>JAODLM010000379.1:0-600000 GCA_036937905.1 Salvia rosmarinus
ATGTTCTTGATGTGATGCATATTGAGAAAAAAAAATGTGAAAGTTTGATTGGCACATTACTAAACATTCGGGAAAGCGAAGGATGGAATTGCATGAGACAAGATTTGATGGAGTTGGGTGTCCGACTTGAGTTGGCACCCAAGTGATTGGATCTAGAACATTTTACCTCCCACACTGTCATACATTAAGTAAAGAAGAGAAAAGAAAATTATGCATTCTTTGCATGGAATGAAGGTGCCTATGGGCTATTCATCTAATGTTTCGACTTGGTGTCCATGAAGGATTTGAAACTAGTTGGACTCAAGTCCCATGATTGCCATACTTTAATGCAACAATTGCTTCCGGTTGCCATCCGTGGTGTTTTACCAAAACATGTGAGGTATACCATCACTAGGTTGTGTTTCTTCTTCAATGTGTTGTGAGAGAGTTATTGATGTGTCAAAGTTAGAGCAAATTCAAAGAGATATTGTGACGACTTTGTGCTTGCTTGAAAAGGAATTTCTCCGTCATTCTTTGATATAATGATTCATTTAGTGGTCCATCTTGTGCGAGAGGTGGAATTATGTGGGCGGTTTGGTATAGATGGATGTATCCGCTTGAAAGATTTATGAAAATCCTTAAAGGATATGTGCGCAATCGTAATCGGCCGTAAGGTTGTATTGTCAATGCTATATTGTCAAGAGGCGGTGGAATTTTGCTGCATTACTTATCCAATGTCCACACGATTGGAATCCGTCTGTTACTCTGCAAGCCATCCGAACAAGGCCTTTAACAAGTGCTCAACACCACACAATCGGTGTTGAGGGTGGAAAGTGCACATCGATATGTATTGAACAATGATATTGAGGTCGACCCGTATATTGAGTATGTCCTCAACATATGCCCCGACTTAATGATAGCCTTCATTTTAAATAATTATGCACTAATTTTTATGGATGTATCTTTTGATGAGAGAACATCCGAACTTGTGAAGAAAACATATCCTACCAAAACTTTAACTTGGCAACAAGTCGAACATAACAACACTTTCATCGATTGGTTTCGTGAACGTGTAAGTGTTATAGTTTAAAAATATTAAACAATTACAACAACAAATCCTTTTGTATTAATTTTAGTTTCTTCGAAGGTTGGATGACATCAAGACATTCATCAAATCAGCACATTCATTAGAATCAAGCACATTCATTAGTCAAATCTCAACAAAGTGAAGTGGATGGCGCATGGACCTAGCAAAGTGTTCTAAAATATCAAAGCTATTTGATTAATGGTGTTACTTACAATACAAAAGAACGTGATAATCTACGAGTTGTTCAAAAATGCGAGTCACTTTAGTTGCAAAGACAATGCAGTTTCAAGTGCGAGGATAAAAACCCAATTGTCACAGATATGGACGTTCTATGGGTAATTCGGAAATTTGGGAGCTTGATTATCAAGCATTTTTGATGGTAGTGTTTAAGTGTGATTGGGTTGAGAATAATGGTGACGTGAGAGTAGATGATCTTCGCTTTACCTTAGTGAACTTGAAAAGAATTGGGTTCAAACCGGATTCGCTTATATTAGGATGTCAAGCCAAACAAGTGTTCTACGTTGAAGACCCTCAAGATCCTATATGGTCTCGTGGTACCTCATGTCCCAATAAAGAGTACCGTGAAATGATTAGTGGTGCGAGAGTTGGAAGATATTGCTCTTAGTTACCAAGCTTTCAATAATGAGCTTCCACAAATGAATTTGAATGATAACCGTGATGAAAATGAACCATCATGTGTTCGCCAAGATTGTGATGGAATTGGGTTAACAATCTGAACTCTTAAACCGGTACAATCCCATGTTTGTGTTTTTTGCATTGTACATTGCTTATTTTATTTATGGTAAGCTAATTATTTGTATTGATATTTTTTCAATAGGTCTTGTGGTTACCATGGTTACCGGTGATGCCGATAACGATGGATGGACTCCAAAGAAACACAATCAACAAGAGGAAATGTGTGTTTGACCGAGCTTGCAAAGCGAAGGCGAAAGGGATAAAAGAAGTTGTTGAATTTAATGTGCGAGGACAACCAATTGGTCGAGTTGCGTGAAATGCAAAGTTATATTGGTCTTCGTCGACAAGAGGTGAAGATAAGTTATAAGACTTGGAAAATGGTGCGAAAAGTGAAAGACATTATTTGGGAGCATGTGAATGTAAGTATGCTTGTTTAAATTATTCTTGCGATCATATATAAATTCAAATAATTGTAGCCTTAATATTTATGCATATTTATTTAATATCGCACGATTTTTATGGAATAACTTGAGCAAATTCTCTTTTGGTTTATTAGGTAGCATATGTAGTTCAAAAGACTTGGAGGCGGGACGTGAAGAATCTGCGGGCACAAAGTGGCATAGTGGAAGTCTAAATTATATAAAAATACATTCTTCCCAACATAGACAATCTCGGCGAATGATCCACCCCACGCAAGGGTATTCTACGTGAAGATTGGACTGAATTTGTGCTATCTAGAGTAACAGAAGGTTTTAAGGTAAGCAAATGACTTATGTGATAGTTTCATGTGCGTCTCGAAATTTGGATTGCCATTTTTTAAACTATATTTCTCCTACTTCCTGGATTACCAACAAGTTAGTGTTCCACATTATGCTGGAGTTGACAGAATCTTTCAGAGTAAATTTTGTTGAATTTGCCATTTATGCCAGTTTTCTGTTAGTGTTATCTTATTCGGTTGCCTGCCCTTTTACTATTTCTTCATGTTTTATGATAACTCTGGACAAGAGTATTTATGTTCATGCACTCAAAGAGGCAAGAAATAGTTTTTATTATTGATTAGTTTTGGTTGATGTTCTTTGTTCCAACGAAGAACATCAATGGCTTTCTTCATCATCCTTACTATTTTATCAATGGCGCTTTAATTAGTATGCTAAAAAGAATTAGGCTTGTTGGTATGTATGTAGAACGTAGTATTTTATTTAGTTTTACTTTTTTGGGTGGAGAAATAGAATAATGTACGTAGTATGTGGTTTGATGTTATCAAAAGATAATATTGGGAAGAAAATGACGGCAAAGGATAAGGAAACATGAGAAATAAATTTTGGATGTATTGTGACTTGTGAGGATGAGTGAGTTGGGTGAGGGAAAAAGGGGTGGGTTGGGTCAGTTGCGAAGCGGTGTCCACACGAGAACTCGGCGACTACAGACGGAAATTCAGGCCTCTCGCCATTAAATAAAATAAAAGGGCCCAAACATTAATCAACGCACCAACGGCGCCTCAAAAGCGATTATATGATTGTTTTTCCTTCATCACTCCACTTATAAATTCATTCGGTTCAGATACAAACTTCCATATGAGGTTATGATTTACATACCATTTGATTGTTATGTTTTCAAATCATGGGGATCGAGAAGTTGATACATCGCATTGCTCATATCTTGACATGATGCCGAGTCTCGCTTGTCTCCTTCTAGCATCAATTTCTTGCGGCTATTCTATGTTGATTCTTTCTTTCTCTCTCTGGGGAAGGGAAGTGGTCACATCGGCAATGTTAATGTGAGATTGTTACTTGAACTTATAACCCTCTTGCATCCTCGTAATTTTGTGCATGCTGCATGAGGGAAAAGGATAGCGGTGGGGGTTCTCTTTAGTCTTGATGGTGGTTGATTATCATTTTCATTATTTGTTCATGTTGAAACAAGTTTGTCTCATCTATGGTTGTATGATTTCTCTTGCTTTGCGGTTATTTGGTGTCTTTCACTATCTCTCACGCACATTGGTTTTGCGTGGTGCCAAACTACTCTAAAATGGCATTCTTGATGATGATATATGGTTTGCGCCTTCACCTCCGAATCATATTTCCCCAAAAAATCAAAGCCTCATATACGACTCGATACACCTTATGGCACCAACGAGTTACTTTATGTAGAAAGTATCTTCTAGTACAAGATTTTAATGATGAATTCACTTCATATTGTAGAAATGGAGTGAAGAGCAAGCAGAAAGGGTAAAGAAGAACATTTACCCACATAGACTTTCACGAAGAGGCTATCACGGGGTTGGTGAAACAATGGTAGTTTTTCCTTACTTGTTCATTTCTTATTTATTTTCTTGAACACCGCTGATACATTCTCCTTTATGCTTCATATCCTATGTACATACTTTTTATTATTGTAGAAGGACGAATTATGTGGAGAGGATGATGTAGATAGAAATTTGTGATGTGGAAGAAGTCGAATTCCAAAGAAAGCGATATAGAAGATGATAAATTAAAGCAAACCTGAAAGGATTGTAAGATGTTCCATGCTTTTTTTATGATACATGCATTATAAAATTTTCTTGCTATTATGATGATGATATCTGTAATAATCTTTCTATTATTATAACATAAATTTTTATAATACATGCATATACTAAGCGCTTGAACTTAACTGCTCGAATCTTCATTTGTATACTAAAGGATGATTGCATACGCTAAGGAAGAAGGTGAATTGAAGACTAATACTTTGGGAGAAGATTTGCTTACGTGTGCATTACAAAGCGCGAACATACAGGCATGTGCGGGAGTAGGTAGTTATGTTACTTCTACTACTTTCTTCAAAAATCCAAGGAGCATAGACAAGGTAAGTTGAAGGGAGATAAGAAAATCGGAGAACAACAAGAAATGATGATATGTCACCACACGATAGAGTGAAAAACTTGAAGCGAATTACAAAATTTGAAAGACCGGAAAGATTATGAAGAAAAGGAAGTTGTTCGATCAAACAAGTGAATTTTGAGGTGGATGAAGACCTCAAGGACAAAGTGAAGGAGAATGAGAAGGAAGATGATTGCCAGTGATCTTGATTGAGAAAGTTGATACGTTATGGTATTATTTTTAGTTTAACATGATTATTTGTTATTATTATTATTACTTCATAAACTTATGCTTCTTTGTTATTATTATTTGGTGTTCATTGTCTTCATAAAAGTTTTGCAAGAACAATGTCTCAGCATTAATACTGCTGCTAGAATTGTCTAAGTTAGCACTCACATTTATCCTCGTATAGTTCTTGATTTTAAGATCCGCAAGCGCTTGCTTACGCTTCTTGTTGAAATATAATGCTCTTAAAATTTTCTTGAAATGTACGCAAAAACATGATTTAGAGGCCTCTTCGCATTATTATAATCTCAAGGGGCTTGAGATTTTTGCCACTATTGGGATCGTAGATACACTACAATTTTGATTGAATATTTCATCAATTTAGATAGTTATTTGTCATGTGTAAAATGTGATTTTGCGATCATGAATGCAAAGCAGAATCTTGCCGGTCAAATGTGAAAATTGCAAAATCCACTTTCATGTCTATTTCTTGAATTTTCATAGGTGGCGAAATGGGGTTTAATTCAAAGCATGAGTCTAAGCATATGCAAAGCTAGGATTTTAAGAATGGATGATCGATATTACACTAATTTATTCGTAAGTCTCGCTAGGATTTTAAAATGGATAATAAAATTGCACTAATGTATTCAAAAGTTTAGACTAATGAGAATATATTTGTATATTATAAAAGTCAGTTTAAAATATATTGTGTAGTCTAAATGCGATCACGGGGCTGCTTTCTCGCCTTTTGCCAATAAATATGACTCATTCAAAAATCAAAGAAAATAAGCACTATATTGTGTATGTGCATATGGTGGACCTGTCTCATACCTAGCAAAAGTCAATATTAAATATTTTGCTTGCCACTTTTGAAATTGAGTATGTGGTATGCGTTGACGCAGCCTGCTATTATTTGTTATTATTATTATTTACATTTATGCTTATGCAAATTAGGGTGCCTTTTCGCGAAGAAAACAAAAGTCTGCAAAGAGTTGTTAAGGAGGAAATGTGAAGTGTTTTGACACTTTGCATTCGTCCATGAAAGTCTTTCAGATTACATGTTGAAAAAACTTTGACGGATGGGAAAGGGATAATAATTCCATTTGAAGATGAAATCTTTGGTAAGCCCTTTGAGATTTTCAGACATCTTGAAGACATCATCCAGTTTTGTGAATTAGAGCCAATTCCAGGAAATTGCGTTGTGGTTTATATGTGGTAAGAATTTACTCTTTCAAAATTTATTTTGCAATGTTAAGTATATGTTTATTTAATACATTTTATTTATTTGTTAGTCACTTATTCCAAGAGTTCAAGGAGAGTACAACTACACTTGGTCGACTGCGGTTTGTGAATCCATTTGAGATATCATATGTTCCCAAGGGCGATCAAGATGCACGAACACGTGCTTTGGCTGATAGGTTTGAGGGTGTATCTCAAAATCAATTAGTGATAGTACCGTGCAATGTAGGGTAAGTCTTAAATCTTAGTTCATCACCATTATCTTCTTTTTTCTCAACATGTCTAATATTATATGTTTTCTATTGATTAGGTAACATCGATTCTTACGATGGTTGATCCTCATGGAGAAACGATTTATCTTCTTGACCTCTTAGTCATCGATTCGTGATGATAACTGGAAATATATTGTCAACACGTAAGATTGACTCCCTTTAATTCCTTCTTTTCTTTTCGTGAATTGGAAATTATTTGTTGGGTTTTGGATGACTATTTGCTAGATTAGGGGCTCCCAAATCGAAAACCTAGTATCTGGATATTTTATAGACTTTGATTGTCTCTTCACTTTGAAGCATCAATATGATATTATCTAATCAGCTATCTAATTCACAATTGGCCTCATGTGAAATTTATTAGTAATTATTATTTTACTAATAGTAGTTTTTCGATATGAGTAAAAATCTCATTGCTTTTGCCCTTGGGTCGGGTAAATATTAGTCGATCAGGACACTAAACTTCGCTCATTGAAAAGCGGATGAAGTGTACATTTAAGGAGATCTCTAATTCCAAACATACGGCATCTCAAATCTCAATGCTTGATTAAAGACAATTTAGAATAAGTAACAACAGTCAACTACCTTAGAGTATTAAGTTCTATGAAGCTCTCATTTGGATATTAATTCCATTATATAAGTAATAATTACTACTTTTCCTACACTTCAACAAATCTATTCTAAGGATTCAAGATGTCAAATATGAAAAACAATGTCAAAGTTACTTGATTATAACACTTAGATAAATGATTTCTTTGTTAAGAAGGCATTATGTATATGGCAAATTAATGTGACCCTTACAGTATTCCCCCAAATACTTTGCCTAAAGCCTCAAAATTTGATTAAATTTGTACAACATAATGATCACACATCGGTTTAGCTTATACTGTTGCTAAGTCATTAGCAGAAAGAACGGAATGGACGGCATTTAGTAGAATATAGGAACAAAAGCAACCTGAATCATAGTATCCACACTCTCTGCTTAAAGCAATTACATTCCATATATCTTTGGTCATTAGAGGAAAACAAGTATATACTAGGTTTCTAAAGTTTATATGTCTGGATGACTAACCTCATCAACATTTAAACTACTTAAGATCTTTCTTTCCCGATGGCCAAGTAGAACTCGATAGCTTGAATGGTGAAATATCCGCCTAAATCTTTCAAACTGCAACATACAGAGCTAACGATTAGGAATAACAGTAACTAGGAGTGTTCAAAAATAACCAAATCGATTGAACCAAATCAAACTAATTCAAAACCAAAACCATAATTTAGATTGCTTAACATGCATGCAGCGCTACTGAAATCTTGTGGCATTTTGTCTGGATTCTTTTTCAGTTAAGTTAGGTCTGTTATCTAACTACTATTAATTGCTTGAAGGGTAATTTTTATGTTTAATGCAAAATTGGAGAAAAGAGGGAAGAAGCAACCAACTTGGGAAATTGTAAAGGTATTTTCATTTATCAAATCATGTTTGTTTTATGTTGGATTTCATATACATCTACATGTTGCAAATATTTGATATTTTAAAAAGTGTCAAGACAACCCGATTCCAAGCAATGCGGGTTCTTTGTACTACGCTCATGAAAGATATAATGAAGAAGTTATGAAGACGGTTCCATTTCTTTACGCTCACATGTAAGATAATTCCATTTCAATTCTTTAATATAATCATTTTTTTCATACAAGAGTGCTAATATTCTATTTTGAATTGTTAATAGTTTCAAAATCGGTCTTACTCTCGAGAGGACATTGATGAAGTTCGCGTTGAACGGGCAAATTTCATGCTTCTTCACATATAGTCTTGTGATGTTTTAGTTGTAAGTGATTGATATTTTCAATTATTTTGTCTCGTGATATGTGGGATACGGTCTTATTGATTTGTTATGTGATGTGCATAGTATTTTGTATAGTGATTTTGTAGTCTGAATGAAAGCAGTTGTATATTTTGTATAGTGATTTTGTAGTGTAATGAAAACATATTGTATATTTTGAATAGTGATTTTGAACGTAGTCGCAAGTATATTTTAATCTCATTTGCTTGTGCTTTATTAATTATACTGAGGTTTAAATAAAGAAATTAACTAAGGTTGAAATTGAAAACCGTAGTTGTTATTAAATCGACTACGGGTTGTAATAGAAAAAGCGTAGTAAATTTGGCATTAAACCGTAGTAAATAAACTCAAAACCGTAGTTAATACATATAGACTACGCGTAAAAGCATAGTGTATGTGCGAAATTTTTGTGTAGTTCTGTCAAGTATAGACTACGCGTAAAAGCGTATTCTATGTGCAAAAGCGTGAGTCTATGAGGGTATAGACTACGCGTAAAAGCGAGTGTACGAGGCGAACTATTGTGTAGTCTGTGTGTATAGACTACGCGTAAAAAGCGTAGTCTATGTGCGAAAAAGCGTAGTCTATAGTGGGTATAGACTACGCATAAAAAGCGTAGTATATGAGCGAACTAATGTGTAGTCTGTGTGTATAGACTACGGCAAAAAGCGTAGTCTATGTGCCAAAAAGCGTGAGTCTATAGTAGGTATAGACTACGACAAAAACGAGTGTATGCGCGCCTTTTACGTCAGAGGAGGGTATAGACTACGGCGTAAAAGCGTGGTCTTTGTGCGCAGTAGTCTATGGTGGTATAGACTACGCGAAAAAACATAGTGTACGGCGTCTTTTCAGAGTGAGCGAGGGTATAGACTACGGCGTGGCGTAGTCTCATATCAAGGCGTAGTCATGGTGGGTATAGACTACGCTAAAAAGTCAGTAGTGTGTCGCCGCATTTTACGTAGTCATTGGTATAGACTACGGCAAAAAAAAAGCGTGAGTCTATGTAAAAGCGTAGTCTATAGTGGGTATAGACTACGCTAAAAAGCAGCAGTGCGTCGCCTACTTTTCTCACACCACTTTTCTACACTACCGATGCATGACTCACACATAAAGCGTGTAGTCTATCTTTTTGTAGTAGTGTGATGATGAAGGGGCTGGCGATGGGACCGAAGATATAACTTTGGCATTTAGTGCTTCGCTTTGGTGAAATGGTTCCAACTACCACGAGGTAATTGGAGAGACAAATGGACATAGAATTAATATTCTAATTGATTACGGTAGTACTTTAAGTTTCCTCGATTGAAGCATCGCTAAGGTACTAAATGCAACTGGAACCAATTAAGCCCACTATTGGTCAAGGTAGCTAATGGTAGTAAAATGGTGAGTTCTAAGGTGGTTAAGGGTTCAAATGGAATATCACTCAAGAACCTTTTCTTATTCACCCGAGTCTCGCTATCGAAGGTCAGGATCTCGTTTTGGGGGTGGCTCAAGTCTTGCACACGGTGGAACTGGATTATGATAGAATGAATGTGGTCACAATCAAAAAGGGAAAAGGATAAAGATACAAGCTCTTACTGGAGAATTGCAGTGCCAAATGATTTCTGGACCAGCCTTGTATAAGCTTATACATGTAGATCTCTTGGATGAAGTGGAGGAGATCTATCATCTGAAAATATCAGACAGAAGCATGAGCATAAATACATAATTGGAGAGCCTGTTAGATGAGTACAAGAAAATATTTGATGAGCCTGAAGGCTTACCACCTACCAAAGAAATTGAGCACCAGATACTCTTGAAGCCGGGTAGTATTCCTAAATTCCAGTACCCTTACAGGGTGTCTCATGCACAAAAAATTGAGATTGAAAGGATTGTCAGTGAGTTATTGTATACAAAATTTTCTGTTTTACTGGTAGATGATTCCTTGAAAGTGTATACTAAATTGTAAACAGAAAAAACATTTTGTGTTTTACTAGTAGATGATACATTGAAAGTGTAACCCATTCTTTTCTTTTTTATATGTAATAGATTTATAGAAATTTGAGGTATTAAAAAATATTTAAACATACTATCTTGTGCTGACTTTATGCCTAAATTGTATACAAAATTTTGTACAAATTTGTAGAGGTACATAAACATGATAATGAATGTATAGAAACCCGAAATATTACTATTGATGAACTCGTAAACCTTTAACCCAACTATATATCTTGCTGTCGATGCCCGTGGTTACTTTATAGCATATGGGATCCTGTATTCCACTTTTTGTGTTCTACTTTCAATTATTCTTAATTTTTAATTATTTTTTTCTTCAATTTTAGTTAGTTATATTTCAGTATAATTTTAAGGTTATTAAGTTTATAATTATTTTTTATATTTATTTTACAAATTTTTAACTAATAATTGATTTTTCTAGTTAACTAATCCATAGTTAGGGTGTATAATTTTTTTAGTGATAAATATTAATTATGATTCACCATATAATGACTTATATATAATGAGTCTTTATAAAATAGTAAAATTAATGTTGAGACACCAAAAATTATTGGACAAAGGATCCCTCCACACTTTATGGCCTAAGAAAAAAGTTTTGGGAATCGAAAGTTGATGTGGACTGCCGAAGTCTTAGGTAGATTTCCCGCATATTTTAAATATGAATTACATGGAAATTATATTTTGGTTTAATTATACTTTTCGGTTCAAATTTTGACCTGAACTTCAGTAAATTATGATTTGTTTTGTAAATTTTCACACTCTATGAAAGAACCCTAAATATTTGACACGTAGGTATTTTTGCGTCATTTTTGTGTCTTTCTTGCTTTGTTTTTGTACTTTTTAATTTTGAGTATTCTATACTTAGTTTGGTCAGATGCCGAACAAATAGTTGCAAAGACAAGTGTATGAAGTCTACCAGGTTTCATTTGTGTAAGGAAGATCACATCTTTCCATCTTAGAAGTGGGCCCATTTTGTAACATTCCACCGACCATCCAAGTCGGATAGTAGAGGATGCTACCGTGGTATGGAAATAAGACAAGGAAAAGAGGAGGAGATAAAGTAAACTGAATTAAGAGGGGAAAAGCTTTATTAATGAGAAGGTTTAATACTTTGTTTTTAAAGTACTAAGTAATTGAGTACATTGGAAAGTTTTACTACCAAAAATATAGCATGCTTGTTCCATGACGGGAACTCCCCATGCATAACCAGTTAATGTCTAGGTGTCGTAGTCATCTCGCTCCATCATGCCAACTGCTCAACCTGAAAACATTTGAAAATATTTTGCATTGAATACTAGCATATTCAGTGGGATCTTATACCCAGTTTTTCAGAGGAACAACAATACATAAACAGTTTAAGAAAAATGCATGCTAAACCACATATCATAAGAAAAGTTTTCAAAGGTAAGTTGACCTATATCGCTAAGGCCGGAGAACTCGGCCGAATTCACCTAGGTCAGACTTCCATGTACACTACCTCAACCAATGCTTAGTTTGAAGCACGATCGATAACTATTCTCGATCGAAGCCATAGGATCAACCGTACCAAGTACTAAGCAATGAGCAATTAAAAATAGAATACCAATAAATATTCATTTCTTTCATAAAAAGTAGGGTTTTACATTGGTCGGTCACTAATTATTTAATTAAGATATTAATTAGTTATTATAAAAAAATATAAATATATAAAAATAATAATTTTGGTTCGGTTACCGACCGAACCTAAAATTTAAAACCGAGAACCGAATCAAAAACCGATTTTAATTAACATTTTGAACTGAATCGAAAACCGATTTTCCTAAAATCGATGTAACCGATCAAAATTATCGATGCGGTCGGTTTTTTCGGTTTGTTTCAATTGATGCACATCCTTATCAAAGAGAAGCATTCAAATTATGACAACTAATTCAAGCAGCGAAATACAAGGCAAATCCCTAGCTGAGGTGTCTTGAAGCTATTAATTCGAGGTCTGCTGTGCTTATGTACTAATGGACGCAGTAAAATGTACTTGAAACCCCTATATCCCACGTTTCGGTGTCTCGCTTTTATTTTATTTTTAGTTTTTCTTTTACATCTTTTTCCTCAATTTCAATTTCTTATATTCTGGTTTAACTTCACCATTATCAGTTATGATTGATTATATATAATTAGGGGTTATAATTAGTTTTAGTATTTATTTTCATTTTTTAGTTGATAATTAATTATTAGGATTGATATTATTCCATAATTAGGGTATTTAATTTTTTTGACCTTCAAATAGTAGTAAATGTTAGTACTGGTTAATTGTATCATCATAGTTTTTATTTTTAAATACTATTAAATTAATAAATTTAATAATGTGAAGCACAAAAATGTTGGAAACGTTCAATGACTCGAAATATTACCTGTGTTGTATATAAAAGTTGCATCTCCTTAGCACTGTAGTAACATAATTATTTTTGACATATCGAATCTAATTATTTTTGTTAACTTCCATAATAATAAAAAAATGGCACATCAAACTTCTCAAATAAAATAATAAAGCGATAACTAATCGAGGATTGAATCGGTTTGTGCCATTACTGCGTCGTAATAAGCATACACTACTACAAAAGCGATTATAGACTACACGTTTTGTGTAGTCCATGTGCATCGGTAGTGTGAAAAAGCGTGTAGAGAAAGAGGCCAAGACACACCACGCTTTTTAGCGTAGTCTATACCCACCATAGACCACGTTTCGACATAGACTACGCTTTTGCGGCGTAGTCCATACCAACAGACTACGTAAAACGCGGCGCATACACACCACGCTTTTAAGCCGTAGTCTATACCCACCATGACCACGCCTTTTATAACATAGACTACGCCACGCCGAGTCTATACCCCTCGCACTACGTAAAAGACGCGCACACACTCGTTTTTGCGTAGTCTATACCCACCATAGACTATGCTTTTTCAGCACATAGACCACGCTTTTCGCCGTAGTCCATACCCTCGACTACGAAAAAGCGATACACCACGTTTTTGTCGTGAGTCATACCCACCATAGACCACGCCGCACATAGACCACGCCACGCCGTAGTCTATACCACGCACTCACACATTAGTTCGCTCGTATACTACGCTTTTTTGTCGTGAGTCTACACCCACCATGACCACGCTTTTCCTCACATAGACCACGCTTTCACGCCGTAGTCCATACACACTCACACAACAGTTCGCTCACACACACGCTTTTTGTCGTGAGTCTATACCCCCATAGACCACGCTTTTGCACATAGACTACGCCACGCGGCGTAGTCTATACCCACAGAATCACACAAAAAATTTCGCACATACACTACGCTTTTGTCGTAGTCTATATGTATTAACCACGGTTTTGAGTTTATTTACTACGGCTTTAATGCCAAATTTACTACGCTTTTCTATTACAACCCGTAGTCAATTTAATAACAACTACGGTTTTTCAATTTCAACCGTAGTTAATTTCTTTATTTAAACCTCGATAATTAATAAAGCACAAGCAAATGAGATTAAAATATACTTGCGACTACGCTCAAAATCACTATTCAAAATATACAATATGTTTTCACTACACCTACAAAATCACTATACAAAATATACAACTGCTTTCATTACGCCTACAAAATCACTATACAAAAATACTATGCACATCACATAACAAAACAATAAGATCAGATCCCACATATCACAAAGACAAAATAATTCAAAATATCAATCACTTACAACTAAAACATCACAAGACTATATGTGAAGCATGAAATTTGCCCATTCAACGCGAACTTCATCAATGTCCTCTCGAGAGTAAGACCGATTTTAAACTATTAACAATTCAAAAATAGAATATTAGCACTTCTTGTATGATGAAAAAATGATTATATTAAAGAATTGAAATGGAATTATCTTACATGTGAACGTAAAGAAATGGAACCGATCTTCATAACTTCTTCAATTATATCTTTCATGAAGCGTAGTACAAAGAACCCGCATTGCTTGGAATCGGGTTGTCTTCGACACTTTTTAAAATATCAAATATTAGCAACATGTAGATGTATATGAAATCCAACATAAACAAACATGATTTGATAAATGAAAATACCTTTACAATTTCTCAAGTTGGTCGCTTCTTCCTCTTTTCTCCAATTTTGCATTAAACATAAAATTGCCTTCAAGCAATTAATAGTAGTTAGATAATGACTCTAACTTAAGCGAAAAGAATCCGCACAAAATGCCACAAGATTTCAAGAGATACCGCATGCATGTTAAGCAATCTAAATTATGGTTTTGGTTTCAATTAGTTTGATTTGGTTCAATCGATTTGGTTATTTTGAACACCCTAGTTATCGTTATTCCTAATCGTTAGCTCAGATGTTGCGGTTTGAAAGATTTAGGCGGATATTTCACCATTCAAGCTACCGAGTTCTACTTGGCCATCGGAAAGAAAGATCTTAAGTAGTTTAAATGTTGATGAGGTTAGTCGGTCCAGACATAAACTTTTAGAAACCTAGTATATACTTGTTTTCCTCAATGACCAAAGATATATGGAATGTAATTGCTTTTAAGCGAGAGAGTGTGGATACTATGATTCGTGTTGCTTTTGTTCCTATATTCTACTAAATGCCGTCCATTCCGTTCTTTACGCTAACGACTTAGCAATGTATAAGCTAAACCGATGTGTGATCATTATGTTGTACAAATTTAATCAAATTTTGAGGCTTTAGGCAAAGTATTTGGGGAATCTTGTAAGGGTCACATTAATTTGCCATATACATAATGCCTTCTTAACAAAGAAATCATTTATCTAAGTGTTATAATCAAGTAACTTTGACATTGTTTTTCATATTCGACATCTTGAATCCTTAGAATAGATTTGTTGAAGTGTAGGAAAAGTAGTAATTATTACTTATATAATGGAATTAATATCCAAACGAGAGCTTCATAGAACTTAATACTCTAAGGTAGTTGACTGTTGTTACTTATTCTAAATTGTCTTTAACTGAAGCATTGAGATTTGAGATGCCATATGTTTGGAATTAGAGGTCTCCTTAAACAGACACTTCTACTGCCTTTCAATGAACGAAGTTTAGTGTCCACAGAGTCAGACTAATATTTACCTGACCCAAGGGCAAAAGCAATGAGATTTTTTACTCATATCGAAAAACTACTATTAGTAAAATAATAATTACTAATAAATTTCACCGCAGGCCAATTGTGAATTAGATAGCTGATTAGATAATATCATATTGATGCTTCAAAATGAAGAGACAATCAAAGTCTATAAAATATCCAGATACTAGGTTTTCGATTTGGGAGCCCCTAATCTAGCAAATAGTCATCCAAAACCCAACAAATAATTTCCAATTCACGAAAAGAAAAGAAGGAATTAAAGGGAGTCAATCTTACGTGTTGACAATATATTTCCAGTTATCATCACGAATGCGATGACTAAGAGGTCAAGAAGATAAATCGCTTCTCCATGAGGATCAACTATCGTAAGAATCCAATGTTACCTAATCAATAGAAAACATATAATATTAGACATGTTGAGAAAAAGAAGATAATGGTGATAAACTAAGATTTAAGACTTACCCCACATTGCATCGGTACTATCACTAATTGATTTTGAGATACACCCTCAAACCTATCGCCAAAGCACGTGTTCGTGCATCTTGATCGCCTTGGGAACATATGATATCTCAAATGGATTCACAAACCGCAATCGACCAAGTGTAGTTGTACTCTCCTTAAACTCTTGGAATAAGTGACTAACAAATAAATAAAATGTATTAAATAAACATATACTTAACATTGCAAAATAAATTTTGAAAGAGTAAATTTTACCACATATAAACCACAACGCAATTTCACGGAATCGCTCTAATTCACAAACCGGATGATGTCTTCAAGATGTACGAAAATCTCAAAGGGCTTACCAAAGATTTCATCTTCAAATGGAATTATTATCCCTTTCCCAACCGCCAAAGTTTTTTCAACATGTAAATACAAAGACTTTCATGGATTTAATGCAAAGTGTCAAAACACTTCACATTTCTCTCCTTAACAACTCTTTGTCGATTTTTTGTTTTCTTGAGAAAAGGCACCCTAATTTGCATAAGCATAAATGTAAATAATAATAATAACAAATAATAGCAGCTCTGCACATCGCATACCACATACTCAATTTCAAAAGTGGCAAGCAAAAATATTTAATATCGACTTTGCTAGGTATAGAGAGATCCACCATATGCACATACACAATATAGTGCTTATTTTCTTTGATTTTTGAATGAGTTACTTATTGGCAAAGGGTAAGCCGAGAAAATCACCGATCGTGATTTAGACTACAATCGTATTTTAAACTAGACTTTTATAATATACAAATATATTCTCATTAGTCTAAACTTTGAATACATTAGTGCAATTTTATTATCCATTTTAAAATCCTAGCTGACTTACGAATAAATTAGTGTAATATCGATCATCCATTCTTAAAATCCTAGCTTTGCATATGCTTAGACTCATGCTTTCGTAATTCGACCCCATTTCGGCCACCTACGAAAATTCAAGAAATAGACATGAGAAAGTGGATTTTGCAATTTTCACATTTGACCGGCAAGATTTCTGCATTCATGATCGCAAAATCACATTTTACACATGACAAATAACTATCTAAATTGATGAAATATTCAATCAAAATTGTAGTGTATCTCTCGATCCCAATAGGCAAAAATCTCAAGCCCGGTGAGATTATAATGTGCGAAGAGGCCTCTAAATCATGTTTTTGCGTAGCATTTCAAGAAAATTTTAAGAGCATTATATTTCAACAAGAGCGTATAAGCGCTATGCAGATCTTAAAATCAAGAACTATATGAGGATAAATGTGAGTGCTAACTTAGACAATTCTAGAAGGTATTAATGCTAGACATTGTTCTTGCAAAACTTTATGAAGACAATGAACACCAAATAATAATAACAAAGAAGCATAAGTTTATGAAGTAATAATAATAATAACAAATAATCATGTTAAACTAAAAATAATACGTAACGTATCAACTTTCTCAATCAAGATCACTGGCAATCATCTTCCTTCTCATTCTCCTTCACTTTGTTCTCGAGGTCTTCATCCACCTCAAAATTCACTTGTTTGATCGAACAACTTCCATTTTCTTCATAATCTTTCCGGTCTTTCAAATTTTGTAATTTCGCTTCAAGTTTTTCACTCTATCGTAGGTGACATATCATCATTTCTTGTTGTTCTCCGATTTTCTTATCTCCCTTCAACTTACCTTGTCTATGCTCCTCGATTTTTGAAGAAAGTAGTAGGAGTAACATAACTACCTACTCCCCCAAGACATGCCTGTATGCTCATGCTTTTGTAATGCACACGTAAGCAAATCTTATCCCAAAGTATTAGTCTTTAATTCACCTTCTTCCTTTAGCGATGCAATCATCCTTTAGTATACAAATGAAGATTCGTAGCAGTTAAGTTCAAGCGCTTAGTATATGCATGTATTATAAAAAATTTATGTTATAATAATAGCAAGATTATTACAAGATATCATCATCATAATAGCAAGAAAATTTTATAATGCATGTATCATAAAAAAAGCATGGAACATCTTACAATCCTTCGCATAGCTTTGTTTTAATTTATCATCTTCTATATCGCCTTTCTTTGGAATTCGGGCTTTCTTCACATCCCTCTATCTACATCATCCTCTCCACATAATTCGTCCTTCTACAATAATAAAAAAGTATGTACATAGGATATGAAGCATAAAGGAGAATGTATCAACCGGTGTTCAAGAAAATAAATAAGAAATGAACAGTAAGGAAAAACTACCATTGTTTCAACCAACCCCGTGATAGCCTCTTCGTGAAAGTCTATGTGGGTAAATGTTCTTCTTTACCCTTTCGCTTGCTCTTCACTCCATTTCTACAATATGAAGTGAATTCATCATTAAAATACTGTACTAGAAGATACTTTCTACATAAAGGCGCTTCGTTGGTGCCATAAGGTGTATGCGAGTCGTATATGAGGCTTTGATTTTTTGGGGAAATATGATTCAGAGGTGAAGGCGCAAACCATATATCATCATCAGCAATGCCATTTTAGAGTAGTTTGGCACCACGCAAAACCAATGTGCAGAGATAGTGAAAGACACCAAATAACCGCAGCAAAGAGAAATCATACAACCATAGATGAGACAAACTTGTTTCAAGATGAACAAATAATGAAAATAATAAAGTAACCACCATCAAGACTAAAGAGAACCCCCTACCTGCTATCCTTTTCCCTCATACAGACAGACAAAATTACGAGGATGCAGTAGGTTATAAGTTTCAAGTAACAATCTCACATTAACATTGCCGATGTGACCACTTCCCTTCCCCGAGAGAGAAAGAAAGGAATCAACATAGAATAGCCGCAAGAAATTGATGCTAGAAGGAGACAACAGAGACTCGGCATCATGTCAAGATAACAGAGCAATGCAGTGTATCAACTATCGATCCCCATGATTTTGAAAACATAACAATCAAATGGTATGTAAATACATAACCTCATATGGAAGTTTGTATACAGAAACTGAATGAATTTATAAGTGGAGTGATGAAGGAAAAAACAATCATATAGTCGCGCTTTTGAGGCGCTTCGTTGGTGCATTGATTAATGTTTGGGCCCCTTTTATTTTTATTTAATGGCAGAGAGGCCTGCATTTCCGCACGCAGTCGCCGAGTTCTCATGTGGACACCGCTCGCAACCCGACCCAACCCACCCCTTTTTCCCTCCCCAACTCACTCATCCTCACAAGTCACAATACATCCAAAGTTTATTTCTCATGTTTCCTTATCATCGCCATCATTTTTCTTCCCAATATTATCTTTTTGATAACATCAAACCACATACTACGACATTATTCTATTTCTCCACCCAAAAAATGTAAAACTAAATAAAATACTACGTTCTACATACATACCAACAAGCTTAATTCTTTTTAGCATACTAATTAAAACTGCCATTGATAAAATAGTAAGGATGATGAAGAAAGCTATTGATGTTCTTCGTTGGAACAAAGAACATCAACCAAAACTAATCAATAATAAAACTATTTCGCCTCTTCGAGTGCATGAACATAAATACTCTTGTCCGGAGTTATCATAAAACATGAAGAAATAGTAAAGGCGTGCAACCTAATAAGATAACACTAGCGTAAAATCGGCATAAATGGCAAATTCAACAAAATTTACTCGAAAGATTCATCAACTCCAAAGATAATGTGGAACACTAACTTGTTGGTAATCCAGGAAGTAGGAGAAATATAGTTTAAAAAATGGCAATCCAGCCCAGGACGCAGGCATGAAACTATCACATAAGTCATTTGCTTACCTTAAAACCTTCTGTTACTCTAGATAGCACAAATTCAAATCCAATCTTCACGTAGAATACCACCGCACGGGGTGGATCATTCGGTTTTGAGGATTGTCTATGTTGGGAAGAATGTATTTTTTATATAATTTAGACTTCCACTGTCGCCACTTTGTGCCTGCAGATTCTTCACATCCTGCCCTCCAAGTCTTTTGAACTACATATGCTACCTAATAAACCAAAAGAGAATTTGCTCAAGTTATTCCATAAAAATCGTGCAATATTAAATAAATATGCATAAATATTAAGGCTACAATTATTTGAATTTATATATGATCGCAAGAATAATTTAAACAAGCATACTTACATTCACATGCTCCCAAATAATGTCTTTCACTTTTCGCACCATTTTCCAAGTCTTATAACTTATCTTCACCTCTTGTCGAGCAAGAAGACCAATATAGCTTTGCATTTCACGAACTCGACCAATTGGTTGTCTCGCACATTAAATTCAACAACTTCTTTATCCTTTCGCCCGCTTTGCAAGCTCACCAAACACACATTTCTCTTGTTGATTGTGTTTCTTTGGAGTCCAATCCACTATTATCAAGATCACCGTAACCATGGTAACCACAAGACCTATTGAAAAAATATCAATACAAATAATTAGCTTACCATAAATAAAATAAGCAATGTACAATGCAAAACACACAAACATGGGATTGTACCAGTTTAAGAGTTCGATTGTTAACCCAAATTCCATCACAATCTTGGACGAACACATGATGGTTCATTTTCATCACGGTCATCATTCAAATTCATTTGTGGAAGCTCATTATTGAAAGCTTGGTAACTAAGAGCAATATCTTCCAACTCGCACCACTAATCATTTCACGGTACTCTTTATTGGGACATGAGAGTACCATGCACCATATAGGATCTTGAGGGTCTTCAACGAGAACACTTGTTTAGCTTGACATCCTAATATAAACGAATCGGTTTGAACCCAATTCTTTTCAAGTTCACTAAGGTAAAACGAAGATCATCTACTCACGCCACCATTATTCTCAACCCAATCACACTTAAACACTACCATCCCAAATGCTTGATAATCAAGCTCCCAAATTTCCGATTACCCCATAGAACGTCATATCCGTGACAATTGGGTTTTTATCCTCGCACTTGAAACCCGCATTGTCTTTGCAACTAAGTCGACTGCATTTTCAACAACTCGTAGATTATCACGTTCTTTCAGTATTGTAAGTAACACCATTAATCAAATAGCTTTGATATTTTAGAACACTTTGCTAGGTCCATGCGCCATCCACTTCACTTTGTTGAGATTTGACTAATGAATGTGCTTGATTCTAATGAATGTGCTTGATTTGATGAATGTCGATGTCACCCAACCTTCGTAAGAAACTAAAATTAATACAAAAGGATTTGTTGTTGTAATTGTTTAATATTTTTAAACTATAACACTTACACGCTCACTAAACCAATCGATGAAAGTGTTGTTATGTTCACTTGTTGCCAAGTTAAAGTTTTGGTAGGATATGTTTTCTTCACAAGTTCCGGATGTTCTCATTCAAAAGATACATCCATAAAAATTAGTGCATAATTATTTAAAATGAAGGCTATCATTAAGTCGGGCATATGTTGAGGACATACTCAATATATGGGTCGACCTCAATATCATTGTTCAATACATATCGATGTGCTGTTTCCACCCTCAACACCGATTGTGTGGTGTTGAGCACTTGTTAAAGGCCTTGTTCGGATGGCTTGCGAGTAATGACGGATTCCAATCGTGGACATTGGATAAGTAATCACAAAATTCCACCGCCTCTTCAAAGAATATAGCATTCAAGAATACAACCTTCGGCCGACACGATTGCGCACATATCCTTTAAGGATTTTCATAAATCTTTCAAACGGATACATCCATCTATACCAAATCGCCCACATAATTCCACCTCTCGCACAAGACGGACCACTAAATGAATCATTATATCAAAGAATGACGGAGGAAATTCCTTTTCAAGCAAGCACAAAGTCGTCACAATATCTCTTTGAATTTGCTCTAACTTTGACACATCAATAACTCTCTCACACAACACATTGAAGAAGAAACACAACCTAGTGATGGTATACCTCACATGTTTTGGTAAAACACCACGGATGGCAATCGAAGCAATTGTTGCATTAAAGTATGGCAATCATGGGACTTGAGTCCAACTAGTTTCAAATCCTTCATGGACACCAAGTCGGAAACATTAGATGAATAGCCCATAGCACCTTCATTCCATGCAAAGAAGCGCATAATTTTCTTTTTCTTCTTTACTTAATGTATGACAGTGCGTGAGGTAAAATGTTCTAGATCCAATCACTTGGTGCCAACTCAAGTCGGACACCCAACTCCATCAAATCTTGTCTCACCGCAATTCCATCCTTCGTCTTTCCGGAATGTTTAGTAATGTGCCAATCAAACTTTCACACACATTTTCTCAATATGCATCACATCAAGAACATGTCGCACATGTAGATGTTCCCAACACGCAAGATCAAAGAATATCGACTTTTTTCCAACATGTTTTGCCTTTATCCATTTGTGGTGGTTCTTGTGTCTTTGGTTTTCTTTTGCCTTTCTTTTTTCGCTGACCGCCATCATCATAATTTGACTTATTTACATCCTTTTTTCCCAAGAACAAGTGATGTTCTTAACTCTTTCAATTACCTCGTGGCCACTCAACGGATTAGGGCAAAGTCAAACTCTTGTCGACCATCAAAAGCCTTCTTTGTCGTCGATAAGGATGATGTGCGGTAGGAATCTTCTATGCCCGTATATGACATTTTTCTAGAATGTTTCAACATCTTCGATATGTTTCTTCTCCACATACTGGACATGCTTGATATCCTTTTACAGAGCACCTCGATAGGTTTCCATAGGCGTGAAAATCATTGATTGTCCACAATGTAAGCGACTTTGAGCAAGAAACTTTCTTCTCGGTATGCATCATATGCTTTGATACCCACATCCCATAACTCCTTTAAGTCATCAATTAAAGGTGACAAATACACATCAATGTCGTTCCCGGTTGTTTTGGACCGATATTAATAACGCCAAGATCATGAATTTTCTTCATGCATAACCAGGAGGTAGATTGACGTGACAAGTAACACCGCCAACAACTATCGTAGAATTCATTAGGCTATGTGGATTGACACCATCCGCGGATAGAGCTAACCTAAGATTCCGATTCTCTCAAGCAAACCGCCATTTTTCATCCACTAATCTCCGGTGGTGCATCGGCAGGATGTCGTAGATACCGTCTCAACATCTTTCATTAGCATGCAGTTAAGTCTTTAGATGTTTCCTTATTTCAAACATTCTAAAAATCTTGGTATTGGTGGAAAGTACCACAATAGCTTTGCAGAACGCCAATATGTAAATTAGATGTCTTCCCACTCTTCTTCCATCTCGACAATCCACATGTAGGACACTCATCACGGTTCTTATATATCTTTCTATATAAGATGCAATCATTTGGGCAAGCATGGATTTTCTCATAACTCATGCCCAAGGTACTTAAGATTTTTTTGCATCAGATAGAGATGAAGGCATCTCATTGCAATTTGGAAGCATTCCTTAATAAATCTAATAGATTCATTGAAGCCGTATCGCACCACCTATACTTTGCCTTCAAATTGTACAACTTCACAATTGTCGATAACTTTGAGAACTTTATATGACCGGATACAAAGGTTTTTCAAGATCCTCAAGTAACTTCCTAAATTCATTCGATTATTTCGATAAGTCTCATACGCATCATGTATCATATCAATAGGATCTTCATTCTTCCGATATTGACCATCTTCCCATATTCTATCTTTTCATTGTCTACGCCATGTGCATCGATTTTTCCCCATGAATGTCCATTCTGGTATGTTAGATCCATACCATGACAACACAAGTCGCCCTTATTGCGGATACATTTTCTTTTTAAATTACCACATTTTGCACAAGGACATGGTATTTGGTTAGAATCTCTCGCATTTTGCAATGCAAATTGTAAGAAAGATTCTACCCATGCTCGTATTCACGTGATAATCTATTCATCGACATCCATGCTTTGTCCATCTTGAACAATCAAAATTCACAACCTAATAGTACCAAAGAAACATAAATTTAGCAAATTCACTTCATTATCATCTCTTCTACCAACCAAAATTAAATTTTATATTCTAACACATAACTTGGTGAACTTATCACCCAAACCAAAGATATGAAGTTTTATTCAAAGAAATCAATCACTATCGACATAATGGAAACTAGAAAGACAAATACTTATCGACCATCATAAGATTATGAAAATATCTTTACTAAAGAGGTAAAACTTACCTTGTCGTGTACACTTGCGCCTTTAAAGCCTCTGCGTGTAGATATACCGTCTGTGGAATACAATGTCGCCTAGATCCAACCTAAGCAAGTAAAGGCCAAAAGAACAAGTTCTAAGTCCAAGGAATACCTTATGCAGATTCAACCGAAGCAATTTTATGAGAAACAAGCAGGATACTTTACAAAGTTTATAAATCATAATTCACGACTTAAATTTAACATGCTGGTTACTTCAAAATATGTAATGCACCTCTTATCCTCCCAATCAGATCAAACTATCAATATGTCAATACCGCCAAATTCATAAGATAATTACATAATCAAAAATAAAGTTGCATCATTATTCCCTTTAGTCTCAGCATGTTTAGTTGCATTTATTAAGGAAAGAGTCACAAATTATCAGTGGTGGCAGTATCAAGAAAGCTAGTTACGTTGTTTTCATTGTTATTTTGTCCAAAAAACATCAAACTTTAATATTTTTGTGCAGAAAAAAATAAAAATTTGCCGTCTTTTACTGCATTTTTAGTTAATTAGTTAACTAGAAATGGTCAAGAAATAGAGACTTTTTGGCTTCCATAACCTCGAGGAGTGTTTATTACATGCCGACAAAGAAGGGTGCAAGAATGATTGATAAGTTAGTATCACATCTTAATTGCTTTTCGCTTTTCCTCAATTTGTTTCCAAATTATCTTTCCGTATGGGATTCCTATCGAGAAGGCCACAGAGGTGAATCTATACCCTTTGTACCTCTATTCCTGAACAAACTATCTCAGGCAACATGAAGGGTAGAAGAGATAAAGGGTGGTTAGGATGAAAAAGAAACTTAAAAGGTTTTGTACTTGATTGTTCGCTAATTATTGTGTAACTATATCGACTTCGCTTGATATTACCAAGTTTTAGTTATATTGATGTAGTCATCGATGGGGTTGCTTCATGAAGTGCTTTTTGTATGCATTAGTATTGTTGGAGATTCCTTTTCTTGCTCTAAGTTCAACCATGTCTTCATCCATTGCTTCTTAGATTGGATGGAGCAAATTCGTTATACTACATTTCAATTCTTCAATTTATTCTATACCACAATCAACCAATCAATCCGAACACAAAACTAAATAATCTAAATAGTCTCATCTATTCTATCTTATCAATTTTATTTATCTTATCTACCAAGCAAAACACCCCTAATTATGTAGTTACTCTCCCACCAAGGCGAGGATTAGTGAGATGGATCCTTTTTAGAACTAATGCGGACTCCTTTTGAATAAGATTCAAATTTATTTTCGTGAACAAAAATACGGAAAAGCTAACACAATTGTAAACAGGAGTCATAAACAAAGCAAATTAGAGATCTCATAAAATCAAACTCCCAAACCGAAAAAGCAAAATAGTAATAAAGAACAATTCAAAAACAAACAAACGAACAAACATTTCAAAAGCATTAATTCATTTAAATTAATATTCTGACTACATTTATTGCAAAGTTTACCTTAGTTCTCTAATATTATTCATTGATGTTGTATTCTTAATCCATTAAAAGTCATCCTAAAATTACGACTAATCAATTTAGGCACCTAACCACCGTGATGCATATCCGCCAGCTTAGACTCGTAAGATATAGAGATAAGAGTTGTTTTATACACTAATAGTAGTGTAAGGATGCAAGAGTTCAAGTTCCTTTCATCACTCTCTATCCACGAGATAACCATTGTGCATTAAAGAATCCTTCTTCGAGTCATAGAAATTACCAATGCCTCGCTATTATTACTCTTTTGGTAGCTTATGTGAAACTATAAGCTTTTTAATATAGGGAATGAAGCAAATGCAACTCAATCTTCACAAGTTCCAAATTTTGGGGTCCTCGGGCAATATCTTGGTTTTCCAATTGGAGATCCTGCTAATAATGTCACCAAGTAAGTCTTCTTACTCTTCTTGTATGGTGTTGCTAGTGTAGGCCTTGCATTTGGTATCCTCATTCATCAAGCTTCAACCACATATTATTAGACTAACATCAGTAGGAACATATATATTTTGAGATAACAAAGTATTATGTGGATTCTTATAATGATATGAAATAATAAATTTATCGAGCATTTGAGATGTTGTAGATTTCTTTATCTATGGTTGCTTAGTTGCAAATAACCTCTAGTTTTAGCCTTTCATCCATGGATCTTTGAACACTCGAGCAAGCACTTCTAACTATCAAATAAGTTAAATCTAAGTTTTAACCGGGTGATCATATTAAATTGCTTCGTGGAGATTTGTAGTAGTTTAGCAAGCTTACTGTGTCTTATTAAGATACGATTTTGTTATATTATACCTCTCCTGCCTCCGGTCCACAAGATGTTGCAAGCGATGAAACCTCGAATTGCTCTCGGCAATGCACCTTGTGATTCCAACTCACTTATAATAGCTTGCACGACCAAATTTTCACCAATATCACACACAAAATTGCACCAAAAGCGGATTAGAAGCATGCCTACGCATATTATAACCCAAAACAAAGAATCATTTACCCTCCGAAAATCCCTAGATCGGCGAGAATCAAAAATCGCCACACCTTATCGAAATCTCGCAGCAAGTATATCAACACAATTATTCTACGGCTAAGCTAGCTTCACAAACGAAGAGTGCATCCTTTTCAAGACTCTTAAAGAACAATATATTATCCACAAACAGTATCCATGAGAAATTATACATAATTTAGTGAATCCAAAGCTTTCTCAAACTTGAAATCTTTTAATCAAAAAAAACCTAACTTAATATATGCAAGAAATTGGCGGTAATGAATGCGTGGTTTTTCGCCATCATCTTTAATAGCATAGTCAAGGATATCCATAAAATTCTAGTTCTACGCCCACACAAGCATAAACGAATAATGGATGACGGTACTAAACCACGAAGACTCCTACAAACTTCTCTTAATTTCAAGGAGAATTAAACTAGCCTCTTAGATCAGCTCAAAAGTTTCTCAATAGCTTTTCACCTCTATTTTAAATATTTGTCGACTTTCCGAGAGCTTAACCCGTAATGAAATTATGCAACCTATTATTAGTCGACTAAATAGAAAACACAATGTTAATCTTCGCTCAGATCATCACTTCATCGCAGCATTACTATGCATGACATAGACAAATTAAAAAATTATTCGACTGAATCGAGTACAATCACCAAGAGCAAAAAACCTAATCTTTTAGACGCAGCACAACACCCTGATCATACCTACCCCATGAAACATTTAGTTATTAGCTACTCATCTTATGTCACGACCGGGAGTGGTCACCCTCTTAACTAAAAACTAATGCTACATAATGAGACTTTGGACATCTCAATCATATCATACTTTAACATGCACATTGCATGATTGAGAAATGATAGTCGAACACACGGCATGTGGAGCATCCAGGAGCCCTAACTTAGTTATTTTAGATTTCGGTCATGCCATTATAGTTCCCTTTAACCGCATCAAGTAGCTTATGAGTTGGTTAAATGTGTGAGTTTTGGATACACTTCCCAATTTGATGTAATGTTCAACGCTTTAGGAAATAGAAATTAAAATGAATAAAATACTTAAGTGGCGAAAATTAAACCTTCAAAACTCAATCAAAATTCTAAGCCCACACGTGGACGCCACGGCAAAATTTAAAGTGCAGATGAGGAAGAAAGACAAGCCCCTCCGCCTCATTCTCTCTGCTCTCTAAAAAGACAAAATTGCGACGAGGAAGAAAGAGAACTCACCGAGCGGCGGCGGCGGCGGCGGCGGAAGAGAATGTGAGTGCGGCGGACGGCGGCGATGGAACAACGATGAGCGGCAAGGAGGTGAAGAATCTGATGATCGTCGCGGGCGGGTGAAGGCGGAGTATTGAATTGTCCAAATAAGTGAATTAAGTATTGTAAATTCGTGTTTTAGTTATAATATAAATATAAATAAAGTCCACATATGAGAGATGTTGAATTGTTGGTGGAATGGTTAAGTGTCATGTTCATAACCCACACATCGTGAGTTCGAATCTCACGCTTGTGAATTTTTTTTTTTTTATTTATGGCATGACTACGCTTTTTATAAAAACACGCACATACACTACATTTTTAAGCGTAGTCTATACCCACTATAGACTCACGATTTACACCACGCTTTGTTGCGTAGTCTATACCCACCATAGACCACGATTTACACCACGCTTTGTTAGCGTAGTCTATACTTCAAAAATTCAAGACATAGACTACGCTTTTGATAAAAGCGTAGTCTATACTATAGACTCACGCTTTCACAAAAAGCCGAGTCTATGAGTGTAGAGAAAAGTGGTTTTGTAGTAGTGATAGAGATCTTTATTCAAACATTACAATCATCAATACATTCAAAGAATGATGTTACGTAATTATTTAATAGAAAGAAAGAAAAAAAGTGAAAAGTACATGTGTTATTACAAATGCGATAATGGATCACCAACATATATATGCATGCTAGGTGTGTAGTAGTAACATTTAACATATATAGTGAAAATCGAGACACAATACAAGATTATTTACAACGGGGTTTACAAGATGGTGGAGCAGGTTTACGTGGTGAATCCGATTCTGGTATATATACTGTCTGCAAGGAACGATTTTTTATTTTCGAAGGAGGAGGGCTTTTAGGCGAAGGTGGCATAGGCGGCAGTTTAGGAGTCGGAGGCGATGGTGGCCAACATGGGTCGTGACGAGTGCCTCTCTTGTTTGAGGCGAAAGTGGTGTAGACAGCAGCAGCAGCATAGCGGTCGGAGGCGACGGAAGAGAGGGTACGCTTGGATTGTCGTGAACAAGAAGAGCTGTGTGAGAAAATGATGGCTTCCTATCTAGGGTTTGAACCGAGAAAGAAATATCATTGGCAGAAGGGTTTTCACACATTGTGAGAAAATCACTTCATGCATAATCAACAACAACGTCAAAAAGAAATACATTGAAACTCCTTCTACAGCTGTTAGGGTATAATAGCTAGCTCCTCAATACGAAGTTACAAGCATATATTAATTATAAGAAAAGAAGTGTTCAGCCAAATATATAGAAACACGACATTAAAAAAATATAAAATCAGTTGAAATCGTCAACTTACAATCCGGGCTAAAGACTTTGCCATTGAGTTTCAAAGTCCTCACTGCTAAATTAACCCTAAATTTTCGATGCAATTCCTTCTATTTGACCCAAAATAATCAAACAGAAATATTCAAATTCTCACAATGAATTCAATAAGCATAATATATTTAAAGTAAAGCTGTGAGCAAAACAATTAAATTTTGCTTCAATAAATTCTCTATCACGCAGCCCGTCTTCTGGTGAAGGACTTTCAACTTTTACTTCTTATTTCTGATAAGAGCAGAGACCAAAGACGCGGTTGGCTAAGGATGCCAATCAAGCGTGAAATCGATAAACTGGGTCGAATAGATCGAAAGAAAAACGAGGATTAATTAGGTCCAAAAAAATTATAGCTCGAATTGAATTTTTGAAATTAACAAAATTATGAGAAAAATAACTAAGTTCCTAATTTGCTTCAACTTATTGAACTCTACAGTGATTCTCACTTCCTTTAGTTCTTCAAATCTTGCTGATTTACTATCAACATACTGAGCTCAACTTAAATCTAATTGATCCGTACTCATCGATTCGCTAACCATTGTCTTTTATTTTGCATCCTTAAACTAATACAAATTTCTATTTTAAATATTTTTAATATTGGTTAAATAAAATATCCGCGTTACTGATCCGTTAAAATAGTTAAATACTATTATTATAGCATGAAGATGATAAATTATAAATGATATTTCATTTGTAAGTTTTCTTTGTAAATTATTTAAATGTTGGAGAGCATAAAATAAATTCGGTAATTTTAATTTCGTATAGTTTTAAAACAATTCGCCTAAATTACTTTTTCGCAGTTGATCCATAGTCCATACGATATAGTTGTATACTACAATTTCTTACTAAACTTAATTACCTGAAGAATAGGAGTTCAAGGGCCAGATCAAGAGAACTAGGGACCTAAGGCTAAACTTTATAGAAATATATATACATATATTGATTTTTATTTTTTATTTTACATTTCATGCTCATTTTCATATTTTTAGTCATAATTTTATCAAAAATAAGTAAATAAAATATCTTAGATAAGTCACAAAACTACAAAATACCAAATAAAATTAAAAATTTAAATAAATATAAATAAAGAATATCAACTAAAAATATATATTATTGCAATATCAAAAATAAAACTATATAATTAAAGTACTTGACTTATTAGCAAAAACAACTAAAATCCTTATTAGCAACAACAATTAAAAATGAGTTACTGTTGAGCAAACGTCATAGATTATTAAATTATTAGCCAGAGGAACCAAAAATGAATTTTCAAAAATGCAAATAGGGATCAAACATGATTTCATTGAAATGAAGAATTTTAAAATGCGTTGAGCTATGCTAGATAAGTTATAATTTTAAGCAGACATATAAATATGACAGATTTATAAAACTACATATATAGAGGCTTAAGACGGCCGTCTCACTTGCCTCAAAGGCCAACCGATCCTAAGGAGTTCTATTATGTAAGGATAGGCCCAATACGAGAAGACCTCCGGCTAGTTTGTTAATTTTTTTAATAATGTAAATTTATTTAACAAATAAAATTAAATTTGAGAAATTCCACATAGCTTTTTTTCTCTCACTATAGCCTCTTATTTATCCACAAAATGTGATAAAAGGGGGATCATTACCATTAAAATAACGAACTTTGATTTAATTTTGAATTTCAACCTGATTTTTAGCAACCAACATTTCAATTTTTGTAATTAAAAGTCCCCCAAATTTTTTGGCAAACCAAGTTTTAAAATCCCCGTCGTTTGAGATTTTGATTCGAAAAATCAAAATGTGGTTTGTGATGGGTTCAAGGAGATGAATATTTCGACAAGTAGGTTGACGTCTTTTTTTTTTGGTCAATTAATACAGAAATTTTAAAGGCTGCGTCACGGTGGACTCGAACCCGAGACCTTTGGCCTCGGGCATTAACCACTCTACCACTAGGCCAACACACACACACAAGTAGTAGGTTGACGTCTAGTACTTGCTTTGTACAATGAATTTCAATGTTCAATCTAACTATAATTATTGAAAAATGTTCTAGCAAAATTTGTCATATTGGATGCGAATCTATAAGCCAAAATATTCATCACATTGAGCTGGTCAGAAACCATACTTTCATTTCTCAAATTGAGATCTTAAATTTATAATGCAAGAATTTGAAAGTTTGGATTGCCAAAAATTTGGTACTGGAATTTTTTATTGTAAAGAATTGAAAATTTGGGAACTTATTTGCTACAAATGTCATGTCCAATTTACACATGCATGGATTAAAGTTCATTTTTATATTGGTTATCCCTAAAAATGTGATATTGTAACTTACCTGGTCTCTCGAATTGTAAGGGCTTTATTGGGAACCCAAACCTTGCATTCATATATTTGCATATCGATGTTGTCACCACTAATTTTCGCTAAGCCGAAAAAATAGTGATTAGAGAAATTGAAATTAGGTGAGGGGATGGAAAGCAATGTGTTTGCTCAATTGAAAATTGAACTAGTTACTTATATAAACTTAAAGGAAGGACTTAATTAACGTCTAAATTTCACAGAGATCCAAAAAATGTACTCATACAAGACAGTACAAACTCTAATTAAAAGACAACATTATATATAACTATAATATAGATATAATGAAAGTGTTTTGCAGCTGAAAAATATAGTTGAGATACATGTATGAAGACATGCTCGATCATTCATTAGCTAGACTCAACAAAAGCTCGTCTTTACACTTTACAATTCATATCACAACTCAACCTGTATATTCAGGAAAATATATGCAATGATGAGTATAAAAACACTCAGTGGCACACTACCAAAAGATACATCATACTTGTATAAATTATAAATTATCATGTCATCTAAATAATAACACAAGGAGATTTTATCTTAAAGACCCATGCTTACTAAATTCTCTTGTGAATCTAAAGTTCATCTCATTAGACTATATCCTTTTGTAATCTACCATATTTGAAGTTTTTGTGCTGGGAATGTGCCACCTTCCGTGGACACAATGACCATCCAACCCGTAAGATGACTCATAGTCCTTATGTGTACATTAAACCTGTCTAGCGACTACCTAAATGATCCATATTCGATTACTGTGAAATTAGCAGAGCCAATGCAGATAGGTATCATAGATACATCTCAAAATATTTATGGCAAGACAATAATTTGAAAAGTATGTCAGATCATGCTTGAAATAATAATTTAAGCTATTTGTTATGTAACTGATGGCTAAAATCATAGCAAATAATACCACTACTAAACGGTGCAATTATAACAACTTAGCAAGTCGGGTGTCGTATCCACATGAACTGAAAATCGAGCACACAGTAAGTAATTATACACAGACGCGCCACTATTATTCAAACTAAATGAAATGATAAAGTTATGATTTTTTATTTAACTAAATAGAGAACTAGAAAAACGTAGAAAAACGAGATTTGATTAACAAATGTGAAAGATTGATTATAGGGAATAGATTGACTCAACATAAATAATGCAATCAACCTATTAATCCAATTACTCATTTTTAATTCATATCATGTGGAAGATCACATAAATAACTACAATCTCCTGTCAGCAACTCTTATGATAGTTAATTAGCATAAATTCAATATTCATTGGGTCTCAAGAAAATATACTAATTCCAAAAGGTTCAATAAGATTATTCCTCCTACAATTAATTCTTAAAATCCACTAAGCATTTAGATTAATCGTATTGTGTATTCTTGAATTCGGTTACTCAATTAAATCCGTTAAGTATTTAACTTAATAACTAGAATGCATCAATAGTAGCCAATTATTTCAACATGAAATTAAGCACTAAGAATCACAAACCATGAAGTGAAAAGCAAATCAGTATCAAAAGGTCAATCACATAATCTTAGTTAAGTCAAATAAACCCTAGGATCAACTAGAAATTCAACTATGCAGAATTAAAATAAACAAAAAAAAGAAATAAAAAATATATTAATAAAATAAAAGAGTAAATAAAATTCGTGTTTGATTATCACGATGGAAATTTTGAGTCCTCGAGTCTCAAATATCTACATGAAATGTAAATCTAAAAGCTAGCTAAAAACTATAAGAAATTGTTGTAGATAAATTAAAGGATGAATGAATGGTTCAATGGTGAATATTTAAGTATGTGGTAAGTGTAATTATAGGTGGAAAAAAATTATTGAATCCGAATAGGAATCAATTATAGTTGGAGAAGGCAAATGAGTTCAAGTAGAAGTCAAAATACACCAATAATAGGTAAAATCCCGAAAATAGACAAAAAAAATCTAGAATTCTTTAATTGTACGTCACGGCCACGGTCTTTGGTTATGTAGATTGTGCGAATTTCTCGTTTTGGCTTGTTCTCCCTCGTTCTCTGATTCACACATCGTTTTTGCCTATGGATTCCTATCGAACTGTACTTTAATCCTATGAAGTCCAATCTAATCAATTATCACTCTAGTTTTTCTGCAAATTTTTTGCACAATATGCCATCGAGTATCATTTCGCAAAATATAATCAAAACTAAACAAACACTCGTTCAAAACATGATTTCTACTAACAAATTCGTCACAAATCTATGTTAAAAATTATTGAAAATTCATGTCTGTCAATATCAAATTTACTGTTATTTGTTAACATGATATGTATAGGACAATCCACATTATTTATGTCGGATATTGAGGCCTATATATATGTCTGAATAAAATCCCACTTGATTTATGCTCTTCTTTCACAGATGCACATACTCATCTTCTGTGCTTGGTTCTTGCTTCCACGCTCAACTTTATCGTATGATTAAAAGATAAAGATGTTTGGAAAGGACTTATTGAAAAAGAATTCATGATTTTACCTTATTATGGATTTCTATTAATTAGGGAATTTAGGGATTTTGCATTCATTTTTGAGACTAAATTATTACTTTGGATTCTGGATGAAAATTCTATATCATTATTTTAACGACATAGAAGACTTAAGATGCTTAGTGATTGATTATGCTTAAATCGATAGTTAAGTTATTCTAAAATTTAAACTTGAAATTCAATTAAATGTTGGAAATTCGATGTGCAATGCAGCCCGTTTAAAACGCATGGAAGATTTTCCTCAATAAGAAGTAGGAGATGTCGATTATACCATTAAAAAGCTACGAGAGTCTAGTTTGAGCTCGTGCAAATGGCTGGGAGAAATTTTATTTTTACTGAAGAGTGGTAAAGTTGTGAAAATCTGACGTTACATATCTATTATAGTTATAGCTGGCAAAGTAGCGGGTCGGGCCCATCAGACTTTTACATTTTTCGGGTCGGGCTTGCCTGAAATTTTTCTGACCTAAAAATATGAAGCTCAAACCAACCTCGGTGGATGTGCTTTTTCTAGATTATTTTTCTAATTTTTAATATTTGAAATTAATATTTTAATTATAAAAAATAAATAATTATATAAAATATAGTTAATATTATTAAAATTTATAAATATGTATATTAAATAATATTATAAATATGTATATTAATAGAATATCGGGCGGGTTTTTAGTCCGAAACCCCGGCTTTTTTGGCCCAAAGCCTGATAGGCCCGGGGGTTTTTTCGGACGGCTTTTTAGGTCCGATTTTTTTTTAGCCTTTAATTTTAAGCAAACCAAATTTCAAACCGGGTATCCGGACATGCTTTTCGGACCGGACTCATTTTACCGGCTCTAATTATAGGGCATCCTATCGTGTTGAAACAGCCACTGTCGACAGATGCTGTTATCTTATTCCCTCGGCACTCTTCTCTTGGTCCCTCATCTCAAATCGAACACAGAGGACGAAATCCCCAATTTCTCCAACCTTTCTTCTCGATCTCCGCTGAGATTCGCCTCACCACCATAGCCACCATCACTCAACGCCACATCTTTCTCTATGTGTCTCTCGTTGATGCCAAACACACAGAGCAGTCACCTTCATTCTCTCTACCTCGCGATTCACGGTGGAAACCTCTTTCTGACTTTTTTGGACAGTAGCAACGACAAGAAGAGCCACCGCCATCAGCCCCGTCTCAGCAAGGCAGTCAACCTTTCCTCTCTCTACATTCGGCCGACAGCCAGCGACTGGATAACGCTGCCTCTGCCGCCGCCGCCGTGAACTTGTTCATCCCCCCATATCTCATCTCTCTCGCCGTGAGCCGGCCGCCACCGACCCCGGCGTAGCAGCAGCGTCACCTCCAGCCACCATCTCCTCTCGACTCAAAACATCGACAACACAATAGCCGACCATCTACCCTCTATCTCACGTACAAAATAGCCACACCGGGCCCACAGCCGAGAAGGCACGTGCCAAATTTGAATGAACGGGGAACAATTCTACTTTCATCTATTTTAATTTGTGAACTTCCAGATTTTTTTTATTTTGTGTTGTGAGAGAAGGAATTATTGGAATTTTGACATCATCTAATGATACGCATGAAATACATCAAGAAACGGATCAGATCTACAATTAAACATGCGATGAGCCCTATGAACACGTTAGATGAGAACTTACGATTTGCAATGCTTCCAATGGATTTGCAACGCTTCAAGCTTTCAATGAATCCCGCAAGGTTGTCTCCACAACTATGGTATTCACGTGTATGCAAATCCGATGTAGAACAATTCCTCGGTATAAAGTTCAAGCCGAGAAAGCCAAGAAATCTCTTAATCAACTTAACGGTAGTTCTTTAAGAATGATTTCTGTGTTACGTCTAATGTCTAACTTCTAACCTAAAGAATGAATTCTCTCTATTTATATTAAATAGAGCAGCCTATTAAAGCCCTAGCTTGTATGAGCTTTTATTCTTTAGTCTGCTTTAATTAATTAATAGTCCAACCATTAATTAACTAAAACTCATATATCTAATTTAGCCCATAATCTTACAATCTTCCACTTGGACTAATATTAGATAACTTACCGTGCACTATGCATACCCTTGAGCGGATTAACAATACACTTGATAGTGTGACCCAATAGGCCCCCATTACCGACGATGATCTAATCAAAGTCTACACAAAACTCCTGGACTGCGTTGTGTAGCGAACTCGATATATGACGGACGTTTACGTGGAAAACAGTAAACAAACCTTTACATGAAGTTTATGTGATATCCTTTCATTCATGACAAGTCAATTGAGCCTAGAATTTTGCTATGTGTCTATCCCAATAGCTCAACCATTTTTCTCATCTTTATTATAAGACCCATACGATCATATTCAATTACTTTAATTGAATATATCTCTTGCATTGGCCAATGACTTTATGGTCGAATGACTTCATGGCATACATGATCGATCCTATAGCTGAAGCATATGTGATCCTTTTCATGCAAGCAATTTCCTTGTCATTAAAAGGACAATCCTTCTTAGACAACTTGATGCCATAGCAATTTGTCTATGTAAGTGGATTGTGATAGCCCAACAATCTATTAGGTCTATCCCGATAGATTTTGATCCCAAGGATGTAGGGGGGCCTCACCAAGATCCTTCATCATAAAGGTTTAGACAGCGGCCGGTCTTTCACGGATTGCATCATGGATCGGTCGCTCCCATTATCGAATGTCATCGACATATATGACAAGGTAGACAACGTTTCCATTCTCGCTTACTATAAACGCATGGGTCTTTTTTGCTTCTAACAAAGTCAAACAATTTGATAGCTTTCTCAAAACAAATATTCCGACTCCTCGATGCTTGCTTAAGTCCATAAATGGACTTCTTTAGCCTACATACTGCATTCGGCCTCTCTTTGGACACAAAACATTCAGGCTGAGTCATGTAGACATCACCTTCTAGTTCTCCATTGAGAAACCCGATTTTGACATCCATTTTCAAATATCAAAATTGTAGTATGTAGCTATGGCAAGTAATATCCTAATGGACTTGATTTTTGCAACTGGTGAAAAGGTTTCGTCATAGTCAATGCCTTCACGTTGACTATAACCCTTTGCCACCAACCTAGCCTTGTAGGTTCGTATCTTACCATCTGCATCTCTCTTCTTTTGAAGATCCATTTGCAGCCTATGGGGTAAGCCCCATCTGGTAAGTCATCAACTAGTTCCCAGACAAGATTGAAATACATCGAGTCCATTTCAGATATTAAGGCTTCGAGCCACATCTTTGAATCGGTGCCAGACACCGCTTCAGTATAGGTCTTAGGTTCATCATCATCCCACTCGACTTCATCATCTTGGTTCTCAACCATTAGATTCAGTCTTTGGGGTGCACGACGAGTCCTATGTGGTCTATTGAGTCGGGTTGTTTGCGCAGGTTAATGCTGTTCACTTTGAATGTGAGTAGGCTCCTCTGTGTTGACTTCATCAACATTTGGAGATTCTCAAGAATTTACTTATGAATTTCTTGAGGTGGAGGTGGCACAACTATTGTGTCATCTTGTATTTGATGAGTCTCATTGTCTTGAGGTGGCCATCTAAGAGTCATTTCCCCTCCCAATAGATCGTCAAATACTCCCACTGAATTCTTGTTCACACTATTGAACAATCGTTCGTCCTCTGTGTTGTTTTTGTGGTTCTCGAATTTCTTCGAGATCTACCTCGTTTGTGACCTTGTTCCTTGAAAACATAGGAGTCTTCAAGAAACGTCACATTCCTAGAAATGATCACCTTGCGATCTTCAGGTGAGTAGAGTTCATATCCTCTAGTTTCCTTAGGATATCCCACAAGATAACATTTCTCACTTTTCGATTCTAACTTATCGGTCTGCATTTTCTTAACAAAAGCACGACGACCCCAGGTCCGCAAATAGTTAAGATTTGCACTTTTTCCATACCAAATCTCATATGATGTTTTCTCGACTGATTTAGAAGGAACCCTATTCAAAATATGAACAACGGTAAGTAAGGCGTGACCCCAAAGGAATAAAGGGAGACTAGCTAAACTCATTGACACGCTGTCGTTTAGCGTTCAAAATAAATTTATAACCTATTGCCCATCACAGGCGTAGCCAGCGATAAGTATAGGGTCGATCCCACGAGGAGTTGGTGTAGCAATCTCTGATGTCACGATGTCACTTAAAAGGGATGAGGGTGGTGTAATTATCTTGATCACTATAGGTATGACTAAAGTAACCTGAAACAATCTCAACGGAATATCAAATAATAACGAATCTAGCTTGGGCAACAACTCGGTAAAGACGATTAACACTCGGTCATAGGTGCAAAGATTTTCTCTACATGACATGCATCAACCGGTTATAAGAGACATACGTCGTGACCCCGTTGTCACGCGTCACGCCCACGATGCACCCTCCAAATCTATCCTACGTGTAAAGAAGGCAAGGGACACCCTATGCAAACTATCTAACCCGTAATGCCCACGCACGAGGACACCTCAGTACATGCAGACCCACAGGCAGCGTTATGACCTAGACAGATCCGGTATTGGCAAAGGCAGCTGCTATGACTACTCCAACTCGCCCACACCAGTCGTACTATTTGGGGTGCGGGACACCCGACACCTTAATCCAATTATTACTTGCAACCTCCCTTACCCACTATGTTATTTGCAACTAACACACGAGTTTGGTTAAGTTATATAATGCCGGGACCTAGTGCTTCGGGAACACACGCATGCAGATCGTAATGCCCTACTTAGACCTCTCGAGTTATATTAATCATGCTTCACCTTGTCACGCCCAAACCAGAATAAAGACTTAGCTAGACATAAAATAAATAAACATGCAACAGTTAATTGAAACCATAATTAAACGGAACCAACTTACTATTAATTGAACGAAATAGAAACGGCGAGCCCAAAGTGCCGCCGGCAAAACATACGAATAGCAAAATAAAAGTGTTTGCCCCGAAGGGACTTAATGTATGTGATGGTGATGGTGAATTTGATAATCAGAGTGAGAGTTGAAACGCGGAAGAGAGGAAGAGACGCACAAGTCGCGCCTTCATCCATATATATAGGCCTAGGGATATCGACGATGGTGTTGGCCCATGGGCTGGGTAATCTGGTAGGTTTTCCTTGTTAATCGGCGCTCTTTCCTTGCCCAGACGGATCCGAGGTGATCTCCTCCGGATTTCATAAGATTCGGTGTCAGCGCGCATCCTTTCCGGATTTAGCGAGATCCGCCCAGATCTCGCGTATCTTGCCCATTAGCTCTCCCTCTGCCTTCTCTTGCCCTCCTTCTTCTTGGTCTCGTCTCGCCTTCTTCACTACGCTTGCCCATTAGCTTACCCTTCCGGAGATTGAACTTGTGCGGTGCAGCAAGGAGGTCACGCCGTGAAACGGAACAGCTATGGAGTTTGAAGCCCGTGCCGTGAGCTAAGCTCCTTGTGCCTCGAGGTGCATCGTATCTCTATTCACCCGCCAAGCAAGTTCCACTCCTTCTGCCCATTTACGCCTGCCTTGTTCCTGCGAGACCAATGTGTCCTCCGGACACAAAACACAACAAGAAAGACACAAAGACTCGATCTAGACCTAGACAAAACACGGAAAAAGAGCACAAAACTTGGGCTCGTCATCATCATGGATCGAACCATATCTAATAAGGTTCGATTTCTTCTTTTGGATACACCATTTAGCTTTGGTGTTCCGGAGGTATCCATCAGACCAGATTCCATGTGATTTCAAGTAATCAAGAAATTCTCGGTTTAAGTATTCCTCCTCGATCGATCGAAGATTCTTGATACTTTTACCAAGTTGTTTCTCGACTTCTAACTTAAACTCCTTAAATTTATCAAGAGCCTCGATTTGTGTTTCATCGATACACATACCCAAACTTTGAATAATCATCAGTAAAAGTTATAAAGTACGAATATCCACATTTTGCTTGAGTTGGAAACGGTCCACACACATCTGAGTGGATCAACTTTAGCAATTCTTTGGCACGTAACCATTTCCCAGAAAATGGTTTCTTAGTCATTTTCCCTTAGAGACATGATTCAGAAGCACCATATGATTCAAAATCAAATGGTGTAAGAAAATTTAATTTTCTCAATCTTGCTATCATTTTCTCATTGATATGACCAAGTATACAATGCCAAAGATAAGTAGCATTATTCGTATTACTTAGCTTAGGTCGTTTGTATTGCACATTGAGAATATTTCGTTCACATTCAAGCATATATAAACCATTCGAAAGAAAGGCATTTCCATAAAACATTCCATTAAGGAAAAACGTGCAACAACTGTTTCCAAAATGGAAGGAAAAACCCTTCAATGTCTAACATAGGAATGGAAATAATATTCTTTGAAATAGCAGGAACAAAATAACAATCATGTAAATCTAGTCTATAACCCGAAGGAAGATCCAATCTATAAGTCCCCACGCGTTCAGCAACAACTCTTGCTCCATTTCCCACGCGCAGATCAACCTCCCCAGGATTCACCTTCCTGCTGTCACTAAGCCCCTTTACATTATTACAAATGTGTGAGCCACAGCCGGTATCTAATACCCAAGAATGTGAATTATTTATAGACATATTTATCTCAATGACAAACATACCTGAGCTACCACCCATTACACCTTGTGCCTTGAATTTTGGGCAGTCTCTCTTCCAGTGTCCATTCTCATGACAGAATTGGCACTCATCATTTGCTAATGTCGGCTTCTTCTTATGACCCCCTCCACTCTTCTTAGGCTTAAAGACATCTGATGCCTTCTTCTTGTTTATCTTTTGCTTTTTCTTCCCTTTGGAAGATTGAGCAGAAGAACTCACAATGAGTACAGACTTGCCATTAGAAGTAGAGGACTCATAAGTCTTCAACATGTTATGAAGATCAGACAATCCCACATTTGTGTTGTTCATATTGAAATTCACAATAAAATTCGCAAATGAACCAGGTAGAGATTGCAAAACCAGGTTGGTTGAGACATTGACTGGCAGAGTTGTTCCAATCGACGCCAGTCTCTCAATCAATCCAATCATCTTCAGAACATGTTCGGAGACCTTGCTCCTATCATGAAGCGTGCACTTAAAGAGATCCCGGAGTATCTCATACTCCAGTGTTTGTGCATGTGAGGCAAACAAACTCTTTAAGTGCTGAATCATTTCATAGGGTTGCATGCATTCATGTTGCCTTTGCAGTTCCAAACTCATAGAGGTCAACATGATGCCTTGAGCCGACATAGCATCCTCAACGTGCTTCTTATGAACAACCCTGTCAAACGAGGCATACTCAGGAGAACGCTCATCGGGGATGGTACTGATTGGTTTGTCCAAGACATACTCCATCTTATCCGTCCTTAACACCAAGCGCATGCAACATAGCCAATTCGGATAGTTTGACCCAGTCAACAAATTTGTTTCCACCAAACATTTATATAACATAGTCGACATCGTAACTGAACGAAAATAAAGAAATAGCAAATTAGAACAAAGTAAACACAGATCACAATCGTATCACTAATCAAACAAGGGTTTATTGTATTGATTTGCTCCCACTAATTTTAACATATATTGCACCCCCAAATGCAAAATACGGATTTATAGTAAATATAAATCTTAGTGGTCCAAGATCCAAGTCAATATTATTGCAGCCTCTGCGAGGGCTGATGACTACAATAATATCACTCAGTAGGCCTCAAAGCCAATTGCAGCAACAATTTTGCATAGATTAAGTATGCATCATTGCAGCCTCTACGAGGGCTGATGACCACAATAATGACACTCGGTCGGTTTTGAATCCGAATGCAGCAACAGTCCTCAATTCTTGGTTTATTAATCCAATTAATATGTATCCACTAATTATTTTGATCGCTTTGGCTGTTTCAAAATAATTAAGCAAACCAACCATGTATCTATGAATGAGCCTTCGCCTTGTCGATTTCGGAGTAAACACTTTGGTGTAAAACTCTTGGACGAAAGAGGCTAGGATCCTCACACAATTATGATGGACGATACGTTTTGTTTCAAAAACTAGACTTGTATTTTAGTGGGGATAAAACATGTGACACTAATTGTATATTTAATATCCAATATTAAATTCAAAACAATTACTGGGTGCCGCCTACCAGGCATAAAATGCGGACCACATATATTGGGCGCCGCCTAACCAAACATAGTAACACGGACTACAAGTATTGGGCGCCGCCTACCCAAACATAAGAGCGGTCTCTAACTACTATAGTTAAAATATAAGCATAAATCCAAATAGCATGCTTATCACAGAATAACAGCAAATAGGGCTCAACGAATAAATTCATTAATCTAATTAATAATTTAATTCTCAAATTAAAAGTGGATATAGATATTTATATTAATTCCAAATAAATATAAATATTCATTTAGTATTATTATTTCTAAAATAATAATCAAATAAGATTTATTAATCTACATAATAAATCAAAATCTTTAATTTATGTACATTAGTAAATTATATTAATTCTAAATTGATACAAAATCAAACTTTATACTATTATTTCAAAATAATAATAAAGTTAAAATTTATTAATCTAATTAATAAATTAATGTCCAAAACAGTGATTAGATTTATTAATTCTAAATTAATAAAATCAATCCATTCACATTAGTATATTATATTAATTCTAAATTAATATAAAATCAAACTTTATATTATTATTTCAAAATAAAATAAATTTAAAATTTATTAATCTAATTAATATATTAATTTCTAAAATTGTGATTAAATTTATTAATTCTAAATTAATAAATTAAATCCATGTACATAAGAAGATTGTATTAATTCCAAATTAATACAAAAATCGAAATTAATGTTATTATTTTGAAAATAATAATATTAAAACAAAATTTATTAATCCAATTAATAAATTAATTTATGTAATTAAAATTGAATTTTATTAATTCAAAATTAATAAAACATTTTAAAAAAAGCATAATGACCAAAGTGGGTCGCCACATTTAAGGGCCTAAAGCGGCCCGAAGACCGCGCCAAGAAGCGAAGTTCGTGGCGCCAGCAGAAGGCCCACGACCCGGTGGCACGCCACGCCCCGGCCGCTGCCCATGGCCCGAACACGCGAAGCCCGGCCCGCCGCCCGAGCAAATCCACGCGACCCACCGCGTGCGGGCGGCCCAAAGACGACACGTTAGGGTTTTCGGCGACAACGCGTTGCGCCGCCGCCCTTTCCCGCGTTCGCCTCCGTCCCTCGTTACGCCGACGCCGTGCTTCGCGCGTCGACGTCTCCATGAAACGCCGTGATTCCGGCGTTCGCAGCTACCGCGGAAACCTTTCTTCTTCCTCCGCCGTCGCGACAACGAGAAGAAAAACTCCGACAATCGCCGACGGCGGCGGCGGCGACCGCCTCACGCGCGTCGTTGACCGCCGCTTGTCCGGAATGCTCGAGCCTCGAGGGAAGGGCCGCGAAACCAAAGTTTGACGGCAAGACGCACGCCAAGCGTGCGGAGGCGGCGTGTCCTCTGGCGGCGCGCGATCTCCGGCGAGAGATGGTGGCCACCTTTTCAATTACAATTTTCAATTTTTCTTTTCCTTTTCGTTTCATTCCCCTTTTGATAAAGCAGTTAATAAAAGGAAAAACAAACGAAATAAAAACAAAAATTCAAATTCAAAATTTCGATAAATCCACCATTAAATAGAACATGAATTAATTATAAATCGAGCCGGGCTTTGATACCATTGTGGGAATTCTTGACATCATCTAATGATACAGTGAAATACGATCAAAAGCAGATCTAGATCTACAATTAAACATGCGATGAGCCCTATGAACACGTTAGATAGAGAACTTACGATTTGCAATGCTTCCAATGGATTTGCAACGCTTCCAAGCTTCCAATGAATCCTGCAAGGTTGTCTCCACAACTATGGTATCCACGTGTATGCAAATCCGATGCAGGAACAATTCCTCGGTATAAAGTTCAAGCAGAGAAAGCCAAGAAATCTCTGAATCAACTTAACGGTAGTTCTCTAAGAATGATTTCTATGTTGCGTCTAACGTCTAACTTCTAACCTAAAGAATGAATTCTCTCTATTTATATTAAATAGAGTAGCCTATTAAAACCCTAGCTTATATGGGCTTTTATTCTTTAGTCTTTAATTAATTAATAGTCCAACCATTAATTAACTAAAGCCCATATATCTAATTTAGCCCATAATCTTACAGGAATATATACTGATGTTTCTTCTTCCATTTCACATTTTACAAGCTCTGCTTCTATTCCTTATTGTTTGATTCCGAGCTCACATAATCATGCTAATGAGTTGAGTTGGTTTTGCTTAAGAACATTAATAAAAAAATCGATAATTTACCGTGATGATAAACGGAAGAAGAGGTGTTGAGTTAAGACAAAACTTGAAGGAAGATCGTACAAGTTCAAAACCTAACTCTTAAGTATTTCTTTCTATATTTCTAAGTTCATGATCGTGATTCCATACTCGACGGGAATCGAAACTAAAATCATATCAACGTAGAGTGGAGAGACCTACTTCCTATCATTTTGGATTCTCGAAGACGATAGCTTGAAGAATTCTCCTCTTTTTCTTGTATGGGAGCCGGCGGTAATGGTGAGAAGTGGAGCTAAATATTTCTGCTCGTTTTCATTTCTGTATTAAATTTTCAGACTTTAAATTAATTAATTAGAACAGAATTTATAAAGGCCAGGATATTATAGATGTGGTCATAATGAGAAAGTGGTTTACTTGGAATATTAGATTAGATTTGACAGTAACATATGACTGAAGAACATCATGCATGAATTTAAGCTTAAGGTATTTTGTATTCATTAATTTCATTACATTCAAGCTAAGAAAAAAACCAAAAACAAAAACGTGCTCCCATTTTTTTGTTGATAAAAGAAACAGCTACAGCTGCAGCCGATCTCCACCCAATATGATCAAGTATCAAATCTGCGGCTTCTGTTCATAGTTATGAAACGACATGGAAAGTTGCTTCAGCTCGTATTGAACACCGAAAAATAGTTCCATATTCCATTATGAAACAACTTTTCAAAACTCCTATTACGAAACCACATCCATATCCCAAAACAACAGGTCGCCAAGTAAATCCATTGATAAAATTGGAGCATCATCACTTTCTTGAGGCGACATGGAAAGTTGCTCGCATTTTCTGGTCAACGGAAATCCGCATAATCCCTAGTTCCAAATGTAGGAGCCATTGTCAAATGTCTGAAACTGGCCGCTAGATTAGATATCTTCCCAACAAGATCATTCACTGAAAGATTTAACATTGAAAGAAAATTCAACGTTGTTAGTTGCAGAGGAATCTCACCACTCGGTAAGATTAAAATAATATTTGTTAAAATTTAATATAAAGATTACTAAAACTCGGTAAGATTAAAAAATATTAGTAAATCATAATTCTTTTAATTGTTTCAGAGATTTGTATTTTAATGTCATAAGATTTCAGAAATTTTAGTTTAAGAAATTTGTATTAGTTTAAGGATGCAAAATAAAAGACAGTGGTTATCGAATCCATGTGCTCGGATCAATCAGATGTAAGTTGAGCTCAATATGTTGATAGTAAATCAGCAAGATTTGAATAACTAAAGTAAGAATCATTGTAGAGTTCAATAAGTTGAAGCATATTACGAACTTAATTATTTTTCTCATAATTTTGTTATTTTCACAAATTCATTACGGGCTATAATTTTTTTGGCCCTAATCCTCATTTTCCTCTCGATCTATTCGATTTTAGGATTGATTGACATCCTTAGGCAGCTACGTCTTTGGTCTCTGCACGAATCTAATTATTTTAAAATTGGCATATCAAAATTTGTCAACTTCCATTAGCGAAAATTGGCATATCAAAAATTTCAAATATAATCATAAAACATATCATTAACTTGGATATTTTATTCAAACATTAAAATCATCAATAAATATAACGAATGATGTTACATAATTATATACTAGAAAGAGAAAAAGTGAAAAGTACATGTATTATTACAAATATGAAATGGATAACCAACATATATGCATGCTAGTGTATAGTAGTAACATTTAACATAGAGAAACCGGAGACACAGTAGACGACTATTTACAACGGGGTTTACAAGATGGTGGAGATGGCTTAGGTGGTGGATCCGATTCTGGCTTATATACTGTCTTCAAGGAACGATTTTTTACTTTTGAAAGAGGAGGGGTTTTAAGCGAAGGTGGCGTAGGCGGCAGCTTAGGAGCCGGCGGCGATGGTGGCCAACGTGGGTCGTGATCAGTGCCTCTCTTGTTTTTAGGCGAAGGTGGCGTAGACAGCAGCAGCAGCTTAGGAGTCGGAGGCGACAGTGGATTGTCATGAACAAGAATAGCTGTGTGAGTAAATGATGGCTTCCTATCTAGGGTTTGATCCGAGAAAGAAATATCATTGGCAGAGAAGGGTTTTCTCAGACATTGTGAGAAAATCACTTCATGCATAATCAACAACAACGTCAAAAGAAATACATTGAAACTCCTTCTACAGCTGTTAGGGTATAATAGCTATCTCCCTCAGTACGAAGTTACAAGCATATATTAATTATAAGAAAAGAAGTGTTCGGCCAAATATATAGAAACATATTTGCACATTAAAAAATATATAAAATCAGGTGAAAAATAGAATATCGTTTACTGTGCTTCTTCGATATCTAAAATGTCGTTGTACCAAACTTACAATCCGGGCTAAAGACTATTCCTACGAGTTTGAAAGTCTGGACTTTATGTTTAAATTTCGATGCTGAATCCCTTCACGATATTATAACACTGGGTTACTTAGTTAGGATCATCGTATCCATAGCTGGTAAACTAAATGTGATCTCAAATCTTCAATTCGCCGTTGAATTCTTTCTTTTTGAACCCAAAAATAATCAAAGAGAAATATTCAAATTCTGACCACCAATTCAAAGCAGCGAAATATAACGTAAACTAAAGCAGTGCGAGGCAAGGTAATGAATGAGTGCTCCTCTCTCACGTCACACATCTTCTAGGGAAGGTATTAACCTCCTTTATCAGATAAAAGCGAAGACTCTGGCCATGCAAAGCAGAGAAAAAACATTCGGGGTTTTCTGTTTTACTAGTAGATGATACATTGAAGGGGTGGTCTCATGTACGTGCCACACGTACAGTGTGACCTCCTAATTAATTTTTTAATTAATTTTAATTAAAATTAGTTAATTTAATAAACCTTAATTTTAAATTAATAAATCATAATTATGAATTAATAAATAATAATTTTGAATTAATAATGTAATTTTCACTTATATGTTATTTCTTGATTGCATGCATGCATATCGTATCATGATATGACATTACGACATCGTTTTTAATAGTGTAAATAAACACAACATGGTTTCATGCATTTCATCATTTTATTAAAAGGTAAAAGGTCGAGGTACCTTTTTTCTTGAAAAATAAGCTTTTTTCGAAAGCACAGCATGACATGCCTTTGAAATAGAAAAATGGGTTCTAAATTAAAATTCGATAGAGATTTCAACTCCATTTTAAAAATTCAGAAATAGGTGGACCTAAGTGAAATAGTTTTTGTCACAGTGGGACCATGATGAGATAGTTTTTGTAACGATGGGACCGTTATCTTTGTCTATGATGCTTAAGGCCTAAACTTATCTTGTGGGACATGTCAGGTAGAGTCTTGGTTTATTCGGGGACAAGGTTTTGTGTTTACATGGGCAAGTCTGTTAGTGGGTGTGGCTCAATCGGATCCCCATTTGCATCAAATTATTAGACCATGGGAGTAATCCTATGGGTCTGGGTAAGGTAGCACCAAACTGGAAAAATCGGCTCAGGATAAAATGTTTTACATAATTGTGAAGTAGATTTTCTATTTTAAAACATTTGCAATTATTGGATGAACATGCATGTCACTGATTTATCTCTTCACAACAAGTTTTTGATAAAATGAATAGGTTAACTCAATGAATGCATTAGTATCCAGCCCAGAATCTATTTCGAAATATTTTGCTGGATGAGCAACGAGCGAAAAGATTACGAAGTGACTGTCTCCCTTGGTTGTAGTCTGCCGTTGTGTGGGTCCATTTTATTCTTTTTGTCTTTGTTTTTCGCTTCATATGGAAGCACATTGATTAGGACATGTAGTCCATAACTCAAACTTATGTTTTGTTGTTTTGTTACCTATAAGGTAAAATTGAACTTGAAATTACTTAACTATGAACTTCCGCAGAAACCGTAGTTCTTAAAAGTCTATTCATTTATTTGTCTATTCTTATTTTATTTGATTAAATCGAACTATCGCCTTTAGCATAATGTCTTGGACCCGAACCAACATGGTTGCTACATAAGAAGTACAAAAACAAAATAAGAAAGATACAAAAAGGACACAAAAACACGGACACATATAAGATTTAGGGTTCTTTCCTAGACTGAAAGATTTCAAAAAATAAAATTTTAATTTCACGAAGTTCAGATCAAATTCGGGCTAAAAAGTATAATTAACCCAAAATTTAATTTCTGCATAATTCATATCTGTTAGGCGGAAATCTACCTAAGACACCGATAGTCCACATCAACTTTCGATTCCCGAATTCTTTTTCTTATGCCATAAAGTGTGGATGGGATCCTCTCTCCAATAATTTTTTGTATCCCACCATTAATTTCATTATTTTTTAAATATTCATTATAAAAATAAAAATATTGTTACACAGTAAATCATTATTAATATTTATCACTAAAACTAATATTCTTAAAATTATATACCCTAACTATGAATTAGTTAACCATAAAAATCAATTATTAGTCAAAAATTTGTAAAGAAAAATATTTAAAAGAATAGTTATAAATCCTAGTTTAATTAGTGAATCCTAATTAATAATCTTAAAATTACACAAAAAATTAACTTATAAAAATAGAAGAAAAAATAATTAAAAATAAAGAAAAATTAAAAGTAAGACATGTGAAATAGAGGATCCCGTGTACATAAAATGAACACCAGAAAAAAATTCAGATCAATTTTATAATTTTTTAAAGTTAGGCCGTAAAATAACCACGGCAATTGGCAACAAGATAGTTGGGTTTAAAGTAGGGCCGACAATTTTTGACACGACATGAACGCGCACGAAATTAACAGGTTAGTGTTTAGCCTTATCATGTTCGTGTCCTTATCGTGTCGATACAATAAGGACACGATAATTTGGTGTCGTGTTCGTGTCAGATCTGTGTTGTGTTCGTGTAACACGATAATTTCTTGTTGCATTCGTGTCGAATCGTGTTGTTTTCGTATAATTCAATAATATTGATATATATTTAACATTAATTTAATTTAATTATATTATACATATTTTTATTACTTTTATTAAAAAAAAATTCTAATTTTAATTTGAATTTATCGTTTCATGTCATTATTGTATTGTGTCAACACGAAAAAATTCGTATCATATTCGTGTTTGTGCCGTGCTCGTGTCCGTGTCAGTATATTTCGTGTCGTGTTCGTGTTCGTGTCGGACAGATCCTTAACGGGTCGTGTTCGTGTTTGGCTTTATCGTGTCGTGTCGTTATCGTGTCGACACGATAACAACCCGACATGCACAAATTGTCAGCCCTAGTTTAAAGTTCACTCGTTCATCAATAGTAGTATTTTGGATTTCTATGCATTCATGATGTACCTCTACAAATTTGTGCACAATCTTTATATATAATTTAAGCAACATTAAGAAAACAGTACGTTTAAATTTGTAGTACCTCAAAGTTTTATAAATCTATTACATACAAAAAGAAAAAGAAAAAAAAAAAGAATGGGTTGCACGTTCAATACGGGGCCAAGAGTCTTGCATCTACTAGTAAAACACAAAACCCCGAATATTTTTCTCTGCTTTTCACGGACGTAAATACCTTGCTCAGAAGATCTGTAGCGTGACAGAGGAGCACTCATTCTTTTCCTCACCTCACACTGCTGTAGTTTACGCTATATTTCGCTGCTTGAATTGGTGGTCACAATTTGAATATTTCTCTTTGATTATTTTTGGGTTCAAAAAGAAAGAATTCAACAGGGAAGATTTGAGATCACATTTAATTTACCAGTTATGGATACGATGATCCTAAAACCAAGAGAGGCATTCGTCACAACCCACGTTGGCCACCATCGCCTCCGACTCCTAAGCTGCCGCCTACACCACCTTCGCCTAAAACCCCTCCTCTCTTTCAAAAATAAAAAAATCGTTCCTTGCAGATAGTATATATGACAGAATCGATCCTGTTCTTGATATTTTATGGGCTCTAGGCATAGTCTCAGCTCGTTCCTGATATTTTATGGTCCCTGGGCAAAATAAAAAGTACAAAGCCCCCTTATATTATACTCATAAAATTAAGACAATACAAATATCATAAGAAACGATTTCTTTGAGCATTTACAAATGCAAAATCATGAATAATCACATCATCATCAATAATTTCTAACATATTTTTTTCAAAAGATAAAGTTGTCAAACCATTCAATCTTTCTTGTGACATTGATGACCTCAACTAGGTTTTTATTAATTTAATCTTTGAGAAACTTCTTCTAGTAGATGCTACAGTTACAGACACGGTTAATAAAATTCTATAAGCAATTGAATACTTGGATAACAATCTACAGATTTGACAAATTCAAGAATTTCAATGGCATACATTTATTCAGTAGGCAAAACCACTTGCAACACTTTCAATTTCAGAAAAAGATCATCTAAATCGATATCTGACAAACTACTGTGAGAAAAGTAGAATGAAAATTAACAGAATATTCTTGTAATTCATTATCATCTAATGACTTTAGTTTATTTGAATTGTATAAAAATCCAAAAATATTTTCAATTCCTCAAAACTATTATTTGAAGAAGTAATTGTCATATCCACACAAACTAAAAAATAATTAATTCTAAATAACTCATCAGGAGATTGATATTCTTCGTCCTCATTATTTTCCTTAAATTATTTTTTCCTATTCACATAACGTTTTGTTGGGAAGATAGGCTCTACATCCATTTAAAGTGCAACACTTTTAGCAACATTCATACTTGTAATAAAACCTTCATCTCTATACTTATCAAAGAATGACAATACACCTTCTAGTTGCTTTAGAGCAGTGTGAATGCACATAGACTTAGATTGTAATTTCTTGCTCACCATATTAACAACGAACAAAATATCGTACCAAATTACCATTCCAAGTAAAAACTCAAAATTTTCTAATGCATTAATCAAACTCTCTGCTTCACTCTTAGACTTTGCATCATTATCACAACATTCATATAATATCATCAAAGCCAATTTTATTTTGTGGACATTGAAATCTAATAGCTTCAACACTTTAATTCGACTCTCCCAACGAGTATTGGACAAATATTTCACAGTTAAGCCGGAGACATTATCAAGTAAAATATTTCATTTCTTTGTAGAGCCCGAAAAACAATGAATAGATACGTTGAATAACTCCAAAAAAAAGAAATAGTTTTAACACAAGAATGCGACATATCACCAAGAGTAAGATTAAGACTATGACAAGCACAAGACATGTATAAAGCTCTCAGATGTATATCAAGAAATCATTTTTGAACACTTTGATGTTTTGCTTTCATATTAGAACCATTATCATAATCTTGACCCCTGACATCATCAATATTAAGATAAAGAAATTTCAAAATATTTTGTAATGCATTGAAAAGTCCTAATCCAGATGTATCATTAATTTTTAAAAACTCCAAAAGAAATCCTCAATTTTAATTTTATAATTTGACATATTTACACATCTAACAATCAAAGTCATTTGTTCTTGCACAACTAGACTACACATAAAATGTGTAGTCTATGTGCGTTTTGAACCGTAGAGAAAAGTGGTGTAGAGAAAGCTAGGCGCACATACACTACGCTTTTTATACGTAGTCTATACATATTATAGACAACACTTTTCGCACATACACTACGCTTTTTAAGCGTAGTCTATACCGACTATAGACTACAATTAATTTTGCACATACACTACACTTTTTAAGCATAGTCTATACTAACTATAGACTGCAATTAATTTCGCACATATACTATGTTTTTTAAGCGTAGTCTATATCGACTATAGACTACACTTATTTTCGCATACACTACGCGTTTTGTGTGTAGTCTAAATGTATTTACTACGGTTTTTAACTGCATTTACTATGGTTTTAATGCCAAATTTACTACAGTTTTTATGCCAAATTTTATATTTTATATACTACGCTTTTTGTATTACAACCGTAGTCAATTTAGCATAACGATTACGGTTGACTTTTCAAACTGTAGTCAATATATTTTGTACTACGGTTTTTCAATTTCAACCGTAGTTAATTTCTTTATTTAAAACTTGTACAATTAATAACGCGTAGTCTAATAGCAAATGATATTAAAATATACTTGCTTTCATTACGTTCAAAATCACTATACAAAAATATACAATCTGTTTTCATTACTACTACAAAATCACTATACAAAAATACTGGCCACATTAGATAATAAAATAATAAAAACGTATCCCACATATCATAGTACAAAGTAATTCAAAAGATCAATAACTTACAACTAAAACATCACAATGCTATATGTGAAGAAGCATGAGATTTGTCCATTCAACACGAACTTCATCAATGTCCTCTTGAGAGTAAGTCCGATTTTGAAACTATTAACAATTCAAAAACAGAATATTAGTACTCTTGTATGAAAAAAATGATTATATTAAAGATTTTTTACCCAATAAGAACATAAATGAAATGTTTATCTTACATGTGAACGTAAAGAAATGGAACCATTCTTCATAACTTCTTCAATTATATCTTTCATGAAACGTAGTACAAAATTTAAAACAATGTAACCCTGTTCACACAAAAAGACTTCAGAGTGGAGCAGAACGAATGTAAAACAGCAACCTGGTAGAAAGCATGCATATATTTTCAGAGGGAATTATGAGAATCTTGAATGACTGGTATATTTCTCGAGCTTATCACAGACATGTAAATGAGAAAGATACTAAAGTTCACAGAAGAACTGCATCTCTCTCGGGTTATTATATTCATCTTTCTAATTGGTCAGACTTCCAAAATCAAGTCTCATTAGTCATTACTCATTATTTAGTTTAACCAAGCATTAGGATACATAATCCCTAGGTAATTCAACCAAATACAACATCACCTGGATGAGCACTTCTATCAATATTTCTCAATGAGCAATGAGTAGCTAGCACAATCTTAGACAAAACAACTGGGCAGAAAAGAGTGTTGGAGGAAATTTTGATTTTGTGTGTGTGGACGTGTGTGTGTATTTGTGATTTGGAGAGAGAAGCTTTATAAAATTTCTTAACTCTCTTATTTCTCAAACTTTACTCTTTTTCTCTCTTACACTTCTTTTGCACTCTTTTGCACTCTTACTCATTACAACACACAAGCACCCTATTTATACTACTCAATACCACCTTCTACACTCTTCCACCTTCTCCACTCTTCTACACTCTTTCACCTTCTACACTCTTCTTCTTTCTTCTCTAATTTTCTTCATCCTTCCACTCTCTTCTATAATGTTCTACATCATTCTACTCACTTCTCACATATTCTAGATAATTCTACACCATTCTACTCATTTCTCACACACTCTACATAATTCTTCTTACTTCTCAATTCTTCTAGAATATTCAAATCAAGTTTAATTATTTCAACACTCCCCCTTAAACTTGATTTGTCATTCCGAGCAAAATTCTGAACTTGTTGAAGTCTTCGAACTTGAGTGGCTTAGTGAAAATATCGGCAACTTGATCTTGTGTCTTTGTGTATTCCACTTGAACTTCATTCTTTGTGATGCATTCTCTGATGTAATGGAAGCGAGTGTCAATATGCTTGCTTCGATTGTGGAATACTGGATTCTTTGCTAGTGCGATCGCCGATTTATTATCCACGCAGATTGTCGTTGGCTCTTTTGAGGCCATCCAAGCTCTTCCAACAAGCTTCTTAGCCGATTGCATGGCAAACTTTGGATGTTGCAGCCACATATTCACTTCACATGTTGATAGAGTAACTATGGGTCATTTCTTCGACATCCAAGTAAACGCGGTATCTCCCATGAAAAATACGAAGCCACTTGTGCTTTTCCGATCATCATTATCTCCAGCCCAATCACTGTCACTGTACCCGACAAGCTTATATTGATTAGTACTTGAATAGAACAAGCCATAGTTGATCGTACCTTTGAGATACCGAAGAATTCTTTTGGCTGACTTCAGATGTATAGTGGTTGGATTCTCCATATAGCGACTAACAAGCCCCGTGGCATAAAGTATGTCTGGCCTTGTGCAAGTTAAGTACCGAAGACTTCCAACCAAACTCTTGAATAATGTCGGGTCCACCTTTTCTCCTCCATCGTCCTTGGATAATTTGATTCCGCACTCCACCGGTGTGTTGATTGCTTTGCAATCCTCCATCTTGAACTTCTTGAGGATTTCCTTTGTATAATTTTCTTGCGTGATGAAGATTCCTTCTTTGAGCTGCTTTACTTCCACACCGAGGTAGTATGCCATCAATCCAATATCAGTCATCTCGAACTCTTTGGTCATGGCCTTCTTAAATTCCTCGAACATCTTTTGATTATTTCCTGTAAAAATCATGTCATCTACATACAAACACACAATTAGAATATCACCTTCTTTGTGTTTGACATAGAGTGCATGCTCGTGTGGGCATTTGGTAAAACCGTTCTCCTCCAGATACTTATCAATCTCTTTGTTCCATGCCCTTGGTGCTTGCTTCAATCCGTATAGGGCTTTCTTTAACTTTAAGACTTTGTCTTTCGCCTTTCACCTCATAACCCATTGGTTGCTTGATGTAGACTTCTTTGTTAATAATACCGTTCAAGAAGGCCGACTTGACATCCATCGATAAATCTTCCAACTATGTTGGGCTGCAAGAGAAATGATTAGTCTAATAGTTTCAAAGCGATCGAGCAAATACCTCATCATAGTCGATTCCACTCTTTGGCTATATCCTTTGCGACAAGCCTTGCTTTATATCTTTCAATCTCGCCTTTGGAATTCTTCTTCGCCTTGTACACCCATTTGACTCCAATTGCCTTATGTCCTTTTGGCGGTGTTGTGAGCTCCCATGTGTCATTTTTCTCTATGGCTCTTATTTCTTCATTCATTGCGTCTCGCCATACTTTATCTTTGTTCACTTCTTCAAAACTAACGAGCTCACGGTCGTGAATAGGCGAGAATAAGGTGAGATCTTCTAACCTTCGGTGTTGTCGTAGATCTCTTGTAAGCTTCTTTCGTGGTCTGCTTCTTTCATCCGGAGGCGATGGTGGTGAATTTGCAGCATTTGGCGCAGGAGAAGTAGGTGGAGTCACTGCGTTTTGCTCGGCTTCTTGACTTGCTCGACCATCTTGTGGTCTTCGATTTGTGGGCGGAGATAAATTCACCGTTGAGTCGAAATCCCATACTCCTTCTTCATCGAACTCCACATCTCGACTTATTCTTGTTTTCTTGGTGTTTGGATTATATAATTTATAACCTTTAGAGTTAGAGTCGCACCGATAAAGATGAGCGTTTCACTTTTATCATCGAGCTTCTTTCTCCTCTCGTCAGTGCGTGCACATAAGCTTTGCTGCCAAACACCTTGAGGTGGGAGATTCCAGGCTTTTTCCGGCTCCAGGCTTCTTGCGGAGTCTTTCCCCATACACTCCTTGTTGGGCTCCTGTTTGATAAGTATACCGCGCACGCCACTGCTTCTGCCCAGAATTCATTAGGCAGATTCTTCGTCTTTAGCATGCTTCTTGCCATCTCCATGATTGTTCTGTTTTTTCTTTCTGCCACTCCATTTTGCTGGGGAGATCTTGGTACTGTAAGAGGCCTCCGAATTCCGTTTGCTTCGCAGAATTCTAAGAACTCCTTAGATGTGAACTCTCCTCCTCGGTCGGTCCTCAACGCCTTGATTTTTCGTCCGCTCCCCCTTTCGACGATAGCTTTGAACTTCTTGAAAGCTTCAAATACTTCTGATTTCTGCTTCAAGAAATATACCCACGTCTTTCTAGAAAAATCATCAATGAAAAGTAGAAAATAATTATTTTTACCGAGAGAGCTTGGCTTGATTGGCCCGCACACGTCTGCGTGAATTAATTCCAACGGCTTCTGAGCTCTTGAGCTGGACTCCTTTGGGAACGGCTTTCTGAATTGCTTCCCAAGTAAACAACCTTCACAGAGTTGGTCTGGATGTCTGATAGATGGCAGTCCCCTCACTATCTCTTTCTTTCATAGCAACTCTAGGCCACCAAAGTTTAAGTGCCCATATCGAAGATGCCATAGCCAAGATGAATCTTTATAACAAGTCTTGAGACATTTTGCCATGTCATTCTGAATAATTAATAGAAACATTCTATTCTTCGACATCGGCACCTTGGCTATAAGATTATTTTTGCCATCTCTTATTGAAAGGTTATAATCCTTCATGTGAATATCATAACCTTTCTCTAAGAGTTGTCCCAAACTTAATATATTATTTTTCATATTGGGCACATAATAAACATTTGAGATGTATTCATGATCTCCATTCTTTAGACGGATTAAAATTTTTCCTTTTCCTTTTACGGGGACTTTTGATTCATCACCAAATGAAACATTTCCACTTACCGATTCATCCAGCTCTACGAACATTTGTCTTTTCCCGCACATGTGATTGCTCGCACCCGTATCGAGGTACCAAGTGTTATCTTGTCTTCCATCCTCTCCTTTATATGCCAGAAGCACACTGGCATTTCCTTGACCAATATTTTCGGCAAAATTGGCCTTTTCTTCAAAACTTATTTTTGCTCCTCTGCACTCGGAAGCATAATGCCCAAACTTATTACAATTATAACACTTGATTGAAGATTTGTCGTACCTCGATTGTGGGTTGCTCCTCCCTCGACCACTAGGCATATTTCTTCCATTATTGTTGACGAAACCTCCTCGTCCACGTCCATGTCCACGGCCTCTGCCTCGATCATGACTTTGGCCACGTCCTCTTCCGAATTGTCCACGGGTGTTGCTCGATCCTTCGTCATTATCTTTAGGGCTTACTTGCATTTTCAGAAGCTGCTCTGCAATATCTTGCTTTTTCTTTTGCTTTTCCTCATATGCTTGCAACGACCCCAACAAATGATCAATACTCATTTCCTCCAAATTTTTTGTTTCTTCGATAGTTACCACTATATGCTCAAACTTTGAAGTTAACGAGCGTAAAATTTTCTCCATAATTCTTACATCTTCCAATTTTTCACCATTTCTTTTCATTTGATTTGACACCGCCAAGACTCTTGTAAAATAATCCGAAATCGACTCTGACTCTTTCATATGCAAGGATTCAAATTCACCTCTTAAGGTTTGGAGGCGTACCTTCTTTACTTGCTCGGCTCTTTGCGGAAATTTGAAGTTTCTCCCATGCTTGTTTGGCGGTGCTTGCACTTGAAATTCTTTCAAAATCGTCGTCCCCAGTCATTGATAAATGAGATAGAGAGCTTTCTTATCCCTCTTTCTCGCATCTCGTAACCTATCCCTTTGTTGTTGGGATAGCGTCGCCTCATCTTCCCGCGGCTCCTCATAACCGCTTTCCACGATCTCCCATACGTCGTGGGCTCCCAAAAGCGCCTTCATCTTGATACTCCAATTGTCGAAGTTGCTCTTGTTGAGCATGGGGACTTGGAACGATTGTAGGTTCGCCATAACCACAGGTAGAACCTTGTAGCTCTGATACCACTTTGTTGGAGGAAATTTTGATTTTGTGTGTGTGGATGTGTGTGTGTATTTGTGATTTGGAGAGAGAAGCTTTATAAAATTTCTTAACTCTCTTATTTCTCAAACTTTACTCTTTTTCTCTCTTACACTTCTTTTGCACTCTTTTGCACTCTTACTCATTACAACACACAAGCACCCTATTTATACTACTCAATACCACCTTCTACACTCTTCCACCTTCTCCACTCTTCTACACTCTTCTTCTTTCTTCTCTAATTTTCTTCATCCTTCCACTCTCTTCTATAATGTTCTACATCATTCTACTCACTTCTCACATATTCTAGATAATTCTACACCATTCTACTCATTTCTCACACACTCTACATAATTCTTCTTACTTCTCAATTCTTCTAGAATATTCAAATCAAGTTTAATTATTTCAACAAAGAGGACTTAACATCACTGTTAGTGAAAATAAGTTAGATAGTAGTATATTTTGCCTAGTCAGAGTTTATCTCTTTTCTCATTTATTACGCATACTCTGTATCTTTATATTTGGGGACTAATGCAATCACTCCTCAATTGAGGCTTTATTATTCTATCACATGGTATCAGCCTAATTGACTGAAACCCTAGCAGTGCGCTGCCACCTCTCTCTGCCCAATTCCCACCGCAGATTCCTACCCTCCTCCGATGGCCACAACGACGGAGACTCCAACCCTCCCCCTCTCCACCATGATTCATATGGTGACCATCAAGCTTTCTTTTCAAACTATCTTCTGTGGCATGCGCAGATACATCCGCTCCTCACGAGTCAACAACTCATGTCGCTGGTTGATGGATCCTCTTTCCCACCACCGGAGCAAATAAAAAATGATGTTGGTCAGGATATTTCCAATCCTGAATATGCCACATGGTTTTCACGTGATCAGACTCTCAAGTTATTTCTCGTTTCTACTTTGACGGAAGAATCTATGTCCGTTGTTATTGGCTGCCGCACTGCTCGAGATGTTTGGCAGGCCCTCGCAGCTGCGTATAGCCATAGTTCTAAAGCTCGAGAACTCAGTTTAAAAGATGACCTTCTCTCTGCAAAACGTGGCTCTCAATCCGTTGCTGACTATGGCCGTCATTTCAAAACGATTTGCGATCAGCTTGCCGCAATTGGACGCCCTATTGATGAGTCTGACAAATCTCATTGGTTCTTACGTGGACTTGGGTCTTCTTTTTCAAATTTTATAGCAGCTCAATTGGCACAAGATCCATTTCCTGATTTTAATACTTTGTTGGCAAGGGCTCAAAGTCATGAATTGTTCTAGAAAACCCTTGATGATTCGCCTCCGGTACAAGCCGCCTTCACTGCCGTAAATAGAGGATGGGGACGATCCTTCTCTTATCATGGTCGCGGAAACAAGAACAACAACCGTGAGTGAGGTCGCGGTCGTGGTCGGCGACAATTCACGCCTCGATGTCAGTTTTGTAGGGAAACTGATCATGATTGTTTTGACTGCCCTCACTGCTATGATCGCAACTATGATAGAGCATCTCGTCCGGCTACCACGGCCAATTTAGCAGAGGCCTTTTCTGCTGGCTGTTCTATGTCTTCTACAAATGTTTCGACTGGTTCTTAGACACTGGAGCCTCTGCTCATATGACCTCTGATGCTTCTCATTTGGACTCCTACACTTCCTACTCGGGTTCGATCATGTTACAGTTGGTAATGGTACGAATCTTTCCATCTCTCATAAGGGTTCTTTGTCCATTACTCGTGATTTAACATTACAGGATGTTCTAGTGGTGCCTGGTCTTACCAAAAATTTGTTATCTATAAGTAAGCTAACACATGATTATCCTGTGCATGTCTTATTTATTGAATCTCAGTTTCGAATACAGAATCGGGACACCGGTCAGCTACTCGCAACAGGAAGACATGATCGTGGGTTATATATTCTCGACTCGTCTTCAATTGCTCTTTCCGCGGTTACCACCAATAAAAAGTTGCATGCTTCATTTGATTTATGGCACTCTCACCTTGGACATGTTTTATGTCTCGGTTACATCTTTGTTGCCTTCTCCCAATTTGTGTAATTCTTGCCCATTGGCGAAGAGAAAACGTTTACCCTTTATTAACAATGATAGACGAGCTGCTCATATTTTAGACTTGGTACATTGTGATATGTGGGGCCCTGCACCAGTTATGTCTGACTCTGGTTTTCGCTACTATGCTATTTTTGTAGATGACTATTCTAGATTTACCTGGTTCTATCCTATGCGTGCAAAGTCGGAATTCTATGATATATTTGTTCGATTTCAAAAATTTGTGGAGACTCAGTTTTCTGTCAAACTGAAACAATTTCAGAGTGATGGTGGTACTGAATTTACCAATCGTCGGTTACAGTCTCATTTTTCTGATTGTGGTATACATCATCTTATGTCATGTCCGTATACACCAGCTCAGAATGGCCGTGCTGAGCGTAAGCACCATCACATCACTGAGACAGGCCTTGCATTGTTGTTTCATTCTTCTGTGCCTATTCATTTTTGGGTTGAAGCCTTTAGTACAGCTGTGTACATTATTAACCGATTGCCGACTCCTTTACTTGGGCAAAAGTCTCCATTTGAGCTTGTTTATGGTTGAGTTTCGGCTTATGATGCTTTTCATGTTTTTGGTTGCCGTGTCTATCCCTGTCTTCGAGATTATGTTCCAAATAAACTTTCACCTCGAAGCATGCCGTGTGTTTTTCTCGATTATAGCACACAACACAAAGGTTATCGGTGTCTTGATCCAACATCCTCTCGAGTCTATGTTAGCCGACATGTTGTTTTTGATGAGGCTCATTTTCCTTTTGCTAAGAACTCTACCTCACGGCCTCTAACTGATTTGTCCGAGTTTGAATTTACGGACTTATCGTCCCCAATTATTGTTCGTGACACGCCGGAGCTGTTGTTTCCCAGTCCAACAAATTCTGTTCCAGACTCTGTTGCACCATGTCGTTTGTGTTGTGATGCTCCACCGGAATCTCAAGTTGCCCCTGCAGCTCAAGAACCGACGCTCCTTAACTCGCCTCCTCCAAGTTCGTCAGTTGTTGCTCCTCCACCTCCACCTCTGCCTCCACCTTTTCGCCCGCATACAATGAGGACTCGTGCCCAATCAGGTATTTTTAAGCCATGTTACCCCGCTGATCTTGCTCTTGTTGACTCCAACTCTCTTTACTCTGCTCTTATCGCCGTCTCCGAACCAAAGGGTATTAAGTCTGCTTTGAAATCTCCTCAATGGGTGTCTGCCATGAATGAGGAAATGGAGGCTCTACGCTCTAATGATACTTGGGGTCTTGTTCCTCGACCACCAAAGACGAACATAGTCGGTTCCAAGTGGGTTTTTCATACCAAATTTCTTGTTGATGGTACTGTTGATCGATTTAAGGCACGTCTTGTTGCTCTGGGTTTCAGCCAACTTCCTGGGTTTGACTTCACACATACCTTCAGTCCTGTTGTTAAAGCCTATACTATTCGCATAATTTTATCTCTTTCTGTGATGCAATCTTGGCCTCTTCACCAACTCGATGTTAAGAATTCTTTCTTAAACGGTTATCTATCTAAACCGGTTTATATGGAGCAACCTCCGGGTTATATTGATCCCCTTCATCCGACGCATGTTTGTCGTCTTAAAAAGGCGCTCTATGGTCTTCGACAAGCGCCTTTAGCTTGGTACCAGTGCTTTCGTGACTTTCTTCTCAAGCTTGGTTTTTGTTGCAGTACTTCAGACACATCTCTCTTTGTCTTCAAGAAACGCTCCACTCTTTTGTATCTTCTTGTCTATGTCGATGATATAATAGTAACTGGAAATGATGTTGATGCTCTTCGCGCCTTGTTATTAAAAATTCGGACTGATTCTATCACAATCACTATACCATGGTTCAATTATATGTGGTTATTAATTTCATGATGCAATCTTTCACCACTGTCGATACCTATGGATTGACCACAAGTCTCTTACCAGTGAAGCTAGACTTTCATGATGATATAAGGTCAAAATCTCAACTTTCTATGCCACGTTAACTCGGATTTGGCAACATTATAACTCTTATACTAAGGAAATTTCTTTTGGTCCAAACACACGAATATCTCATATAATTACTAGTAATATCATCATAAGATATGCCAAATAGTAAATGTGAAATTTATTAATGTGCTTGAAATATCAATGTCCTAGAAGATATTGTACTTAGAAATGTGCTGCAAAAAATTCCAACATAGAGATCAGAAGACATCTTTAATCCTCACAGTCAATCACAGCAAGGAAGACAGATCAAATGTGCAACTATTAAATTCACACCTCTTTAATTACAAGGATAAGTAGGATGTACAGGCAGCCAAGATTCAGGAGAACTGTATCAGGCGCAAAATTCAGAAGAACTGTAGCTCCATACTCACCCGATCAAGCCCTTCCGGAAGAGGATCCACAACAACAGTTGGAATCTCCTCCATCAAGTTATCTGGATCCCCGAGTGAAAAACCCTAGTAAAACCCCCCATATCTGATCCAGGCATATCCCTCATTTTCTTGTACCAATAGTACATAACCCGGCATTGCCATTTGCTGTAAGCCGCGTCGGTAGCCGTCAAAGCAACATGAAATTTTGTACCAGTTCCCTCCCTCACCTCATCAGAGGTACAATCAAGAATTATTGAAAAATATTTTGCATCTTTAATGATCTTAATAATAGAACTTCTATCACTTTCAGATAAAAGAGAAATAAACTCATTTTGAATTTTATTCCAAAGATGTAATGAGAATGAATTTCGCGATTTTGAATGCGTCTAACATGATCTTGCATTATCACATCAAATTCGACAATCATCTCAATCAATCCTAAACAATAACCATTACTATCTTGATATAGTTTTTTATTGGAAAAAAAGCAAGATTATGCTTGGCAAGACATTTGACAACAAAAAATATTTTATGTAAAACTTATCTCCGACGTTCTTTCTCTTTCATAATATCATCTTGCAATGATTTATTGATTGTTTCATTTTTATTCAATCTTGCTCTCAATTCTCATTGCTAAGATTTTTCCAATCTCGTAATCCTTCATTTGCTAACAAACTGACATTATTAACATATTTGAATAATTTACAACGAAAACAACATACGTTGTCAACATGTTTAGAATAAACTAACCATTTTCTATCATTAATCTCATCATTGCTAAGTTTTCTTGAATAATATGCATTTGAAAAATGTCTAGAATTTTTGTCCTCATAAAAATTACGATCAATTTCTCTTATAGGGTCCTTTTCAACTAAAATATCTCCAGATTTGTTATCAAGATTTTCCCAATTTCTAGGACCATAAATATCAAAATGTGGAATAGTTTTTTCTTTATCAACACAAAGATTTTCAATAATATATTCATTTGGCATGTCAATAGGATCAAATCATCAATTTGATTATTCTCATTTTCATGATTTTGATTGTCTAAATGTTTATTTGACTGATTCAAATTGTCATGGGAGTCTACATCTACCATTTGAAAAAAAATCTATCAAGAGCTCCTTGTTGTGATTTTCTTAACTCATCTTCTCGTTTTCTCTTTTTCCTTTTTTCACTTCCAGATAAATATTTTTTTTGACAACATATTATAATCGGTTATTGATATAACAAATAATCAAGTAGCATAAAGAAAGAACAATAGCACTTGAAACTTGAAAAGTATAGGATCTGAGATTACTTAATGGATTCCAAAGCCTGAAGAGAAATAGACAAAATTAGTACTAGTATCTACTGCTTACACACTAATTTAATAAGATTAAATCTAACCAATCAAAAAGTTTTTTAAAGTAGATTACCTCGAAGTACTTCTAGTCACATATTAATATTTGAGAACTACTACAAATAAAATAAAACACAAAAGTCTGCCTATTATAATTGAATAATATATCTATATATATATATATATATATATATATATATATTATTAAAGTGATACATATAATATATTACTACTATTTTTTATATTGGAAAATATAAAAGAACCTGCATGTTACTTTCCACTACCATATAGAAGCAACAAACACTAAATTCTAATTTAATAAGATTAAAATTGGAGCAAAAATAACAAGAGGATGTATTATAACTATTTTTTTGTATATATCAATGTTCAACATCATTAAATCATTTAAAATTAATAAACTATCTAAGGATTGAACAATGAACAGTTGAACAATTACAAAAACGCATCTCATTAAACTTAACTTATTTAAATATCAATAAGACACCAAATTAAGTCTACATCAGCTATCAACCCATTAACTGATATATCATGCCTCTCTGTGTATTTGAGAATGGATTGAGATTGGGAAGCAAATCAAGCAATATATATCGATTATAATTTTAAAAATTCATAATCTAATACAAATCAATAAAATTACTAACCTGAAAACCAAATCGACGATATGTCTGCCTCTATATTTATTTTCAAGTTCCAAATACAATAGATTGAAGAGATGTAGAGTCTATGACAAAGAAATCGTAAAAGTTTAATTTCTTCTATTTATTTATTTTTTGTAACAGCTGGAATTTTTTTCGGAATGTGTTTTTAGATTTTGGGCAATTATTTACCGAAAGAAAGATGAAGTATCGCAAGTCTAAAGGGAAGAAGAACTCGGAATGAATTCTTCAATCTTCATATGGGCAATGTGTTTTTTGCAGAGCCCTAATTCCTTTTGATTTATTATATCATAGTTTATTTTGAGCCTGTAAAAAGAGATGTATTTGGACCCAAATAAACTTAAATCTGTAAATATAATTAATGTTTTAAAACTCAGTAAATGCAGGTATAAAAAGTTTCGGGTCCCCTGAAATGGTGGGCCTGGACCGTCGCCCATAGTGGACCACCTTTAGGGGCGGCCCGCATGTCATCAATAGATTCTCCCTTCTTCTGTTTTAAATTATCAAACTTTTGACAATCTATCGTCAACTTGTTCTCGAGCACATAGGCTCTCGAGTGCGTCCCACATCTTATTTGCAATTTCGTATTTCATAATTTTTCCAATGCGTGAGTTGGGAACTGTTCCCCAGATGATGTTCTTCGCCAGGTTGTCGAGCTCATCTTATTTTCTTTCTTCAAAAGTGAAGTCAACTCGATCATTCAACTTGTACATACTCGTATACAAGGTCTTTTCCTACGTTGATGCCAACCTTCAGGATCTTTTCTTTAATGATGATTGGCCTCTTCATGTTGATCTTCCACATTCAGCAATGTTGGGCAGTGAACTTTCAGATCTCATAGTTATCCACGACAAACGTGGGGAGTGATGTCAACCTGCTATTGTTATTTTTCATCACAAAGAAAAATATAGCAGTATGCAAAAATAAGAGTTTGTATCTTGTTCAGTTGAACCCTTGCTCAGGAAGAGTCGATAGTTCTTGTGCACAACATCGTTCTGATACCAATTGATGGTCATGTGGGGACCTTACTGGTGTATGAGAAGAATACACCAATTAAGGCATTTAAAAACTTTTTCTCTTAACAAGATTTGATGTCCTACTGAAGTCAATAGGTGTCGAATACTAATGTTAGTCAGTACTGGTGATTAGTTCAGATAAGAGAAGGCTTGTACTGAGTGAGATTAGTTAGTAATCCTACTTACTACTTCAGTAGCTGGTCAGTTGGACTGATAACTAATATGCGTGCGGAAAGTGGTGGTTAAGTTATGCCTTTACTGAAAACCGATACTAAAAGAATACTTAGTCGAATATTTGATTAGTAGTTATTAGTTTTCTCGTCAGTAGCAAAGAGCTAATGATGGAGGTTTCAAAGAGTATGTTGTGTTGCATGTGCTAAGTGATGACAATTCAATAACATGTAATTTAAAGAGTAATGAAAGTAAAGGACACTTAGTTTTTATGTGGTTCGGAGAGATCAGCTCCTACGTCCACGGACTGATAAATCAATCAATCCACTACTTGGATTGCCCTTGCTCACGGATGCAAGAGAAACACCTTGACTAACTTGTCGTATTTTCCTTCACTTTCTGGTGCAAGAAAACCACTGATTGTTTGCAGGTGCAATCGAACTAACCTTCTTGCTTACATGTGTAAGAAAATCAAGCTTTCAACAACTAACATTTCGTTGCTTACTTGCCCAATTTATACTTCTACACTTTGCATGTATTTGGGTAGAAAAGTTTTTCCAACTTTTGATTAATATGTTACAAGCAACAATTTAATCTTTTATAGGCATAGAATATTACAAGATAAAGCCTATACTCTAAGGGAATGTATGTTGAAATCCTGAGTAAATAACTACATTTTAGTTTTAGGATTTTCTAATAACATTTTGAATTCCTTTCTTTGAAAATATGATGTTTGAATGCTTTGTGGATATGAACTTGAAAATTTTAAATATTTTAATGCTCAATATTTTCCGGTTAACCTTCTAAGGTTGGATATAGCTTGTGTTTGTAGGAGAGATGATGAATAGTGTGTTCGAGAGAGCACCGATCATATCAGTTTATTCTGTCGTTTGAAATATTCCTTTATAAACCAGTATGTCGCTTTCGGTGTCTACAATATGGTACAAAAGTAGCTGTGCAGGTCATTTGCTTTGCTCTTGCGTCGTAGGATTCTCTGCATATACGCTCTGACACGTTGATAGTCAAACACCAACTCTTTAAAATATTCCATGTTTCTTCAGTAGGGTTGCTCCGTGTTTCTTCAGTACGGTTGACTTTGGGTCCCTTTAGTAGAGTCAACTCCTTGTTTCTTCAGTAGAATGGACTCTATGTTTCTTCAGTAGGCTAGAATCCGAGTCATGAATAGACACTTCAGCTGACGTTGTTCTTCATCAGCTTCTTCTTCTTCTTCTCTTCTACTAAAATGACACTTCGTCATTTTCTTAACATCTTTGTCTTCAGTAGCACTGAGTCTACAATCTTCAGTCTTCCGACTTTAGTCTTCGAACTTCACTCTTTAGTAGCATTCTACTTTAGTATCAACGATCTTCAGTCTTGAGCACCGCATCCTTGGTAGTGCTTCTCATTAGTGCGGTCATGAAACTTCTATCAAGATGGTGGCTTGATCGCTCTTGAACTCCTTCAATATCAAACATTCATACTGATGGTTCTTCTACTGAAACCTGTAAACATAAAAAACTCGCTCCGTAATGCACGAGCATCACTATGTTACATCAACAGGGCAAACATCAACGGTTTTGGAATTTAATCAAAACACGAAGTAATGACAAATTTTTTCCAACAATTAGATTCGATATGTAAAAAACAATTATATTACTACAATTAGTACCTTTAATTATTTGTTTCCAGAGAACATAATATGTTTTCTCAAGTGCTAAAGAGGTACAACGTATGTCAGAGTTCAAGTGATTGAAAACTCAATTGGGAAGACCGGTTCTCCTACAACCAATAAATAGGAGGTTCGAATGACCTAATTTGCGCAAGCATGACTGCATGAGTGAGTTGTTACTCTGGAAAAAAAAAGATGCAACACTGATAAAGATGCTATTTAATTAACTCATTTTACTTAGTTTGGATTCTCAATTCCACCATTTTTGTGTTTCACATGTATCTCATTATTAAATTTAATAATTTTTAATATTATTTATTTTAAAAGTAAAAACTATATTATGATATAATTTACCCAAATTGACATTTACTGCTAAAAATTGAAGGTTAAAAAATTTATTTACCCTAGTTACAGAATGATATCAACCCTAATAATCAATTATTAACTAAGAAATGAAAATAAACACTAAAAGTATACAACCTCTAATTGGATATAATCCATCACAATTTATAATTGTAAAATTAAACCAAAATACAAGAAATTGTAATTGAAGAAGAAGATGAAAATGTTACTACAAACGTTACTGCAGATCTAGCATGCACATGTGGGTGATCGATTTTCTCTAATGGCACATGTGCTTTCACTTTCTTCTTTTTATATTTGTTTGTCTTGTGTAACTGTGTAATATCTTCAACTATAGTATATTTGATTGCCATGTGTAAATAAAAGTTCTATTTAATCGAGGTTAACTGAACATTTCTGATTGTATATGAAAACTGTTGATATGTCAATTTTTGCTTATGAAAATAAACAAAAATAATAACATTTTTTAACTATAATTAGTATGTATAAATACTACTTATATGTTTCATGAAAATAACATGTTCTCTTAAGTGCTAAGAAGAAGTATTCCCTTTAAGGATACTCAAATAGTAAACCTCATTTCCATTAACAAAGAGGTTTAAGGTTCAATCCTGAGTAAATATTGTTGGATTTGTATAATGGAAGCAGTTTTGGTTGAACTTGTATACAATGATTCCTGTTACCACTATTACAATCTCATATCTGAATTGTTTACTTGATTGCATATGTATGTCCCTTTATCTCATATATAAGTTAGATCATACAGTGTGTAGAAGATCACATAAGTCTGTATGATTGGTCAAGCTTAATGAGATATAAAAAGGATCACAGCTGAGATAACTTTAGGACGAGTTATCGGTATAGGCTGCGGTATAGATAAGAAGTGACTTGACTTGGTTGCTTGTCTATACCGGTACATCTCTGACGTATTGATGGATCACAATGAGATGAGTTCTTCTATCTGACCGTCGTGAAGAACCTAGATCTCAGTGACTTTACGTTGATCTAAACATCGATAAGGTTTTAGGTGAGTATGAGTTGTTGACCATCACTTTGACTTGTTATGGGTGAGGGTTACATGAGATAACTCAATATTCTTAACATCTTGGGTGGTGGCGGTGCTTGTATGTCATGCTAGTTACACAGATCGGGTCATCGTATCGATGATGACGTCCCCTTAAGGAGCTCAAAAGGTTTATTGTACTAAACCCTTCAGGTTGAGTTATCTAAAATACAATAATAAGGTTGAGTGGTACTACTTAAGGAATTAAAGAGATTAATTATTTTAAGTAGTGAGAACGTTATAAATAATTAATGGACATGCAATATCTTAATTACGGGGATTCGTAAAATCTATGTGCAAGCCCGACTCAACTTCGAAAATAAAGGGGTAAGTCAGCATTTATTCTCTAGTGGTATGAATAAATGTTTATGAATTAATTTATGTTCTGGGCTGAACATAAGATAATTAATTTATTTGAGGCCCATCTTTATTCATTGTATTTGATCGCTGGGCTAGCCCATCAAGGCTTGGAGCTGCTAAAAATTGTCCACTACATAGGAGAGTCCCACTGAGACTCTGTTCTGATCCTCTCTATCTGAAAAGATATGATTATATTTATTAGATATGCAGAGATCCTATCCATATAGGTTTCTAGGGTTGCATTATAAATTTAAGGTGAGAGAAAATCACTATAACACTAATCCTAAGTGAAGAAGTTTTCGAAAATTATACTATTCATATAGTCGGGATTTTCGAGATTTTCATAGTGTGGAAGAAGGCTAATTTTGAAGATCTTGTACATAGATTTCTCTTACTCAGCATTGGAGTTTTGACAAACGGGATACAGTCCAGAAGATTAAAGCACGAGTCTTGATCTTATTCTTTGTCCGACAAATTCGCAGGTAAACACGAGAAAACACCAACGTGTTGCATAATTATATATGTGCATGCTAGGAATATAATCAATGTATGGTGAATTAAACATCCAAAATAGATCATCGGGAGAAGGTTAAAGTCAGATTTCCCTACAAATATATAGTACATAAACTAGCACATCTGGGCTTTCAACTTGGTGACTCCAAGACATTACGGTTCAAACATCCAAAATTGCATCCACATTATAGATACAGTAATATATATGTGTAGAGTTAATATATGTAAATAGCCTTTCTGGAATTGTAAGAAATAAATAGTAGTAATGAAGATAAAAAAGATAAAAAATAGTAATTTTTATGTTACATATTTAGCCTTATTTTAATATGTATCCATAAAAAACGACTTAATTCACAAGTAATAAGGTAATTCACAAATCAACAAGGTCCAACTACTCTAGTGAATTACCATGTTTTTGCCTTGATTATCTACTGGTGTTTGGAGGGATACACCAGTTAGGCAAATTTAATTTTTTTTTCTTAAGACAATACTGCTGACAGTAGTTAGTTGTAGCTATTCGGATAACTGATATCGGTACAACTGGTCAGTTCAGATAAGGAATGTTTTGTACTGAGTTATATCAGTTAGTAAACCTACTGATTGTTAAGACAACAAGTCAGTTGGACTAATAACTGATATGTGTACGGAATGTGGTGGTTAATGTATTTGTCTTATTGAAAACTAAGACTTTGTTTAAACACTTAGTCGAATATTGATTAGTCAGTTTTCAGTTTAGATATCTTTAGTATCAAATGGATACTAATAGAGGATTTCAAAACTATGATGTGTTGTTGTGTGTCGCGGATGACAGTTCAATTTATTATCTCCGTCCACTTTAATTTTGTTATTTTCACAAATTCATTACGGGCATAGGCGGATCTAGGTATGGATTACACCGGGCTTCAGCCAAATGCAAGCCCCAAACTTTTTCTTACGTCTATATATGTATTATATTAAGCCCAATTCAAAATTAACCCACTCCAAAATAACTAAAAAATTAAAATAAAGTTGTTATTATTGGGTTTTTTTTATATTTTTGACCCATGAGAAAAACCCATGAGCCCATGAGAAGGTTATAAAAATGAAAAGGTCAGCCACCATTTTTGAAGGGAGAAATTGGAGCAGTCAAAATAGAAAAATTCTTAGCCTTTTTTTCCCCTCTCGGATTTTCAGCGCGCAGCTTCAGAAAAATTCCGTTTCCCGGAGATTGAACCGTTAGATTAGCGTGATTTTTTGGACAAAAGCTTCACAGCATCTGGGCAAATGTTGTGGACGGTGGAGATCGGATTTTGAGATTCGTAGGTCGGGTCGTCGATATGAATATATAATAATTTCTGATGATATTTTTCTTGATCTTTGCTCGATTTTGATTCCATACATCTTGATGTGCTTATTTTTGAGTGTATGATATTTTGTATGCCTATAGTATAATCTAGAGAAGATTGGGTACTGCTCCATTGTTGATTATAATTGATTTAAAAGGCTCTAGTAGTCCCGTTGTTTTTTTCTCTCTTTCGTTTTGAGAGGTTTTCCATGTTAAAATTTTGTGTCTCGTATATTGATGCTTTTAGAATACCATATTTGTCTGTATCCTCAAAGGTTCATACGAGTCGCGAAAATTAGCCAAAGAAATGTGTCATATTCTTCCTCAGTGCTGCATCTGCTCAAGTAGGGGTGAGCAAAATATCAAATAACCGAATAACCGAACCGAACCAAACCGAAATATCTAATTTGGTTCGGGTAAATCGGTTATTTCGAATAATTCGGTTATAACCGAAATATATTTCGGTAGTATGGTTTTCGGTCGGGTATGAGATTTTTTACCCGAATATCCGATACCCGAAATTTATATTTATATACAATATATTAATATTATAATTATAATATACAAGTTTGCCCTAATGAAAAAACCCTACCTAAATCTACTGTCACTCACACTCGGCACCACCCACAATACATCCCCTCGTACTCTCACCTCTCAATGTATTGTATTTTTTGTTTATGTAACTCTATATTTGTCTTTTGTAGGCTTGCATGGTATGACATTAGAAGGTTCGATTGATTAAAGAAGCTTTGGATTTGGAGAATATGAACTTGGAACTTATAAACTTTGAACTTTAAATTTGGTGTTTTGAGAAGATTTTAGCATTTTTATGAATTGTTTGTATTTGGTAATGTTTTTTGAACTTTGAACTTATGAAGATTGTTGGTAATGAGTTGTTTAGTATTTGGTAATGTTATTTATGAATATTGCAAATTGGTTATTTGTTGAGTATTAGAATGTTTTTTGTATGTTTTTGTTTAGAATTCAGAATTATGGCAAAAAATCGGTTTTATCCAAAATATTCGAAATAATTTTCGGTTATTTTAGTTTGGTAACCGAAATTATTTCAGTTTAGTTCGGGTATCATTTCTAAAATTTCAGTTATTTTAATTCGAATATTTTTTTGGCCATACCCGACTGAATACCCGAATACTCACCCCTATGCTCAAGTGTTTGCTGATGTTGCTCTTTGCCCATTCGAAGCTGTCAAAGTTCAAGTTCAATCGCAACTAAGTTTTACCAGTGGTTTGGCTGATGGATTCCCTAAAGTTTACGCTAAATAAGAGTTTATATTGAAAGAAATTTTATTAAAAATATAGATATAAACTCAATTATTGATGAATTTTGTGTATTGAAATCTCGCAGGACAACTTATAAAAACCTAAAAATATTTTAGCATTTATGATATTTAATACGCCGAAATACTTATTTTTTAGCCCACCCCATCATCAACTTCTGGATCCGCCCCTGATTATGGGCTATAATTTTTTTGGCCCTAATCCTCATTTTCCTCTCGATCTATTCGATTTTAGGATTGATTGACATCCTTAGGCAGCTACGTCTTTGGTCTCTGCACGAATCTAATTATTTTAAAATTGGCATATCAAAATTTGTCAACTTCCATTAGCGAAAATTGGCATATCAAAAATTTCAAATATAATCATAAAACATATCATTAACTTGGATATTTTATTCAAACATTAAAATCATCAATAAATATAACGAATGATGTTACATAATTATATACTAGAAAGAGAAAAAGTGAAAAGTACATGTATTATTACAAATATGAAATGGATAACCAACATATATGCATGCTAGTGTATAGTAGTAACATTTAACATAGAGAAACCGGAGACACAGTAGACGACTATTTACAACGGGTTTACAAGATGGTGGAGATGGCTTAGGTGGTGGATCCGATTCTGGCTTATATACTGTCTTCAAGGAACGATTTTTACTTTTGAAAGAGGAGGGTTTTAAGCGAAGGTGGCGAGGCGGCAGCTTAGGAGCCGCGGCGATGGTGGCCAACGTGGGTCGTGATCAGTGCCTCTCTTGTTTTTAGGCGAAGGTGGCGTAGACAGCAGCAGCAGCTTAGGAGTCGGAGGCGACAGTGGATTGTCATGAACAAGAATAGCTGTGTGAGTAAATGATGGCTTCCTATCTAGGGTTTGATCCGAGAAAGAAATATCATTGGCAGAGAAGGGTTTTCTCAGACATTGTGAGAAAATCACTTCATGCATAATCAACAACAACGTCAAAAGAAATACATTGAAACTCCTTCTACAGCTGTTAGGGTATAATAGCTATCTCCCTCAGTACGAAGTTACAAGCATATATTAAATATAAGAAAAGAAGTGTTCAGCCAAATATATAGAAACATATTTGCACATTAAAAAAATATAAAATCTGGTTTAAAAGAGAATATCGTTTACTATGCTTCTTCGATATCTAAAATGTCGTTGTACAGAACTTACAATCCGGGCTAAAGACTATTCCTACGAGTTTGAAAGTCTGGACTTTCTGTTTAAATTTCGATGCTGAATCCCTTCACGATATTATAACGCTGGGTTACTTAGTTAGGATCATCGTATCCATAGCTGGTAAACTAAATGTGATCTGAAATCTTGCCGTTGAATTCTTTCTTTTTGAACCCAAAAATAATCAAAGAGAAATATTCAAATTCTGACCACCAATTCAAAGCAGCGAAATATAACGTAATGACAGTGTGTTATACGTTATCCCATCGATTGATTTAGAAGGAACCCTATTCAAAATATGAACAACGGTAAGTAAGGCGTGACCCCAAAGGAATAAAGGGAGACTAGCGAAACTCATCATGGATCGAACCATGTCTAATAAGGTTCGATTTCTTCTCTTGGATACACCATTTAGCTGTGGTGTTCCCGGAGGTATCCAGTCCGACCGGATTCCATGTGATTTCAAGTAATCGAGAAATTCTCGGTTTAAGTATTCCCCTCCTCGATCTGATCGAAGATTCTTGATACTTTTACCAAGTTGTTTCTCGACTTCTAACTTAAACTCCTTAAATTTATCAACAGCCTCAGATTTGTGTTTCATCAGATACACATACCCAAACTTTGAATAATCATCAGTAAAAGTTATAAAGTACGAATATCCACATTTTGCTTGAGTTGGAAACGGTCCACACACATCTGAGTGGATCAACTTTAGCAATTCTTTGGCACGTAACCATTTCCCAGAAAATGGTTTCTTAGTCATTTTCCCTTAGAGACATGATTCAGAAGCACCATATGATTCAAAATCAAATGGTGTAAGAAAATTTAATTTTCTCAATCTTGCTATCATTTTCTCATTGATATGACCAAGTCTACAATGCCAAAGATAAGTAGCATTATTCAGACATTTAGCTTAGGTCATTTGTATTGCACATTGAGAATATTTCGTTCACATTCAAGCATATATAAACCATTCGAAAGAAAGGCATTTCCATAAAACATTCCATTAAGGAAAAACGTGCAACAACTGTTTCCAAAATGGAAGGAAAAACCCTTCAATATCTAACATAGGAATGGAAATAATATTCTTTGAAATAGCATGAACAAAATAACAATCATGTAAATCTAGTCTATAACCCGAAGGAAGATCCAATCTATAAGTCCCCACGCGTTCAGCCGCAACTCTTGCTCCATTTCCCACGCGCAGATCAACCTCCCCAGGATTCACCTTCCTGCTGTCACTAAGCCCCTTTACATTATTACAAATGTGTGAGCCACAGCCGGTATCTAATACCCAAGAATGTGAATTATTTATAGACATATTTATCTCGTTGACAAACATACCGAGCTACCACCCATCGCACCTTGTGCTCAATTTTAGGGCGCTCTTCTAGTGTCCATTCTCACGATGTAATTGCACTCATCCTTTGCTAATGTCGGCTTCTTCTTATGAGCCCCTCCACTCTTCTTAGGCTTAAAGACATCTGATGCCTTCTTCTTGTTTATCTTTTGCTTTTTCTTCCCTTTGGAAGATTGAGCAGAAGAACTCACCATGAGTACAGACTTGCCATTAGAAGTAGAGGACTCATAAGTCTTCAACATGTTATGAAGATCAGTCAATCCCACCTTTGTGTTGTTCATATTGAAATTCACAATAAAATTCGCAAATGAACCAGGTAGAGATTGCAAAACCAGGTTGGTTGAGACATTGACTGGCAGAGTTGTTCCAATCGACGCCAGCCTCTCAATCAATCCAATCATCTTCAGAACATGTTCGGAGACCTTGCTCCTATCATGAAGCGTGCACTTGAAGAGATCCCGGAGTATCTCATACTCCAGTGTTTGTGCATGTGAGGTAAACAAACTCTTTAAGTGCTGAATCATTTCATAGGGTTGCATGCATTCATGTTGCCTTTGCAGTTCCAAACTCATAGAGGTCAACATGATGCCTTGAGCCGACATAGCATCCTCAACGTGCTTCTTATGAACAAACCCTGTCAAACGAGGCATACTCGGGAGAACGCTCATCGGGGATGGTACAGATTGGTTTGTCCAAGACATACTCAATCTTATCCGTCCTTAACACCAAGCGCAGGCAACATAGCCAATTCGGATAGTTTGACCCAGTCAACAAATTTGTTTCCACCAAACATTTATATAACATAGTCGACATCGTAACTGAACGAAAATAAAGAAATAGCAAATTAGAACAAAGTAAACACAGATCACAATCGTATCACTAATCAAACAAGGGTTTATTGTATTGATTTGCTCCCACTAATTTTAACATATATTGCACCCCCAAATGCAAAATACGGATTTATAATAAATATAAATCTTAGTAGTCCAAGATCCAAGTCAATATTATTGCAGCCTCTACGAGGGCTGATGACTACAATAATATCACTCAGTAGGCATCAAAGCCAATTGCAGCAACAGTTTTGCATCGATTAAGTATGCAATATTGCAGCCTCTACGAGGGCTGATGACCACAATAATGACACTCGGTCGGTTTTGAATCCGAATGCAGCAACAGTCCTCAATTCTTGGTTTATTAATCCAATTAATATGTATCCACTAATTATTTTGATCGCTTTGGCTGTTTCAAAATAATTAAGCAAACCAACCATGTATCTATGAATGAGCCTTCGCCTTGTCGATTTCTGAGTAAACACTTTGGTGTAAAACTCTTGGACGAAAGAGGCTAGGATCCTCACACAATTATGATGGACGATACGCTTTGTTTCAAAACTAGACTTGTATTTTAGTGGGGATAAAACATGTGACACTAATTGTATATTTAATATCCAATATTAAATTCAAAACACCATCAGCGCCGCTACCCAGCATAAAACGCGGACCACATATATTGGCGCCGCCTAACCAAATATAGTAACACGGACTACAAGTATTGGGCGCCGCCTACCCAAACATAAGAGCGGTCTCTAACTACTATAGTTAAAATATAAGCATAAATCCAAATAGCATGCTTATCACATAATAACAAAGAATAGGGCTCAACGAATAAATTCATTAATCTAATTAATAATTTAATTCTCTAATTAAAAGTGGATATAGATATTTATATTAATTCCAAATAAATATAAATATTCATTTAGTATTATTATTTCTAAAATAATAATCAAATAAGATCTATTAATCTAATTAATAAATCAATTCTTTAATTTATGTACATTAGTAAATTATATTAATTCTAAATTGATACAAAATCAAACTTTATACTATTATTTCAAAATAATAATAAAGTTAAAATTTATTAATCTAATTAATAAATTAATGTCCAAAACGTTGATTAGATTTATTAATTCTAAATTAATAAAATCAATACATTTACATTAATATATTATATTAATTCTAAATTAATATAAAATCAAACTTTATATTATTATTTCAAAATAAAAATAAATTTAAAATTTATTAATCTACTAAATAAATTAATTTCTAAAATTGTGATTAAATTTATTAATTCTAAATTAATAAATTAAATCCATGTACATAAGAAGATTGTATTAATTCCAAATTAATACAAAAATCGAAATTAATGTTATTATTTTGAAAATAATAATATTAAAACAAAATTTATTAATCCAATTAATAAATTAATTTGTGTAATTGGAAATTGAATTTTATTAATTCAAAATTAATAAAACATTTAAAATCAGAATAACCCAAAGTGGTCGCCACATTTAAGCGGCCAAAATGCCCAAGACCGCGCCAAAGAATCGAAGTTCGCGGCGCCAGCAGAAGGCCCACGGCCCAATGGCACGCCACGGCCCAGCCGCTTGCCCATGGCCCAGAACACGCGGAAGCCCAGCCCGCCGCCCAGAGCAAATCCACGCGACCCAGCCGCATGCGGGCGGCCCAGCGCGACACGTTAGGGTTTTCAGCGACAACGCGCGTTGCGCCGCCGCCTTTCCCGCGTTCGCCGCCGTGCCTCGCTACGTCGACGTGCAGCCGCCGTCGACGTCTCCATGAAACGCCGTGATTCCCGATGTTCCGCAGCTGCCGCGGAAACCTTTCTTCTTCCTCCGCCGTCGCGACGACGAGAAGAAAAACTCCAGCAATCGCACAGCCGCGGCGGCGACGACCGCCTCACGCCGCGTCGTTGACCGCCGCTTGTCCGGAATGCTCGAGCCTCGAGGGAAGGCCGCGAAACCAAAGTTTGACGGCGAGGCGCACGCCAAGCGTGCGGAGGAGGCGTGTCCTCTGAGGCGGCGGCGGCGCATCTCCGGCGAGGAGATGGTGGCCACCTTTTCCAATTACAAAATTAGATACAGATTTTGATTTTCAATTTTTCTTTTCCTTTTCGTTTCATTTCCTCCCCCTTTTTTGATAAAACAGATTAATAAAAAGGAAAAACAAACGAAATAAAAAAAACAAAAAAATTCAAATTCAAAATTTCGATAAATCCACCATTAAATAGAACATGAATTAATTATAAATCGAGCCCCGGGCTTTGATACCACTGTTGGGAATTCTTGACATCATCTAATGATACACAGCGGAAATACAGTCAAGAAACAGATCTAGATCTACAATTAAACATGCGATGAGCCCTATGAACACGTTAGATAGAGAACTTACGATTTGCAATGCTTCCAATGGATTTGCAACGCTTCTAAGCTTCCAATGAATCCTGCAAGGTTGTCTCCACAACTATGGTATCCACGTGTATGCAAATCCGATGCAGGAACAATTCCTCGGTATAAAGTTCAAGCAGAGAAAGCCTAGAAATCTCTGAATCAACTTAACGGTAGTTCTCTAAGAATGATTTCTATGTTGCGTCTAACGTCTAACTTCTAACCTAAAGAATGAATTCTCTCTATTTATATTAAATAGAGTAGCCTATTAAAACCCTAGCTTATATGGGCTTTTATTCTTTAGTCTGCTTTAATTAATTAATAGTCCAACCATTAATTAACTAAAGCCCACATATCTAATTTAGCCCATAATCTTACAGGAATATATACTGATGTTTCTTCTTCCATTTCACATTTTACAAGCTCTGCTTCTATTCCTTATTGTTTGATTCCGAGCTCACATAATCATGCTAATGAGTTGAGTTGGTTTTGCTTAAGAACATTAATAAAAAAAATCGATAATTTACCGTGATGATAAAACGGAAGAAGAGGTGTTGAGTTAAGACAAAACTTGAAGGAAGATCGTACAAGTTCAAAACCTAACTCTTAAGTATTTCTTTCTATATTTCTAAGTTCATGATCGTGATTCCATACTCGACGGGAATCGAAACTAAAATCATATCAACGTAGAGTGGAGAGACCTACTTCCTATCATTTTGGATTCTCGAAGACGATAGCTTGAAGAATTCTCCTCTTTTTCTTGTATGGGAGCCGGCGGTAATGGTGAGAAGTGGAGCTAAATATTTCTGCTCGTTTTCATTTCTGTATTAAATTTTCAGACTTTAAATTAATTAATTAGAACAGAATTTATAAAGGCCAGGATATTATAGATGTGGTCATAATGAGAAAGTGGTTTACTTGGAATATTAGATTAGATTTGACAGTAACATATGACTGAAGAACATCATGCATGAATTTAAGCTTAAGGTATTTTTGTATTCATTAATTTCATTACATTCAAGCTAAGAAAAAAACCAAAAACAAAAACGTGCTCCCATTTTTTTGTTGATAAAAGAAACAGCTACAGCTGCAGCCGATCTCCACCCAATATGATCAAGTATCAAATCTGCGGCTTCTGTTCATAGTTATGAAACGACATGGAAAGTTGCTTCAGCTCGTATTGAACACCGAAAAATAGTTCCATATTCCATTATGAAACAACTTTTCAAAACTCCTATTACGAAACCACATCCATATCCCAAAACAACAGGTCGCCAAGTAAATCCATTGATAAAATTGGAGCATCATCACTTTCTTGAGGCGACATGGAAAGTTGCTCGCATTTTCTGGTCAACGGAAATCCGCATAATCCCTAGTTCCAAATGTAGGAGCCATTGTCAAATGTCTGAAACTGGCCGCTAGATTAGATATCTTCCCAACAAGATCATTCACTGAAAGATTTAACATTGAAAGAAAATTCAACGTTGTTAGTTGCAGAGGAATCTCACCACTCGGTAAGATTAAAATAATATTTGTTAAAATTTAATATAAAGATTACTAAAACTCGGTAAGATTAAAAAATATTAGTAAATCATAATTCTTTTAATTGTTTCAGAGATTTGTATTTTAATGTCATAAGATTTCAGAAATTTTAGTTTAAGAAATTTGTATTAGTTTAAGGATGCAAAATAAAAGACAGTGGTTATCGAATCCATGTGCTCGGATCAATCAGATGTAAGTTGAGCTCAATATGTTGATAGTAAATCAGCAAGATTTGAATAACTAAAGTAAGAATCATTGTAGAGTTCAATAAGTTGAAGCATATTACGAACTTAATTATTTTTCTCATAATTTTGTTATTTTCACAAATTCATTACGGGCTATAATTTTTTTTGGCCCTAATCCTCATTTTCCTCTCGATCTATTCGATTTTAGGATTGATTGACATCCTTAGGCAGCTACGTCTTTGGTCTCTTGCACGAATCTAATTATTTTAAAATTGGCATATCAAAATTTGTCAACTTCAATTAGCGAAAATTGGCATATCAAAAATTTCAAATATAATCATAAGACATATATTAACTTGGATATTTTATTCAAACATTAAAACCATCAATAAATATAACGAATGATGTTACATAATTATATACTAGAAAGAGAAGAAGTGAAAAGTACATGTATTATTACAAATATGAAATGGATAACCAACATATATGCATGCTAGTGTATAGTAGTGTTAAACTTGAGAAAAAGATAGAGAAAAATACAAAAGATATAAACGAGAAACTTACTTTATTCATCTGTGTAACTGAGTTATATATACATGATGGAGTGAGCTGTAGAGGAGCTAACAATGTAACAAACATAAAACAAAATCCTAACAACCTACCAGCTGGACGTTGAGCACAGCACTGCTACATTACGTTGAGCACAGCTCTGATACATTCAGAAAAAGCAAACTGAATACAAAGCAGAATAACCGCATGTACGTACACATGCATGCATAATCTAATACAACCCCGTTACAAGCACAACTATCCTTTTTCAATCGGAAAACTATTAAGGAGATGATGTAACCAAACCGTGGTAACAGGTTTGGTAAAAATGTCCGCAGTTTGATCGGCAGTAGATACATGACACACATCCAACTCCTTCTTTTGCACCTTGTCACGGACGAAATGAGTATCAATCTCTATATGTTTCGTACGCGCATGATACACAGGATTTGAAGCAATAGCTGCAGCACTCTTGTTGTCACACCAAAGCACCGGTGTTGGCAACACAGGAAAGCCAATTTCGTGAAGTAGAGACCGAATCCAGACCACTTCGACAGCTGTGTCTGCAAGTGCGCGGTATTCAGATTCTGTGGAGCTCCGGGAGACAACATTCTGCTTTTTGGAACTCCAAGAGATGAGGTTAGAACCAAGAAACACACAGAATCCACCCGTCGACTTGCAATCATCGAGGAACTGCCCATCCGATCGGAGAATGCCTTAAGGTGAAGATATGAGGATGGATGAAAGGATAAAGCATGATTGAGAGTGCCTTTGAGATAGCGAAGGACCCTACGCCAAGCTTTCCACTGAAGGTCAGTTGGATTTTGAAGGAATTGACTTAGCTTATTGACGATAAAGGTGATATCCGGACGAGAGAGTAAGGTATTGAAGTGTGCCGATGACATTGCGAAACAAAGTGGGGTTCGAAAACAAGGGACTGTCATTTTGATGGAGTTTAGTACCTAAGTCATAAGGTGAAGTTTGGGAATTGCACTCGATCAGTTTTGTTTTGGACAAAAGGTCACGTATGTATTTGGCTTGGTTTAGAAAATAAGAGCCTGACCTATTTCTTACCACTTGAATACCAAGAAAATAACTCACAGTACCCAATGACTTAAGAGCAAACATGGTGAAAAGAGACTGTATGAGAGTAGAGACAAGAGTATGATCTTCGCCTGTGAGTAGAATATCATCAACGTACACAAGAACGAGCAAAATTTTGCCCTCTTTGCGCATGTGAAAAAGAGAATGATCTGACGAAGACTTCTTGAAACCATACTGTAACAGGTATGCCTTGAGCTTATCGTACCACGCCCTAGGCGCTTGCTTCAACCCATATAACGACTTCTTGAGCTTGCACACGTGAGAAGGAAATTCGGGACTGACAAATCCCTCCGGTTGCTCCATAAAGACAGGATGTTCAAGATCTCCATTGAGGAATGCATTATTAATGTCGATATGTTGAATATCCCAGTTATATGTAGCAGCAAGAGAGAAGATAAGCCTTACAGAAACAGGCTTGATAACCGGACTGAATGTGTCGAGGAAGTCCACACCAGCGCGCTGTTGGAAACCCTTCGCGACAAGACGTGCTTTCAGTCTATCAATAGTACCATCTGCATTAGATTTTACACGAAAAATCCATTTGCATTGAATGAGATTCTGGTCATCAGCATAGGGAACCAACTCCCACGTGGATTTTGAAATTATAGCTTGAAACTCCTGTGCCATCGCCTTTTGCCATTCGGGTTGAGCAAGAGCATCAGACACAGTGGTGGGTTCTACAACAGTGAACGTGGTAAAGCCAGGTGTGGAGATGTGGGCTATGAAAACTTTGGGTTTGAAAATGCCACTCTTGGCACGTGTTTGCATGTGGTGTTGATTTGTAGTAGGTGTGGAATTATAGGAATGAGATGTGGAGGGCGATGTTGATGATGTAGATGCACACGGCAGAGGTGATGTAAGGCGAGGAATAGGAGCAGGTGTGGATGATGATGTATGAGAGTCATGAGGGGATAAAGCGGAAGGAGTTGAACTAAGATGTGCATCAGAAGATGGTGGTGAGGGATGTGGGAATTGATCCATCTCAGGAGGAGCAGAGATTGGTAATGATAGTGACTCAGGATGTGGGTAAGTCGGCGATGCTTCAGGCTGTGTAAATAGCACGGAGTAAGGAAACTCGACTTCATTGAACAAGACGGTGCGAGCTACATAAACTCTACCAGATGGATGCAGACACCTATAGCCCTTATGGGAAGAACTATATCCTATGAACACACACTTATCCGACCGAAATTGGAGTTTAGAAGTGTTGTATGGGCGAAGAAACGGAAAACAACTGCAACCAAAGGTTTTTAACATGGAGTAATCAGGGCGGATATGGAAGATATGTTGAAAGGGTGACGTGTGGTTAGTTGTTGGAGATGGCAGTCGATTTATGAGGTGAACAGCTGTGGAGAATGCTTCCCACCAGAACGAGAATGGGAGGTGCGCCATGGCAAGAAGAGTTAAACCCATCTCAGTGATGTGTCTATGTTTGCGCTCGGCTTTCCCATTTTGTTGGTGAGTGTGTGGGCAAGGGTGTCTAAATTGAATTCCTAGACTGTCAAGAAGAGGTTTGAGACTACGATATTCACCCCCCCAATCCGATTGAAGACATTGGATTGTTGTTTTGAACTGCCTCTCTACATAAGCATTGAAGTTGACAAACACTTTATACACTTCGGACTTTGTATGAAGAGGAAAAATCCAAGTAAATCGTGTATAGTCGTCAACAAAGTGTATATAGTATTTGTAACCTTCGATGGAAGGGGTAGAACTGGGGCCCCATAAATCAGTGTGAATGATTTGAAAAGGTAAGTACGTTTTAATAGGTATTGAAGGAAAGCTGAAACTATGAATTTTTCCTGTTGCACACGCATCACAAAATATTTGCTGTGGCAGTTTCAAGTACAAACCACTGTTATTCAGTGCTAACTGGAGAGTTTTGTTACAAGGATGGCCTAAACGCTGATGCCACAAGTGCAAGCTTGAGACAGATGCAGTAGACGTAGACCTTGGGTGAGTGAGACTTGTTCCATAGACCTTTGGAGAAATCTGTTGAGATGTGGCAGGCAGGGATAGGTGATATAAACCATCTCTAAGAGTGCCCTCCAGTAGGATTTGGTGGGTAACCTTGTCCTTGACATAGCAAAAATATGAGTGAAATTCAAGATAGACTTTGTTATCAGCTGTAAATTGAGAGATACTAAGTAGACTCTTGGTGATATGGGGAGCATGCAGAATGTTATTAAGGATGAGAGACTTCGAAGAGTTAGTAGGGAGAGAAGTCGAGCCTACATGAGATATAGGAATGATAGATCCATTACCTACAGTGAGAGATTGTTGCCCTTGGTAAGGTGTGTGGACTTGCAGATTTTTCATGTCCGCGGTTACATGAGCTGTGGCACCGGTGTCAAGGCACCAATCTGATCCTCCTGAGATATTAGGTGATGTGGATATGGTGTAGGCAGATGTAGCAGTTTGGGGAGACTGTGAGTGAGGTATGGAAGGAGGTATGGCAGTATGGTAGTTCATGTTCTCAGTGAGAGTGTGTATAGGTGCAGTGAAATGTGCTTGATGAGCAGAATGTGGAGAGTCTATGCCTGTGAAGCTTAAGTCAAACCTTTTAAAACATTTGAGAGCAATATGATTTGGCTTACCACATATTTGGCATATGAGTTTAGTGTTGTTACCATTGTAGAACCTGCCACCGCCTCGTCCTCTATTGCTTGAACCTCTGAAATTACTTCTGCCATTACCTCTCGAGCTGGAAGAATTTAAGTAAGCTGCATTAGCTTGTGGAAGATGAGATGTAACACCAGTGATGGTGGAGGAGGCCTGATTTTGCAGACGGATTTCATGAATCTGGAGAGCATTTTGAACTTCATCAAGCGTGAGATCCTCACTTTTGGATTGTAGAAACACGCATATGCTCTCAAACTCTGGTCCTAGTCCTCCAAGGACAAAGTTTATCACATCAGAATCGGATAGTTGATGACCTATGCTGAACAGCTGGTCTGATATACCTCTGAACTTCAAGATGTACTCATCAACATTGAGTTCCCCTTTCTTCATAGTTTGGAGTTGAAACCGTAGTTGAGCTGACCTTGCTCTTGATTGTGATTGAAACAGATTTTCAAACACATTCCATAATTGGTTTGCTGTAGTACAGCGACCTATGTATCCAACCATAGATTGAGAAATAGCTGATAGAATCCAGCTAAAGACAAGTTGATCCCGACGTATCCAAAGAAGAAAATCTGGATTCGGAATGGTTTCCCGTATGAACTGTGGTGGAGTAGATGTTTGCTGTAAAACATCTTCAAATCCATACGCACGAGCTGCTGCCAAAATCTGAGTTTTCCAAAAAATATAATTGGTTCTGTCAAGTTTAATGCTGATAGGATTTATGGAAGGAAGATTTGTTTGAGGAGTGGTGATCTGATCCATGGTGAAGAAGAAGATCTGGAAAAAATCAGATGCTTTGAAGGTTTTTACCTTGCTCTGATACCATGTTAAACTTGAGAGAAAGATAGAGAAAAATACAAAAGATATAAACGAGAAACTTACTTTATTCATCTGTGTAACTGAGTTATATATACATGATGGAGTGAGCTGTAGAGGAGCTAACAATGTAACAAACATAAAACAAAATCCTAACAACCTACCAGCTGGACGTTGAGCACAGCACTGCTACATTACGTTGAGCACAGCTCTGATACATTCAGAAAAAGCAAACTGAATACAAAGCAGAATAACCGCATGTACGTACACATGCATGCATAATCTAATAAGTAGTAACATTTAACATAGAGAAACCGGAGACACAGTAGACGACTATTTACAACGGGGTTTACAAGATGGTGGAGATGGCTTAGGTGGTGGATCCGATTCTGGCTTATATACTGTCTTCAAGGAACGATTTTTTACTTTTGAAAGAGGAGGGGTTTTAAGCGAAGGTGGCGTAGGCGGCAGCTTAGGAGCCGGCGGCGATGGTGGCCAACGTGGGTCGTGATCAGTGCCTCTCTTGTTTTTAGGCGAAGGTGGCGTAGACAGCAGCAGCAGCTTAGGAGTCGGAGGCGACAGTGGATTGTCATGAACAAGAATAGCTGTGTGAGTAAATGATGGCTTCCTATCTAGGGTTTGATCCGAGAAAGAAATATCATTGGCAGAGAAGGGTTTTCTCAGACATTGTGAGAAAATCACTTCATGCATAATCAACAACAACGTCAAAAAGAAATACATTGAAACTCCTTCTACAGCTGTTAGGGTATAATAGCTATCTCCCTCAGTACGAAGTTACAAGCATATATTAAATATAAGAAAAGAAGTGTTCAGCCAAATATATAGAAACATATTTGCACATTAAAAAAATATAAAATCTGGTTTAAAAGAGAATATCGTTTACTATGCTTCTTCGATATCTAAAATGTCGTTGTACCGAACTTACAATCCGGGCTAAAGACTATTCCTACGAGTTTGAAAGTCTGGACTTTCTGTTTAAATTTCGATGCTGAATCCCTTCACGATATTATAACGCTGGGTTACTTAGTTAGGATCATCGTATCCATAGCTGGTAAACTAAATGTGATCTGAAATCTTCGCCGTTGAATTCTTTCTTTTTGAACCCAAAAATAATCAAAGAGAAATATTCAAATTCTGACCACCAATTCAAAGCAGCGAAATATAACGTAAACTAAAGCAGTGCGAGGCAAGGTAATGAATGAGTGCTCCTCTCTCACGTCACACATCTTCTAGGGAAGGTATTAACCTCCTTTATCAGATAAAAGCGAAGACTCTGGCCATGCAAAGCAGAGAAAAACATTCGGGTTTTCTGTTTTACTAGTAGATGATACATTGAAGGGTGGTCTCATGTACGTGCCACACGTACAGTGTGACCTCCTAATTAATTTTTAATTAATTTTAATTAAAATTAGTTAATTTAATAAACCTTAATTTTAAATTAATAAATCATAATTATGAATTAATAAATAATAATTTTGAATTAATAATGTAATTTTCACTTATATGTTATTTCTTGATTGCATGCATGCATATCGTATCATGATATGACATTACGACATCGTTTTTAATAGTGTAAATAAACACAACATGGTTTCATGCATTTCATCATTTTATTAAAAGGTAAAAGGTCGAGGTACCTTTTTCTTGAAAAATAAGCTTTTTCGAAAGCACAGCATGACATGCCTTTGAAATAGAAAATGGGTTCTAAATTAAAATTGATAGAGATTTCAACTCCATTTTAAAAATTCGAAATAGGTGGACCTAAGTGAAATAGTTTTTGTCACGGTGGGACCATGATGAGATAGTTTTGTAACGATGGGACCGTTATCTTTGTCTATGATGCTTAAGGCCTAAACTTATCTTGTGGGACATGTCAGGTAGAGTCTTGGTTTATTCGGGGACAAGGTTTTGTGTTTACATGGGCAAGTCTGTTAGTGGGTGTGGCTCAATCGGATCCCCATTTGCATCAAATTATTAGACCATGGGAGTAATCCTATGGGTCTGGGTAAGGTAGCACCAAACTGGAAAAATCGGCTCAGGATAAAATGTTTTACATAATTGTGAAGTAGATTTTCTATTTTAAAACATTTGCAATTATTGGATGAACATGCATGTCACTGATTTATCTCTTCACAACAAGTTTTTGATAAAATGAATAGGTTAACTCAATGAATGCATTAGTATCCAGCCCATAATCTATTTCGAAATATTTTGCTGGATGAGCAACGAGCGAAAAGATTACGAAGTGACTGTCTCCCTTGGTTGTAGTCTGCCGTTGTGTGGGTCCATTTTATTCTTTTTGTCTTTGTTTTTCGCTTCATATGGAAGCACATTGATCAGGACATGTAGTTCATAACTCAAACTTATGTTTTGTTGTTTTGTTACCTATAAGGTAAAATTGAACTTGAAATTACTTAACTATGAACTTCCATGAAACCGTAGTTCTTAAAAGTCTATTCATTTATTTGTCTATTCTTATTTTATTTGATTAAATCGAACTATCGCCTTTAGCATAATGCCCCGGGTCTTGGACCCGAACCAACATGGGTGCTACATAAGAAGTAAAAACAAAATAAGAAAGATACAAAAAGGACACAAAAACACGGACACATATAAGATTTAGGGTTCTTTCCTAGACTGAAAGATTTCAAAAAATAAAATTTTAATTTCACGAAGTTCAGATCAAATTCGGGCCAAAAAGTATAATTAACCAAAAATTTAATTTCTGCATAATTCATATCTATTAGGCGGAAATCTACGATGATCCTAAAACCTAGAGGCATTCGTCACAACCCTCGTTGGCCACCATCGCCTCCTACTCCTAAGCTGCCGCCTACACCTCCTTCGCCTAAAACCCCTCCTCTCTTTCAAAAATAAAAAATTGTTCATGATATTATATATGACCGAATCAGTCCCGTTCTTGATATTTTATGGGCTTTAGGCATAGTCTCGTTCCTGATATTTTATGGTCCCTAGACAAAATAAAAAATACAAAGCCCCCTTATACTATACTCATAAAATAAAGACAATACAACTAGGTTTCTAACATATTTTTTTCAATTGATAAAGTTGTCAAACCATTCAACCTTTCTTGTGACATGGATGACCTCAACTAGGTTTTTATTAATTTAATCTTTGAGAAACTTCTTCTAGTAGATGCTACAGTTACATGCATTAATTGAGTAGGCAAAACCACTTGCAACACTTTCAATTCAAAAAAAGATCATCTAAATCGACATCTGAAACTACCGTGAGAAAAGGTAGAATGAAAATTAATACAACATTCTTGTAATTCATTATCATCTAATGACTTTAGTTTATTTGAATTGTATAAAAATCCAAACATATTTTCAAATATTTTCAATTCCTCAAATCTATTATTTGAAGAAGTAATTGTCATATCCACACCAACTAAAAAATAATTATTTCTAAATAACTCATCAGGTGATTGATATTCTTCGTCCTCATTATTTTTCTCAAATTATTTTTTCCTATTCTCATGACGTTTTGTTGGAAAGATAGGCTCTACATCTATTTAAAGTGCAACACTTTTAGCACCATTCATACTTGTAATAAAACCTTCATCTCTATACTTTTCAAAGGATGACAATACACCTTTTAGTTGCTTTAGAGCAGTGTAAATGCACATAGACCTAGATTGTAATTTCTTGCTCACCATATTAACAGCGAACAAAATATCTTACCAAATTACCACACCAAGTAAAAACTCAAAATTTTCTATGCATTAATCAAACTCTCTGCTTCACTCTTAGACTTTGCATCATTATCACAACATTCATATAATTTCATCAAAGCCAATTTTATTTGTGGACACTGAAATCAAACAGCTTCAACACTTTTAATTCGACTCTCCCAATGAGTATTGGACAAATATTTCACAGTTAAGCTGGAGACATTATCAAGTAAAATATTCCATCTCTTTGTAGAACCCAAAAAACAATGAATAGATGCGTTGAATAACTCCAAAAAAGAAATAGTTTTAACACAAGAATGCGCCATATCACCAAGAGTAAGATTATGACTATGACAAGCACAAGACATGTATAAAGCTCTCAGATTCATATCAAGAAATCATTTTTGAACTCTTTGATTTTTTTCTTTCATATTAGAATCATTATCATAACCTTGACCCCTGACATCATCAATATTAAGATCAAGAAACTTCAAAATATTTTGTAATGCATTGAAAAGTCCTAATCTAGATGTATCATCAATTTTTAAAAACTCCAAAAAAAATTCCTCAATTTTAATTTTATCATTTGACATATATACACATCTAACAATCAAAGTCATTTGTTCTTGATGACTCACGTGAGGGGTACAATCTAGAATTATTGAATCATATTTTGCATCTTTAATGATCTTAATAATAGAACTTCTAACACTTTTAGATAAAAGAGAAATAAACTCATTTTGAATTTTATTCCAAAGATGTAATGAGAATGAATTTCACGATTTTGAATGCATCTAACCTGATCTTGCATTATCACATCAAATTCGACAATCATCTCAATCAATCCTAAGAAATTACCATTACTATCTTGATATAGTTTTTGATTGGAAACACGAAAAGCAAGATTATGCTTAGCAAGACATTTGACAACAGAAAATATTTTATGTAAAACTTATCTCCGATGCTCTTTCTCTTTTATAATATCGCCTTGCAATGATTTATTGATTGTTTCATTTCTATTCAATCTTGCTCTAAATTCCCATTGCTAAGATTTTTCCAATCTCGTAATCCTTATTTTCTAACAAACTGACATTATTAACATATTTGAATAATTTACAACGAAAACAACATACTTTGTCAACATGTTTAGAATAAACTAACCATTTTCTATCATTAGTCTCACCATTGCTAAGTTTCTTGAATAATATGCATTTGAAAAATGTCGAGAATTTTTGTCCACGTGAAACTACGATCAACTTCTCTTATAGGGCCCTTTTCAACTAAAATATCTCTAGATTTGTTATCAAGATTTTCCCAATTTCTAGGACCATAAATATCAAAATGTGGAATAGTATGTTCTTTATCAACACAAAGATTTTCAATATTATATTCATTTGGCACCTATCAATTTGATTATTCTCATTTTCATGATTTTGATTGTCTAAATTTTTATTTGACTAATTCAAATTGTCATGGGAGTCTACATCCACCCTTTGAATAAAAAATCTATCAAGAGCTCCTTGTTGTGATATTCATAACTCATCTTCTCGTTTTCTCTTTTTCCTTTTTTCACTTCCACATTTTATTTTATTTTTACAACATATTATAATTGGTTATTGATATAACAAATAATAAAGTAGCATAAAGAAAGAACAATAGCAATTGAAACTTGAAAAGTATAGGATCTAAGATTACTTAATGGATTCCAAAGCCTGAAGAGGAATAGATAAAATTAGTACTACTATCTACTGCTTACACACTAATTTAATAAGATTAAATCTAACCAATGAAAAAGTTTTTCAAAGTAGATTACCTCGAAGTACTTCTAGTCATATATTAATGTTTGAGAACTACTACAAATAAAATAAAACACAAAAATCTGCCTATTATAATTTGAATATATATATATATATATATATATATATATATATATATATAGGTTGATCCGTGAGAACTCATCTTTTGAGAACTTGAGAACTATGCATAAACGTATAAAATTGATGAATAAAACCTATAAAGTTGTGCATAACAAAAACATTCTAAAATTGTTACCCAACAAAATAATTTTAGAAAGTTTTCGTTATGCACAACTTTATACTGTCTTGTGCATCATCTTCAACGTCTTATGCATGGTTCGCAGAGTTCGCAAAAAAGATGTGGTTCTCATTTGATCCACTCTATATATATATATATATATATATATATATATATAATTTTAAAGAGATACATATAATATATTACTACTATTTTTTTATATTGGAAAAATATAAAAGAATATGCCTGTAACTTTCTGCTACCATATAGGAGCAACAACAAACACTAAATTCTAATTTAATAAGATTAAAATAGGAGCAGCAATAACAAGAGGATGTATTATAACTATTTTTTGTATATATCAATGTTCGACATCATTAAATAATTTAAAATTACTAAACTATCTAAGGATTGAACAATGAACAGTTGAACAATTATAAACGCATCTCATTAAACTTAAATACTTATTTAAATATCAATAACAGACAACAAATTAAATCTGCATCAGATATCAAGCCATTAACTGATATATCATGCCTCTCTGTGTATTTGAGAATGGATTGAGATTGAGATTGAGAAGCAAATCAAGCAATATATATCGATTATAATTTTAAAAATTTATAATCTAATACAACTCATTAAAATTACTAAACTGAAAACCAAATAGACGATATGTCTGCCTCTATATTTATTTTCAAGTTCCAAATACAATAGATTGAAGAGATGTAGAGTCCGTGACAAAGAAATCGTAGAAGTGTAGAAGATTGAAGAATGAAGATACATGATGGTTTGTGATTTCTTCTATTTATTTTTTTCGTGTAACAACTGGATCTTTTTTAGGAATGTGTTTTTAGATTTTGGGCGATTATTTACTAAAAGAAAGATGAAGAATCGCAAGAATAAAGAGAAGAAGAACTTGGAATGAATTCTTCAATCTTCATCTGGGCAATGTGTTTTTTGCAGAGCCCTAATTCCTTTTGATTTATTATATCATAGTTTATTTTTGGCTTGTAAAAAAGCTGTATTTGGACCCAAATAAACTTAAATCTGTAAATATAATTAATGTTTTAAAACTCAGTAAATGCAGGTATAAAAACTTTTGGGTCCCCTGAAATTGTGGGCCTTAGGCCGTCGCCCATATTGGACCACTTTCAGGGGCGGCCATGCATGTCATCAATAGATTCTCCATTCTTCTGTTTTAAATTATCAAACTTTTGACAATCTATCGTCAGCTTTGTTCTCGAGCCCACGGGCTCTCGAGTGCATCTCACGTCTTATTTGTAGTTTTGTATTTCATAATTTTCCCAATACGTAAGTTGGGAACTGTTCCCCAGATGATGTTCTTCGCTAGGATGTCGAGCTCATCTTATTATCTTTCTTCAAAAGTGAAGTCATCTCGATCATTCAGCTTGTACTCTTATACAGGGTCTTTTCCTACGTCGATGCCAACCTTCGGGATCTTTTCTTTAATGATGATTGGCCTCTTCGTGATGATCTCCCACATTCAAGAATGTTGGGCAGTGAACTTTCAGATCTCATAGTTATCCATGACAAAGGTGGGGAGTGATGTCGACCTTCTGTTGTTATTTTTCATCACAAAGAAAAATGTAGCAGTACGCAAAAATAAGAGTTTTGTATCTTGTTCAGTCGAACCCTTGGTCAAGAAGAGTCAGTAGTTCTTGCGCACAACATCGTTCTGATACCAATTGATGGTCATGTGGGGGCCGTACAGGTGTATGGGAAGAATACACCAATTAAGGTAATTAAAAACTTTTTCTCTTAACAACACTTGACGTCCTACTGAAGTCAATAGGTGTCGGATACTAATGTTAGTCAGTACTGATGATCAGTTCAGATAAGAGAAGGCTTGTACTCAATGAGATTAGTTAGCAATCCTACTTACTACTTCAGTAGCTGGTTAGTTGGACTGATAACTAATATGCGTGCGGAAAGTGGTGGTTAAGTTATGCCTTCACTGAAAACCGATACTAAAAGAATACTTAGTCGAATATTTGCTTAGTCAGTGTTAGTTTTCTCTTCAGTAGCAAAGTGCTAATGCTGGAGATTTCAAAGAGTATGTTGTGCTGCGTGTGCTAAGTGATGACAATTCAATATCATGTAATTTAAAGAGTACTGAAAGTAAAGAACACTTAGTTTTTATGTGGTTCGGAGATATCAGCTCCTACGTCCACAGACTGATAAATCAATCAATCCACTAGTTGGGATTGCCCTTGCTCACGGATGCAAGAGAAACACCTCGACTAACTTGTCGTATCTTCCTTCACTTGGAAACCACTGATTGTTTGCAGGTGAAATCGAACTAACCTTCGTGCTTATAGGTGTAAGAAATCAAGCTTTCAGCAACTAACACTTCGTTGCTTACTTGTCCAACTTATACTTCTACACTTTACATGTATTTGGGTAGAAAGGTTTTTCCAACTTATGATTAAGTTGTTACAAGCAACAACTTAATCTTTTCTAGGCGTAGAATATTACAAGATAAAGCCTAGACTCTAAGGGAATGTATGTTGAAATCCTGAGTAAATAACTTTTTATACTTTTAGGATTTTCTGATAACATTTTGAATTCCTTTATTTGAAAATACGATGTTCGAATGCTTTGTGGATATGAACTTGAATTTTTTAAATATTTTAATGCTCAATATTTTTCGGTTAACCTTCTACGGTTGGATCTCGCTGGTATTTGTAGGAGAGATGATGAATATTATCGTTCGAGAGAGCACCGATCATATATGTTTCTTCTGTCATTTGAAATATTCCTTTTATAAACCTAGTGTAATATCCCGTGTTTCTACAAATAAGTTTTAGAAGAATTCTTGAATTTAGAATTTAAGATGATTCGCACCCGGTAAAAAAAATGGTTTTTAATTCCAATTGCAACAATGAATTTATAAAAGTTTTAAAGCAAAATCAGATTTGAAATGATCTATCAAATGCAATTATATGATTATATGGATTTATTTAAATTCGCATTTATGTTTTTAAAGAAAGACGAGGATGATTTAATGATCTTGAAATTCTAAAGTGAAGTGAATGACATCAAGTTGTAGTCGTTATAAAATGAGTTGGTCTAATATAATGGATTTCTAAATTAAGTAATTTATTTTAGCCTTAAATTATATCATGTGATTTATTAGCATAATAAGTTAATTGTGCTAAGCATGTTTTAATAAATTGAGGATTTTTACTAAGTGATATCTTGATTATGAGTTTATTTAATTATGAGAATTTCATAATTAATTTGATTATGCAAGTAGATATATTTAAGAGAATTATCATGAGATTATTTGATTTATTCAGAATACATAAATGATTATAGACTCATTGAGTTTACTATTTCAGAATAATGATTACTTGATGTGTAATTTTCACAGTTTATGGATAAGTATTATTATATGCATATATTAAGTATTTATGTTGCTTGATTATATGTGCATCCTAAAATAGTTTATTTAAAATAAACTAAAATTGTAAATACTTTTGTAATAAAAGTATTTTTGATAATTTGATTTTTCAAAATCAAATTAAGCTTTCAAAGTCAAAGTCGAGTAAGGGTATTGTTGGTGCCCTTAGCCGAGGAATTAAAATTCAAGTTTTAAATTGAAATTCTGAAAACCCAGGTGTAGCGAATCTAGTTAGGAACATGATGACAATTATGATAGATGTTAAGGTTGGTTTTTAGGACTATATTTTAAGTTGAGAACTTATCTTGTAGGCCCTACAAAAGAGGATACTTAGGATCCGACCAATTATTTTCAGTTGCTCGGATTTGCTGCAATAAAGGTGGGTTTTTATTTTCCAAAGTATTTTATGAGTTATTGAACTCTAAATGTTTATGCAAAAATGCAAATGAATACCCATGTTATAAATGTTTTAACTATATATTGTGTAAAGTGCTCATGTTTCTTAACGATTGGATCTTGATCAGCGTAGCGATTGGATCGCCCTCGTCGTGATAGTGTACACTGAAGGGGGTATTGTGGGCTGCTCCCACTTATCTCGCATCGCGGGACTTGGGTTGTTCCCATTTCTGAAACATGCATGGTAGTGGATCTCTGTGGGCTGCTCCCACATGTTCACATCGATGAAGCACCAATAGATGAGAGACTGAAAATGGATCCATAACTGTTTTTATGTATGCATAGAATGCTTTTAAATATTTCTATGTTATACTGTTCAAAGCATGGATTATTCTTTTAACAAATGGTTTCTGCAAATGTATTCAAATGGCTAAACCCGTTGAGTATATTAGTACTCAGACCTGCAATTGTTTTCAAAACCCTTTGCAGATTGAGCAGCTTGTGATGACGTGCGAAGTTGAGGAAGGGTTATTGATGTTTCTCCAAAGAATGTTGATTTACTTCCGCTGTCTTATCTTCACATGGTGAAGACTATCTTTTGACCATATTAATATTCCTAAGCCGTTTGATCATGAATTCCTTTTGTCATAGCTTTTATATCAATTATTATTCACATATAATATATGCTTAGTATGAAATGTCATTTTGGGTCTCAAACCTTCGAACTTGATCCTGTCAGGGAAATAATATAAATATTATTTTGGTCATATTTGTTATTTATAATTATGACGTATCTTTTTGCCAAGATGTGTTGCCCAAATCTAAGTGCGCATAATCTATTTACGAAAGAAAGGCTAGTAGTATCGTCACGTAGCCCATTTCTTTATCTCCTGGAAACTGGGGTGTGACACCTAGTATGTCGTTTCCGATGTCTATAATAAGGTACAAAAGTAGCTTTGTAGGTCATTTACTTTGTTCTTGCGTGGCAGGATTCTCTGCATATACGCTCTAACACGTTGATAGTCAAACAACAATGCTTTAATATATTCCATATTTCTTCAGTAGGGTGATAAAACTCATTTCTGCCTAATTTATAAGGCCATATTCGTTCAGTTTATAGTTGATAAGTGATCATTTGAGCTGTCATTTGATATGTTTATGTTTACCTTGAAAGATATTATGCCGTGTCTATTTCGTGTCATTTTAGCACAGGTTTTGATGTCAAAAAGGTGGATCACGATAAAGAGGAATTGTTGGCCCGTGACAGCTCGCGACATTGTCGTGCGAAGATATCTCGTGAGCAAAGCTAGCGAAGAATGATGAATTCAGCCAAGCTACGCCTCGCAACTTTGTCTCGCGATAAAGTCTCGCAAGGAAAACACGCGAGGAAGAGCACATCATGTTTCGTGACTTTAGTTCGCCACCAATGGTCGCGATCAAACTCGCGATGAAGGACGGACGTTGGCTCACGACTTTCACTCGCGACCCTTGCTCGCAAGCTAACCTCACGAGCCAATGCGGGCTAGGGTTCCATATAGCCGCACAACGAGATAAAATAGAGGAGAGACTTTGACAGAGGGCTGACACACCTTAGCTTAGAACATAATACCTTTTACCTTATCTTTTACAGAGAGAACAGAACGTTATTTTATTCAATTTTTAAGATTGTTTTTCAATTTAGTTTTCATAGTTAGATTTCTTTGATAGTTCAGAATATTTATGGATTCGAGTTGTTACATTCTTCATCGTGAATTCCTACGGTTTTATATATTCAATTCAATTTATGTTTCATTTATTTAATTCTTTTTTTATTTTAATTATGAGTACCTAAATCCTATATATATCCTAGAGTTTGTATGTCTTACTAGATTCGTATGATTTATATGTTGATACTGTTTTGCCGCCTCATTCATGATTTATGATTATTGGCTTTAATTCTCCTGTGTTGGTATCTGATCAATATTGATGTATGCTAGTTATGTGATTGATGTCCTGCCGGAATTAATTGCATAGTCGATATCTTGAATACATAATACAGATTACCTTGAGTGTCACGTCCCAATTCACGAGGGAAGGCACGGATACCGGGGTGTGATTAGGGGTGGGGGTTAAGAAGCGGGGAAGAAGAGGGAATACATACAACATACATGATAAGAAGATGTGACAATGAAATCGGGCAGCATCTCCTCTATAACTAGGACATATCCTGAAGGGGAGGGGTACGCAAACAATCCACCAACAGAATTATATCAACACCATAACTTCAATGAACATGATCTTGGTTATTATATAAGTAATGCAAGGAAGCAAAATAGCATTACATCTTGTTGACAAGATCGGTCAACCACATAGCATGCTCATATCGAGATTCACAGCATAATAACATAACGAACCTTGTTCCCAATCAGAAAGCAAAATAAGGGACAAGAATACATCAACATCAGAGTACACATATATAATGAGATCACAACATCGCGGGCGAGATAGCTTGAAAGGAACCGCACTCAACCCCTCGCCGCCTCGCCCAAATCCTTCCTCCATCTCAGTGAAAACATTTTGAAAGAGTTTGGGGTGAGTACTAGCGCACTCACCGGGTTTTATCATAAATCAAAAGAATCATGATGCCGTGTTTAGAGCACTTACCTTAGAAGGTTTTAAAACGAACCACTTCTAAGTAAGCAAAATAGATTTTCGTTTTCGATACCGATCCGTTATATCATACTCCCATCATAGAACCAAAGAACCGCTGCTCGTAACGTATCCCGCCAGCCCATCACATCTCACTGCCCGAACATATCCAACAAACCACCCACAATATCTCGGCCCGAACATATCCAATCGCCCATGCCCTAACGTATCCGGCCACTAACTCGGTGTGGACTTGTGGTTCTATCCCGTCAAACCATAACCACCTCATTATCATTTCCATGTGGACTTCGGGGTCTATCCCTCGTAACCATAACCACGTGTTGGGGTCTATCCTCACGATCAATACTCAAGATGGTGATCAACCCATCGAATAGAGATCCGTGCACAATCACAATAGAACCATATCTCGGATCGTAGAACAAGAATAACTTCATTAAAACATTTTACGCGCACATGTTTTATTTTGAAATATCAGAGTAAATAACTCAAAATAAGCATATATAACCCAACACGAGAATGATTTAAAACGTCAACCGGGAGATATCTACATATCCAACGACTTCACCGATTGCATTGGTAGGTACCAGGTAACAAGATGGAACAACTTTTGGGGTCACATCCCACAAAGCAAAGCAACAACGTGATCCAAACGGAGATCGAAGCAAAACGGGGGTTTTCGACTTTCTGAACCCACATTTGGCATTCTCCGGGTTTTCAAATCAACTCGATGTAGAAGGGAAATATATTCAGGGCATCAAGACCTATAATAGGTTACCTTCAAAATATGTATGCATGCAAGTTGACTCAAATCTTAGCAGCGAAGAAGCTTCAAAAATCGATGCCTATCCTCAAATCCAGGATAATCCATCCAAAATCAACGCATGAAAATGGAAACATAAGCAATATGCATAACGAGGAACATGGAATGACAAACTACGTTGAAAATGAATAACCCAGGCATGTACTTCCTTTAGAAAACTCGAAACAACGGAAAACATCCCGACATGCGTAAACGAAAAAAAAAAACGGAATCGGTACTTTAGTAGAATGACAGCAGGAACTCAAAACCTAAAGGGCCCGTGAGCAAAGTTGGCTCGGTGGCCACCAAATCGGCGGCCACAGCCCACGACGGCGACGGCGGCGATTCGGCGGCGGCGGTTCGGCTAAATTGGCCGGCCTCCTACTGCTTTTCCCATCCCATCCCTTTAGAAACCCGAGTTCTATGCTATGCTATCTACTAAAGGAAGAATCAAAACAAGAAAAGGACAAAATGGAAAAGGGGCTACTAGGGAGGGCGATCGGCGGTGGTGGCGGCAAGAAGCAAGAATGGCGCCGCCGAGCCTTCCGGCCGATCCCCACCCTCCAAAGACTTCGCGCAAAGATACTTGGAGCTGCTCGGCTCATCCGTAAACACGAGAGAGACGAAGAAATGAGCGTTGAAAATGAAGGCCCTAGCCTCTATTTATAGGAAAAAGCAGGGGCAAGCACTTCATTGCAAGCGGTCCTTTTTCGAAAACGCAAAAAGCGACACAAATTTTATAAACGGACTCCAAATTTAGCAAACTTGGTACCCATGGACTCAAAATAAAATGCCGGACACAACGACTATAAACAAGATGTGCTTTTAAAAGACCCATGAAAAGTCCGGTTTTTTGATAACTTCCCCGGAGTGCCAAACCTTCGTGTGATGCAGCCCAAGGTTCGTTGATTCCAAACCCGGTGCGTGTTCCTGTTGGGCCGGTTACAAGAGCATGAGCCAAGAAGTTCAAGGAGAGCTTGATGGGCTTAGTCCAAGAAGTGTGGGAGCAAGAGTTGAATATGAAGCCCATTGGAGAGAGTGGATCGACCAGCCCAAGAATCATCAATTTAATGGAGGCAAATGGGCTGGAACTTGAAGATGTTTAGTCTTGATTTATTTGGCATGTTGGGCCATGTTATTTTATCTTTAGTTGTTTATTTTCGTGGGATTAATAAGGCCCACTTTAGACATGTTATTTTCGTGGGTTTTGGGCCTATTTTGACCATGTTTGACTAGGAGTTTGATTCCTTATAGGATTAGGCCCAATCTTTGTTTGATTCCTTTTAGAACTAGGTTTCTTTTCAGCCTATATAAAGGCTTGTAAGCATACGAAAATATTCAGCTTTTGATTTACGAATATATTTGAGTTTTATTCTCTCTTCATTAGCTCTTGAATTTTCTTGTGTTTGCCAAGGAATTCAATTATCGACGTATCGACGAGACATCCATCCCTTGTTCGTGTGTCATTCATCGTCCCCCGTTCTTTGCGTCAACATCACGTTGGGGTATAGGCGACATCTTGACATATATCACTTCTTGGGTTAGATTCGAGGTTTTGGGATTTTCCATCGGTTCGCTCAAGATCTTCCGTTTGCATGTCGATAGATCCTTCGCATCATGAGGATCGTATCATTTGGTATCGAGCTAAGTTGCATCTCATAAATCTTGTCATAAATGATGATGCATCTCATGTTCTTTGAATTGTTCTTTCGTGAAATTGTTAGATCGCATGGTATGCCTAGACTATTGTTTCGATCGTGATGCTAAGTTTTGAGCTACTTTGGAAGACGAGTGATGCAAGTTAGGTACTAAATTATTGTTTTCTACTACTTGTCATCCACAAACCGACGGTCAAACTAATATAGTTAATAGGACTTTGTCAACTTTGCTTAGAGCAATAATCAAAAGAACATTGAGTCTTGGGAAGAATGTTTGCCTCATGTTGAGTTTGCATATAATCGTTCTATTCATTCTGCTACTAAGTTTTCTCCATTTGAGATTGTGTATGGTTTTAACCCTTTGACTCCATTGGATTTGTCTCCTTTACCTATGCAAGAACATACTAATCTTGATGGGCGTAGAAGGGGTGATTTGTTAAGCGAGATCCATGAGAGGCGAGGAGAACATTGAGAGACGAATCGAGCAAGACGCCAAACAAGCTAACAAGGGCGTCGTAAGGTGGTGTTTGAACCCGGTGATTGGGTTTGGCTGCATATGCAAGGAGAGGTTCCCAGTGCAACGACGTTCTAAGTTGCTTCCAAGAGGCGATGGACCTTTTCAAGTGTTGGAGCGCATCAATGATAATGCCTACAAGCTAGACTTACCTGGTGAGTATAATGTTAGTGCTTCTTTCAATGTTGCTGATTTGAGTCCGTTTGATGTAGGTGACGACTTGAATTTGAGGACAAATCCTCTTCAAGAGGAGGGGAATGATGCAGCCCAAGGTTCGTTGATTCCAAACCCGGTGCGTGTTCCTGTTGGGCCGGTTACAAGAGCACGAGCCAAGAAGTTCAAGGAGAGCTTGATGGGCTTAGTCCAAGAAGTGTGGGAGCAAGAGTTGAATATGAAGCCCATTGGAGAGAGTGGATCGACCAGCCCAAGAATCATCAATTTAATGGAGACAAATGGGCTGGAACTTGAAGATGTTTAGTCTTGATTTATTTGGCATGTTGGGCCATGTTATTTTATCTTTAGTTGTTTGTTTTCGTGGGATTAATAAGGCCCACTTTAGACATGTTATTTTCGTGGGTTTTGGGCCTATTTTGACCATGTTTGACTAGGAGTTTGATTCCTTATAGGATTAGGCCCAATCTTTGTTTGATTCCTTTTGGAACTAGGTTTCTTTTCAGCCTATATAAAGGCTTGTAAGCATACGAAAATATTCAGCTTTTGATTTACGAATATATGTGAGTTTTATTATCTCTTCATTAGCTCTTGAATTTTCTTGTGTTTGCCAAGGAATTCAATTATCGACGTATCGACGAGACATCCATCCCTCGTTCGTGTGTCATTCATCGTCCTCAAGTTGCTGCGTCAACATCACGTTGGGGTATAGGCGACATACTGACCTATATCACTTCTTGGGTTAGATTCAGAGGTTTTGGGATTTTTCCATCGGTTCCGTTCAAGATCTTCCGTTTGCATGTCGATAGATCCTTCGTACTCGCGAGGATCGTATCATCGTGGGTGGTCAAAAACCTGCATACTTAGTGTCTATGAATTCGTCATAAGACACTCTTCACAATGCCTGAGGTTTCGTGACGGTCGCATCATCGAAACAAAAGGTCAACCTTTTGACCTTTCTCGAAAAACATATCATGCAAACCTGAAGCTTAGGAAGGACGAGGTATTACATTGAGACCTGACGGAGATAGGTGAACTGTAGGAGGTTATTCTTTGTGTGCTTTTGGTAATTAGTTTATTTCTCTTGAGACCTGGCAGAGATAGAGTTTAGGCTAACCCACTACTATAAGGCATCTGACTAAGGCGTAGTTACATTAGTGATCCTTCATATGAATTTGGATTAAATTGATAAACTGATTAATAGATTAATTGTGTGAATCTGGTTAGGTTAAGTACATCCCTAGGGTCAGTCTTTCATTCTCGAATTTATTCTTATTTATTTTGAGTCTAGTTTAATAATCACATTTCTTGATTTTGTTGCATGAATAATAATAAAGATTTTGTGTGAATTATTCGTTGTGTCTTCGAGTATCAGTCCCTGTGGATACAATATATATATTTGCTGTTTTTACTATCATTTAATTGGTAGAAAATTAAGCGATCAGGTGACTCCGTGTTTCTTCAGTACTGTTGACTTTGGGTCCCTTCAGTAGAGTCACCTCCTTGTTTCTTCAGTAGAGTGGACTCTACGTTTCTTCAGTAGGCTAGACTATGAGTTTTTAGTAGACACTTCAGCTGACATTGTTCTTCTTCAGCTTCTTCTTCTCTTCTGCTAAAATGACACTTCGTCATTTTCTTAACATCTTTATCTTCAGTAGCACTGAGTCTACAATCTTCAGTCTTCCGACTTGGTCTTGACTTCACTCTCAATGTAATGCACTTTAGTATCACTGTGCTTCAGTCTTCAATAGCATTGCATCCTTCAGTAGTGCTTCTCATTAGCGATGGTACTGAAACTTCTATCGATGATGGCTTCTTGATCGCTCCTGAACTCCTTCAATATCAAACATCCATCCTGATGATTTCTTCTGTTGAAACCTGTAAACATAAAAAACTCGCTCTCTAACGCATGAGCATCACTATGTTACATCAACAGGGCAAACATCAAAGGTTTTGGAATTTAATCAAAACACAAAGTAATGATATAATTTTGCCAACAATTAGACTCGATATGTAAAAAATAATTATATTACTACAATTAGTACCTTTAATTATTTGTTTCTAGAAAACATAATATTTTTCTCAAGGGCTAAAGAGGTGCAACATATATCAAAATTCAAGTGATTGAACAACTCAATTGGGAAGACCGCTTCTCCTACAACCAATAAATAGGCTTCTCCTACAACCAATAAATAGGTGGTTCAAATGACCTAATTTGCGCAAGCCTGAGTGACTTGTTACTCTAGAAAAAAAAAAGATGCAACATTGATAAAGATGCTATTTAATTAACTCATTTTAGTTTGGATTCTCAATTCCAACATTTTTTTTGTTTCACATGTATATCATTATTAAATTTAATAATTTTTAATATTATATATTTTAAAAGTAAAAACTATATTATGATATAATTAACCCAAATTGATATTTTCTGCTAAAAATTAAAGGTTAAAAAATTTATTTACCCTAGTTACAGAATGATATCAACCTTAATAATCAATTATTAACTAAGAAATTAAAATAAACACTAAAAGTATACAACCTCTAATTGGATATAATCCATCACAATTTATAATTGTAAAATTAAACCAAAATACAAGAAATTGTAATTGAAGAAGAAGATGAAAATGTTACTGCAAACGTTACTGCAGATCTAGCATGCACATGTGGGTGATCGATTTTCTCTAATGGCACATGTGCTTTCACTTTCTTCTTTTTATATTTGATTGTCTTGTGTAACTGTGTGTAATATCTTCAACTATAGTATATTCGATTGCCATGTGTAAATAAAAGTTCTATTTAATCGAGGTTAACTGAACATTTCTGATTGTATATGAAAACTGTTGATATGTAAATTTTGCATATGAAAATAAACAAAATAATAACATTTTTAACTATAATTAGTATGTATAAATACTACTTATCTGTTTTATGAAAATAACATGTTCTCTTAAGTGCTAAGAAGAAGTATTCCTTTAAGGATATCCAAATAGTAAACCTCATTTCCATTAACAAAGAGGTTTGAGGTTCAATCCTGAGTAATTATATAGTACATAAACTAGCATAGCTGGGCGTTCAACTTGGTGACTCCAAGACATTGCGGTTCAAACATCCAAAATTGCATCCACATTCTATCATCTATAGATACAGTAATATATATGTGTAGAGTTAATATATGAAAATAGCCTTTCTGGAATTGTAAGAAATAAAAAGTAGTAATGGAGATAAAAATAGTAATTTTTATGTTACATATTTAGTCTTATTTTAATATGTATCCATTAAAAACGACTGGAATAAGGTAATTCGCAAATCGACAAGATCCAACTACTCTAGTGAATTACCATGTTTTTGCCTTGATTATGTACTAATGTATGGGGGATACACCAGTTAGGAATTTTTTTTTCTTAAGACAAGGTCGACTAGTTCTTCGATGACTAGTCGGTATGCAACGATCAGATGTCAAGACAACTAGTCGATTCGAGATAAGGAATGTGTAGTAGCCCGAAAATTTTATAGTAATTAATAAAGTTTAATTAAGTATTATTAAAGGCTTAAAAGCTATTTAAGCCTTAAGAATTTGTAAAATTTAAAATAGTGAAATATTAGTCGGTATGAATCCGATTAATTTAAGACTTGAATATATGGAATCGAAAAATGTAGAGAATTATTAAAAATGAGTTTAATTGTAATAAAAGTGAATTATGTGAGATAATTGAATTATTAGTATATATTTGTATGAAAAATGCTATTTATCCGAAAATAAGTTATAAAATGCCTTAATTATTTTATATGGATATTTTATTATAAAATGAAAGGAATTATTATTCAAGTTATTAATTTATATGAATAAATTTATTTTAGCAATAACTAATGATTAAAGAATTTATTTATGTAATTTTCGAAAATTTAAGAAGTATTATTGAAATGAATCAATTTTATTAAATAAAGTGATTTAAATTATGCTATATGAATCTAAATTAAATTATGAATATAAGTTATATTATATCTTATAAATTGATATATATAAAATCTATAAAATTTATTAATACTATAGTATGTATTTAGCAAAAATTAAGGTGTATTTATCATTTTATGGAAATTAGTGATACATTACTTAGAAATTTGAAATAAATTCACATTAAATTAAAATTTGCATTCTAGAAACCTAATACAAGTAATATATCATCTTCCACCCATTTTTTTTCTCCCATTTTTCGGCACACACACACACCTTCACACACAAAATTCTATCTTCACTTTTAATACATAATTAGACTTGGGAATTAAAGAGAAATTGTTCCTAGCAAGGTAAATATTTCATTTATGCAAAGTTTTCATTAATTAAATTGATGAATTTTATGTTTGAATGCTTAGGAATTTTCGAAAATTTTGAAGATTAGGGTTATGGTTGATTTGTTTAAATTTTGTTATATGTATTGATTTAATTATGTTTATGGAGTTAGATTAACATGTGTTATGGATTTAATTTGTTCAAACTCATAGAAATTTAAAATTCAAGAAACTAACTCTAAACCCTAATTTTTGAATATGATTCATATGTTATGAATTGATTAAATTAAGCTTAGATATATGCTTATGGATGATTATAAACATCATATGAAAGAAGAAATTAAAAGTTAAACAATGTTTGTGAAATTGTGAAATTTTCGAAAACTATAGAGTGTAGGAACATGATGATGTTGATTTTATTTGAATAATTTGAGATGATATTCATGCTTAAGGATGTAAATAATGTATAAAAAGAATTTATGGGAATTTAATTCAAACATATACTAATTGTTCATAATTTTCGAAAATGAAGGGCAAGCTTAGATCTATGATTTCTTGATTTTATCTGATGGATTTGAATTGATATTTGAGATCTATGATAAAAATAAGGCCTAAGTAGAATTTATGGGAATTTTTGAACATATATATCAAAAGTTATAAAAATTAAAGTTTAAGACTAAAGTTATGATTTTATGTGGAAATTTTTAAGCAAGACTTGAATGAATGATGAAATAATGATCAATGATGTTAATTAAGTATGATTATATGATATTTGATGTTTAATGGATTGTAGATATTCAAAATATTGAAATATATATATATATATATATATATATATCTAATTAAATCGCCTTAGGCGATTAACGTTGAATTAAACAATATTAGTCTTGTATAAAGTTCTTAAGTATATGTTTGATGATATGATGATGATATTGAGGAGTTTGGGATAAAACTGAAGTAGTTTGGTATATTTGGGCTATACCTATTCTAAACGTTACTCTGCCGAAATTTCGGTAGAATTAGACAATAGTAAGACATGTTATATGTTAATTGATAGTTGTTAATATATAGCTAAATTAGAAAGAAAGATTACTAAAAATTGACCATAATCTTTATGTTTTAAGGATCAAGCAAGGGAAACCGAGAAGTAAAGGAAGAAGAAGCGAAACTATTAGATTAAACGTCACGAGGTGGGTAATGCTTTACAAAGTTTGTTTGAGAGCAAAACTTATGTTGCTTTATGAAATCGTTTTGTCATGAAAATATAATCACCACATGATGATTATGTTAAAGGAACGTTTTACCACAATGTGGGTATGACGGCAATTACCTATCTGCGGTAGGAAATGTTAATTACTGTGCACAGGTAGATGGCTGTGAGCTTGCAAATGTAGGCCGGCCATGATATTGAGGAGGAGGCCTACTTCCCTTTACCCAAATGACGTAGATAGGGTATGATCAGAGTTGTGATCCTTCGGGACCAACTCGGGTATGTTATGCCGGTATGTTTCGAAAGATAAAATGTGGTGTTCTTTTATATTATGATGGAAATTCTTATGCATGATCTATCAACTGTTTTCTTAATGTTAATTGAAGGACATATCTCTTTCACTGAAGTTATAAATTTTGAAAAATATGTTGGCATTATCCACTGAGTACTTTCTGGTACTCATACCCTCCCAAAATGTTTCTCTGATGCAGGTTGAGCATAAGGAAGATGTGGCAGGGAACTAAGCTGAAATATCATTTTGTCTTCTTACTTAAATTAGATGTGTTTGAATATCATGTCTTCATACATGATATTCATTAATATTCCGCTGCTAAGACCTTGAAACTTTGAAACCGTACTTTTGACAACCTTGTAAATGTTTTGGAAACTTTTATGTATGTATTTTGGGGCTGTGCCCTTGTTGTGATTACATTGTTGTTGGATATTTTGAGTGCAGGTTGACTTATCCCATTTTCAAACGTTATGCTGTCTGTTTGTTCCAATATTATACTTTTTAAAACACTTATTGTTGAAAGATTATTGTTGATTCAACTAGTCACGGCCGGATTATTTGATTAATTAAGTAGTTAAATAGTCGGTCGTGACAGAATGTCTTGTACTGAGTGATATTAGTTAGCAAACCTACTGACTGCCAAGACAGCAAGTCAGTTGGACTGATAACTGATGTGAGTGGAATGTGGTGGTTATTGTATTTATCTTACTGACATTTTTTGAAACACTTGGTCGAATATTGATTAGTCATTTTTCAGTTTAGATCTCTTTAGTATGAAACGGATACTGATAGAGGGTTTTAAAACTATGATGTGCTGCAAATGGAATAAGAACAAATGTCTAGATCATAATAAAAATAAACATTCAGAGGAAAGACTTAAAATTTAATATAAAGACTACTAAAACTCGGTAAGATTAAAAAAATATTAATTAATCATAATTCTTTTAATTGTTTCAGAGATTTGTATTTTAATATCATAAGATTTCCGAAATTTTAGTTTAAGAAATTTGTATTAGTTTAAGGATGCAAAATAAAAGACAGTGGTTATCGAATCCATGTGCTCTGATCAATCAGATGTAAGTTGAGCTCAATATGTTGATAGTAAATCAGCAAGATTTGAAGAACAAAAGTAAGAATCATTATAGAGTTGTAGAGTTCAATAAGTTGAAGCATATTACGAACATAGTTATTTTTCTCATAATTTTGTTATTTTCACAAATTCATTACGGGCTATAATTCTCTTGGCCCTAATCCTCATTTTCCTCTCGATCTATTCGATTTTAGGATTAATTGACATCCTTAGCCTGCTACGTCTTTGGTCTCTGCACGAATCTAATTATTTTAAAATTGCCATATCAAAATTTTGTCAACTTCCATTAGCGAAAATTGGCATGTCAAAATTTTCAAATATAATCATAAAACATATCATTAAAATCATCAATAAGTATAACGAATTGATGAGATTGGTGTGCGGATGGTACTGTGAGATTGAAGGTGCAGACGATTGCGAAATGATATGGTCGGTGTCTCTCATGCACAGAAGATATTTGAGGACGTGAGAAGATAAACGCATGCAAATGCAATTAATAAAGTTGTTAGGAAGTAGTTATTCTCTGAATAAGTTTGTTAGCTTGTTGGTTACATATCTGTTAGTTTGTTAGATTTACTTTACGCATTCTATAAATAACTCTCATTCATTAGCTTGTAAAACTGATGAGTTGAAGATAGTCAATAAGAAAAGATTCTCTCTCTGGATTTCTCTTCTTCATCTCTGCATATTCTGCAGACTACCGAAATTCTCTTCTTCATTTTTGCATATTCTGAATACTTTCTACATGGCATCAGAGCCATTACTGGTTCAAGAATTGATAATGGCAAGGAATCGACGTGTTGGATGGAACACTCTTGCGGAAGAAGAAGCAGGAAATCGGGATGCTATGCATGAAGAATACGAGGGAGACAACATTGAAAATAATGAAGGAACGAATCCGAATCCGCGAACGACACAACAATGTCAAATCAATGAAGTTTTACAATTACACAATGCTGATCATCCAGGTATGCAGCTTGTATCTACCCAACTTAATGGTAGCAACTTTCTAAATTGGAGCAAATCGGTGAGAAGAGCCCTAGGAGCTAAGAGTAAGCTTGAATTGCTTGATGGTAGCTTACCCAAACCTGACATTACATCACCCAATTATAAGGCATGGATTAAAACAGATTATATGATATCCTCATGGATTATCAATTCAATATCGAAGGAGTTAGTAGATGCCTCTGTGCATATTGATTCAACTAAGAAGCTTTGGGATGCTCTAAATCAAAGATTTAGGAGAAGCAACGGCCCTAAAATAGCAAGACTGCAGCGTGAAATTGGAGGTTATACGCAAGGAATCAAAGTGTTTTGATGTATTTTAATAAGCTTGTCGCTATGTGGAATAAACGGATATGATATTGCCGCTCTAAATTGCATGTGTGGAGCTCGTAATACTGGTGTGGAAAGAGAAGAAAATCGAGATTGATGCGGTTTCTTAATGGTCTTAATGATAGCTATGAACATGCTCGAAATCGGTGCTATTTTAGATCCTTTGCCCAACGAATCGAGCGTACTCTATGATCTTGCAAGTAGAAGATCAAAAGCTTACCACCGACACTTTCATTGATACGAGTGGTCAACTAGCCATGAATGTTGGATGAGCAACTAAATGCAAAGCGAGATTTCTATGGGAAACAATATAACTTCAAAGGGAGAAAGACGAAGGAAGAGAGGCAAAGTCTATATTGTTCACACTGCAGAAGAATGGACATGAAGAAAGAGAGTGCTTTAAACTTCATGGATTTCGGTGGTATAAGAAACTTAAAGAGACAAGAGGAAATATGAAAGTTAATTTTGCCGATACACCATTTGAAGCAAGCAAGGTGAGGAAAATCTTTGTGACATCTTAATCCGATTCGGATGTTGGAAGGATGATTCAAAGTGAGTTTGCCAAATGTCAGGCGGTGGATGAACAAGGAAATGGATGCATACAGAAAACATATGATGCAAATATGATTCTCAATAAAGCAAATACACGGGAGGAGTTCAATGGACATTATGCTTTCAAGATACTTGGAGGAATAGAAAGAAAGCAATGGATCATTGATTCGGGAGCTAGCACATATATCTCGCAATCCAGTTTGATGAAGGATACTATCAGACTTGCAAGACCACAAGACATACATTTACCAGATGGATCTACAAAAGAGGTGATCTACAAGGGTACAATTGATGTTACTGAAGAAGTAACCCTGAAAAATGTGCTCCTCGCACCGGATTTTACACATAATCTGATATCTGTAGCACAACTAGCTAAAGATAGCTCGGCTGGGTGTTTATTTCTTAACACTCATTGTGTTATACAAAAGGCAGGATCCGATCACATTATGGGAATAGGAAAGCTGGTGGGAAATATATATGTGGTTGGAAGAGGAGTGTTCTGCAATAACACAGCAAAATCTTCACCAAGCATAAAGGATTGGCATGAGATGTTAGGGCATCCATCTGCAGCAGTCATGGAGCATATATCCGAAATAAAAGATAAGATGACACGAAATTGACAAATCTTTGAAAGATTGTGAGGTATGTGCTAGATCTAAACACTCACGTTTGCCATTTCCTATATTACATAGAAGAACTTCAAGTTTATTTGAACTTGTGCATATAGATGTATGGGGGCCATATAATTCTGAAATCATAGATAATGTTAGATTCATGCTTACTTTGGTTGAAGATTATAGTCGAATGACATGGACATACTTGATCAGTAATAAGGGGCACGCGTTCTCTGTGCTTAAACAATACATTATGATGATTAAAAGACAATATGGAAGGGATATTAAACAAATTCGAACAGATAATGGAACTGAATTTCTAAACAAAGTTGTGGCTGTTTTGCTATCTGAATGTGGTATTGTTCATCAGCGATCGTGTATCTATTCTCCTCAACAAAATGGGATTGTTGAGAGGAGACACAGAAGCTTGCTTCAGATAGCGAGAGCTCTAATGTTTGAAAGTAAATTGCCAAAACAATTTTGGTCATATTCTTTGCTAAGCGCAACATGGTCATTGAATCGATTGCCTAGTAAAGTATTGGGGTGGAAATGTCCTTACTTTATTCTATATGAGAAAGTACCATCTATTGATGATATACATCCTTTCGGGTGTTTGGCTTATGCAGTGAATACTTTGCCACATAAATCAAAGTTTGATAGTCGATGTTTGAAATGCGTTTTTTTTGGGTATGCTGTTAATCAAAAGGGATTCTTATTATATGATCTGGATAATTCACAGGTGATTGTATCACGAGATGTGAAATTTGTGCATACAACTTATCCCTTTTAATCCATATCTTCTGAAGTCTCACCTTCACAATCTGATATTAATGGTATGATTGATGATTATTCTGAAAATTCATTGATACCTCGGATCCATGATTCACCTGAAGATCCCATATATGTCCCAAATGATCAACCTGCTGATGATGTCTGCTCCAGAAAAAGTTTACGAGCAACAAAACCTCCAGCTTGGATGTCAGATTATATTGGGAGCATTGATGTCTCTTCTTCTCAGATAAGCTCTGCTCCAAACACTACTCCTCCTACTTTTCCATATCAAATTTCCTCTTGTCTGTCTCCCCATTATACTACATTTCTCATCAACATTACAAATCTTCATGAGCCTCCTTCATAAGTTGCAAGTACTTATCTTTGAATGGAGAGAAGCTATGGATAAGGAGATTACATCTACGGAGGAAAATAATACATGGATCTTAAGCGAGCTTCCACCAACAAGAAGCCCATTGGGCGTAAATGGGTATATAAAGTGAAGATGAATCTTGATGGCTCGGTTGAGCGTTTAAAGCACGATTAGTAGCAAAGGCTATAATCAAAAGCACGGATTGACTACACCGAGGTACTCTCTCACATGGCAAAGCCGGTAATAAAGGCGGTTTTAATTGCAATGGCAACCACAAGCGATGGGCAATACATCAAGTTGATGTGAACAATGCCTTCTTGCATGGTTTTTTGCATGATGAGATTTATATGTCTCTCCAGGGGATACAACAAAGCGAAACCAGGACAAGTCTGCAAGTTGGTGAAAAGTCTATACGGTTTAAAACAAGCATCCAGAGAATGGAATGTTGAATTTTGTAATCCTTTTTAAGTTTGGTTTCAAACAATCTTCACATGACCACTGTTTTTTTGTCAAAGGGACAGGTTCATCTTTTCTCTGTCTAATAGTATATGTAGACGATATTCTCATTACCGGGCCAAATGCTCAATTGGTTGCTGAAGTCAAGTCTTATTTGGATGCAGCATTTACAATTAAAGATCTTGGATTGGCAATATATTTTTTGGGTATGGAGATCGTTCGTGGGGAATCAGGTACGGCCCTCAATCAGCGAAAATATATCCTGGATCTTCTTGAATCTACTGGTCTTCTTAGGTGTCAATCAGTGACAACACCTTTTCCACAAGGTACAGTTCTATCTGCTTCTGGATTTGATCCTATTGATGCTCCAGATTCTTATAGGAAATTGGTTGGGAAGCTTTTATATCTTAATCTTACTAGACCCGACATTACTTATGCTATACAACAACTAAGTCAATTTGTTAGCAAGCCGTGTACACATCACTGGAACACTGCAATTCATGTGCTTAAGTACTTGAAAGGGTGTCCTTCTCTTGGCTTATTTTATCCTACTGGATCAAATTTATCCATCACTGCTTATAGTGATGCGGACTGGGGAACGCGTGTGGACACACGGAGGTCCTTGACTGGTTTTTGTGTTTTTCTAGGTGGTTGCCTGGTTTCATGGCGTTGCAAGAAGCAAACCACAGTCACAGTTTCTTCAGCTGAAGCCGAGTATCGTGCTCTTAGTGCTACGGTGCGCGAGCTCATTTGGATCAACTATCTTTGTGATGATTTTAATATATCCGCCGGGTACCTATACCACTCTATTGTGACAATCAATTCGCTATACATATTACCAAAATCGGGTTTTCATGAGCGCACAAAACACTTGGATATTGATTGTCACTTGGTTAGTGATCAATTCTCTAAAGGTTTTCTGGTTCCACTACATGTATCTACTCGATTCTGAGTTGGGTGATTTGCACGAAAGCCTTTGTCGGGTCCTCGGTTTCAATTTCTTATATCGAGCTTGGGATGATAGATATCCATCATCTCCAGCTTGCGGGGGGGTGATGAGATTGGTGTGCGGATGGTACTGTGAGATTGAAGGTGCAGACGATTGCGAAATGATATGGTTGGTGTCTCTCATGCACAGAAGATATTTGAGGACATGAGAAGATAAACGCATGCAAATGCAATTAATAAAGTTGTTAGGAAGTAGTTATTCTCTGAATAAGTTTGTTAGCTTGTTGGTTACATATCTGTTAGTTTGTTAGATTTACTTTACGCATTCTATAAATAACTCTCATTCATTAGCTTGTAAAACTGATGAGTTGAAGATAGTCAATAAGAAAAGATTCTCTCTCTGGATTTCTCTTCTTTATCTCTGCATATTCTGCAGACTACCGAAATTCTCTTCTTCGTTTTGCATATTTCGAATACTTTCTACACGAATGATGTTACATAATTATATAATAGAAAAGAAAAAGTGAAAAGTACATGTGTTATTACAAATATGAAATGGATAACCAACATATATGCATGCTAGGTGTGCATAGTAATTTGACCTAGAGAAACCCGAGACACGATGAGCGACTATTTACAGGGGTTTACAAGATGGTGGAGATGGCTTAGGTGGTCGATTCGACCGCTTATATTGTCTTCAAGGAGCGATTTTTATTTTTGAAAGAGGAGGGTTTAGGGAAGGTGGCGTGGCGGCAGCTTAGGAGTCGGCGATGGTGGCCGACCCAGCGTGGGTCGTGAAGAGTGCCCTTCTTGTTTTCAGTGAAGGTGGCGTGAACAACGGCACTTAGGAGTCGGAGGTGATAAGTGGAGAGGTACACTTGGATTGTCATGAACAAGAATAGTTGCGTGAGAAAATGATGACTTCCTATCTAGGGTTTGATACGAGAAAGAAATATCATTGGCAGAGAAGGTTTTCTCACATTGTGAGAAAATCACTTCATCATAATCAACAAAAGCGTCGAAAAGAAATACATTGAAACTTCTTCTACATTTGCTAGGGTATAATAGCTAGCTTCCTCGAGATGAAGTTCTGACATATATTAATTATAAGAAAAGAAGTGTTCACCAAATATATAGAAACATATTTGAAATTAAAAATATAAAATCGGGTTTAAAATAGAATATCGTTTACTATGTTTCTTGATATCTAAAATGTCGTTGTACCAAACTTACGGTCTTGGGCTAAAGACTATTCCTACGTGTTTGAAAGTTTGGACTTTATTTTTAAATTTCGATCTTTGAATTCCTTCACGATATTATATTATTGGGTTACTTAGTTAGGATCGTCTTATCCATAGCGGTAAATTAAATGTGATCGAAATCTTCGTTGAATTCTTTCTTTTGAAACCAAAAATAATCAAAGAGAAATATTCAAATTCGACCACCAATTCAAAGCGGCGAAATATAACGTAAACTAAGCGGTCGAGGCGAGGTAATTGATGGGATATGGCCCAACCGGCTGGGCCCACTAAGAGGCCCAAACGAGTTGGGCACGGCGTCGATAGCGAGCCCGACGGTTGAGCCCAAGGCTAGCCTAATCGGCTCCCAAAACCCTAGCCCCAACCAAAAGCGGACGCCACCCTCCACGTGGCTTGCACCCTGGCTCGGCCGATGGAGGACACGCCCGAGGCAAGTCGGGCGCCCCTCGACCAATGGAAGACACGCCCGTAACCAGTAGTCGCCACCCACCACGTGGCGCACGTAAGCGCGGCGTCCTGCCCGGCCAATGGAAACACGCGGAGGAAGAGTCGCGACCAATGGAGGGTTGGGCACGCCTTGATTGCGAGTTGAGGATGGTATAAATAGAAGGAAAATTGACAATAGAAGGGTTGGCAATTCTTGAACACAAAAGGCTTGTAACCATATACTACGTACTAAAACTCTAGTGAAAGTATTGAGAATTACTCTTCCGTGGGCGTAGATCTCATTAACGATCGAACCACGTAAAAGCTTGGTGTTCTTTGCCGCTTACATTAAATCTCACGTAGCTAGATTTATCATTGGCGCCGTCGTGGGAAGCGCCGAACAAAAGCTTCACCGTCCTACAAATCAATGGCAAGAACACGCACAACCGCCATCCACCGGCAACAACCTGCGAGGACGACAGACGGTCACTCGATGTCGCGGGAAGGAGATCGCCGGCGCCTGGCGCCCACACTCACGAGGGCAACATGGAAGCGTCTCCATACACCCCGGGACCGCCTCCCTAACGTGGGGGATGCCGACCTCAACGAGGATGAACAAACAGCTCATTCGTCCCATGAGGCCCTCGGCGGCTGTGTCTCGAGTTCCTCAACGCAAACCTCGGCCGTTCGTGGCTTCCTCCGCCAAAGGATGAATGGGCGGCACCTCTCGAGTGCCCGAGCCGCAGACCGGGCGCCCGAGGTCGTTCACCCCATCGATCGCCAGCGCCACCTCGGCACGACAGTAGAGAACGCTGCATCGCCAGCCACGAGCCGCAGTCCCGCCAAAGTGGTCGCAACCCTTCGCCCCGCCGCCGCGCAAGACCCTTCGCCGCCTCGAATTCCACCCGGGAGGCAGGCGGGACGGAAAGCGAGAGAGACGCAGCCGAACTCCTCCTCGAGGAGACAGCAGGCGTCGTTACGGTCCCTACACCCTCGGAGAGAGATGGTAACGATCTCCCGGGTTCGGCCGACACGGAGAATCATCTCCCTTCTCGAGAGAAATTACGGACACGCCCGCCTCGCGATACGGGCGCCCAACATTGCGCCCTACGATGGTCTTGGAGATCCTCAGACTTCTCTTCGCCTACACCACCAATATGGCGAACCGGGAATGGAGGACTTCCACATGTGCAAGATCTTCCACGAGTGCTAATCTCCAACGCCCGGCGTTGGTTCACCTCACTCCGTCAAACAACGTGCATCGCTTGAGGATCTCATGGATCGGTTCAAATGGCGCTTCTACCAGAAGATGCCGGCCCAGCAACCCGCGTCCGACCTGCTCACAGTCCGCCAAGGACGGGACGAAACAACGTCGAACTTCGTCTCGAGGTTCGTCCGAGTCACGAAAATCGATGAAAGCAACGACCTCTACATCATCAACGCGTTCAAGCGGGATCCGACCCGGCGCGCTGAACAAAGAGATCACCAGGGAGAAGCCGAAGACGGTCAGCCGCCTCTGGACCCTGGTCGACAACTTCGTCAAAGGAGACGAATCAGACCGGAAGAAGAGGAGGTCAGGACGGCGGAGGGCTGAAAGGAAAAAGCCGACGGCCAAGGCCGAGCGCTCCGCCGGGCGCCGAGAGAATCGAAGGGCCGATGGAGTCGGGCTCGGACCTCGGCCAAACCAGCAACCACGCACTCGCCGCTCAAGTCGAGGCGGAGATGTTGAGCTCCATGTCGAGCTCTTCCTTAAACCCTCCCATGAAGGGAGGGTCGAAAAAGCAAGCGAAAAAGTATTGTGACTACCACCAGGGTGCGGTCACGACATCGAGGAGTCTGAAACTGAGCTCGCGGATCAGCGAGCTCGTCGAGGAAGGGCACTAAAAAGTACCTCGGCCGACTGGGCGGGGAATAAAAAGCGAAAAACGGAGGCGGACACAGCTGCGGGCCGACCTCAACAACGACCCAACCCGAGGGCGGCGGGGCGAAGGTCCCAATGTCATGGGCGGTATAGTAATAACAGGGCTGTTAATCGGGCGGCGAGGCGTCGTTGAAGAGCGGCTCGGAGGCCGACCACCGATGAGCGAAGAACAGCGACTCGAGGCGGTGAGAACATAACGTTCTCGAGGAGGACCCGTGCTGGATCATGCCGCATCGGGCGCCATCACCATACGAGCCGTGGTGGGCAACAAGAGCGTCCACCGGTCTATATCGACATCGGAGCCTCCGTCGACATCATCTTCGAGCTGCTGGATAAGCTTGGGGTCGGAGGTATTCAGTACTTCCCGCACCCTCCGATTGCGAGCTTCGCAAGAGGCGATCCGGCCGGGGGTCATTACCCTTCCGGTTCTGGTGAGGCGAGCCCCAGTCGGTCACCAAGGCCATTCGGTTCTTCCTAGTCCGAGCTCCTCTCCGTACAACATCATCACGGGAGAGATTGGTAGACGCCACCAAGGCCGTCTGTTGGTCTACCGTCTCACCGTCGAGATTCCCACCCCGGTGGGAGTGCTTAGCATCGGGGTGACCAAGCGTCGGCAAAAGAATGCTGCGAGTCTCAACCCGGGATGCAGCCTCGCCGCAAGCATAGCAATTCTGAATCCCCGCGCGCCGCCTCGGGACGACCGACCGAGAACATTCGGCTTCACGACGACGACCCGTCCAAAGTTGTCAAGGTCGGCAACCGAGGCTGACTAATGTTCGACAAGCGTCGGCGACACGAGGAAGTCTGAGGGACGTCTTCGCATGGTCCCGCTCGAGATGATCGGGTGCCGCCCAAACTCATAACCCATCGCCTCAATATAGACCGTGACCAAGCCGGTCCGCGAGAAAAAAGGGTGTTCGTGGCGGGCGCGCGCCAGTCATAAGGGACGAGGTGACTCGACTTGAAGGCCAAGATCTGTTGAAGTCAAATATCCGACCTGGATGGCCAATCCCGTCGTGGTCCGAAAGCCAGGTGGGGGGTGGCGCATGTGCGTCGATTACACCGACCTCAACAAGCACTGCCCAAAGGATTGCTATCCCTCCCGACATTGACAAGAAGGTGAGGCATTGGTGGGCCACGAGATGTTGACTTCCCGGACTGTAGAAAGGTACCACCAAGTCGATGAGCCGGAGGATGCCCTAAACGGCGTTCATAAGCGACTTGTGTCTTCACATACCGAAGATGCCTTCGGCTGAAAACGAGGCAACCTACCAAAAGATGGTAGACGCGATATTCGGGGATCACATAGGGAGATCGTCGAGGTCTCGTCGGCGACATCGTAGTCGAGAGCCAAAAGGCGAAGGCGTGTCGGCGACCTCGGAACCATCCTCCGACTCCTCGTGTCGGCCAACCTTAAACTTAACCCCAAAATGCACGTTCATTATGAAAGCGGGAAGTTCTTAGGGTCTTTGGGTTTCCCAAGAAGGCTTAAAGGCGAACCCCACCAAGGTAAAGGCGGTGCTCGACATGCAGTGCAAAAACCATCATGAGGTCCACAAACTCACCGGGTGCCTGGCCGCCCTCAGTAGGTTCCTCTCCCGGGCTGCCGAGAAGCAGCTCCCCTTCTTTAAGATCTTAAGGAGGGCTCCGGACTTCGCCTGGCGGGAAGAGCACCACGTCGCCTTCACACAGCTAAAAGAGTACCTCGCCGACCTGCCCACCTTGACCGCCCCAAAAGAAGGCGAACTCCTCTCCCTGTACTTGGCCGCCTCGGACGAGGCAATCAGCGCGGTACTGGTGCGGGACGAGGTCGGACGGCAGCTTCCTATCTACTTCATCAGCCGAGCACTCAAAGGACCGGAGACAAGGTACACCGGCCTTGAAAAGGTGGCCAGCGGTGAATGCAAGCGACGACTCGACCCTACTTTCGGGCTCACTCCATCCAGTCTTGACCGACTTACCCCGAGACAAGTCTTGTCAAAACACGAAGTCATCCGGACGTATAGCCAGTGGGCACTAGAGCTCGTGAGTACGATATCTCATACTCCCAGGCCCGCCATAAAGGGGCAAGCTCGCTGGATTTCTGGTAGAAGCTAAGTTTGCGAGCCCGGTCCAACCGCTAAGATTGGCTCCTCCAATGCCTCCGCCTCGGTCATTTCGACCCCACGGAGGAACCCGACCCCAACCCACGATAATTCTGGCGGATGTCGTGGATGGAGCTTCATGCAAAGCGAGCAATGAGCGAGCATCCTCCTCCTCGGCCCGAGATAAGCGAAGTCTCCCCGCCCGGTTTACCTTCCGACCACCAACAACGAGGTGGAGCACGAGGCCACGATCTCGGGACTCCGCCCGCCATGAACTGGATTGGACAAGATCGAATCTTGGGATTCCGTGTCGTGGTGAACGGTGTTAGGCAATCGAGGTCGAGGATGACCGAATGAAACAATACCTCGAGAAGGCAAAGGAGATCCTGACCTCCCTCAGGTACTTCAGTATTCACCGGATCCCCCGAGGGGAAAACAGCCGAGCTGACGTCCTCAGCAAGTTAGCTGCGTCGTCAACAAGTCCACCAGTGGAGGAGGTCCATTCCAGAAGCGTCGCGGAGTCCCACGTCGGCATTATCACTGAGATAGAGCGGCGGATGTCTCCCATGAAGGCCTATCTGGAAGACGGCGCACTACCTCAAGATCGGCTCGAAGCCGAAAAATGATGGCGAAATCGAAGTATCTCATGCATGAGGCGTTTCTCTGAAGTCTTACCTTCAACCCCTCCTGAGGTGCCTCGGGCCAGAAGAAGCCGACTACGTACTCAACGAGATTCACAGAGGATCTTGCGGAAGCCACATCGGATCGCGAGCTCTCTCAAAGAAAACACTAAGGTCAGGATACTACTGGCCTACCCTCATTCAAGATTCGGCCGAGCTCGTCAAAAAGTGCCCGAAGTGCCAGATTCACTCCGCGGTCAAAAGGCTTCCTCAGACCGATCTAAGCAGCCTGCAAAGTTCGTGGCCTTTCGTGCAGTGGGGGATCGACATCGTTGGTCCGTTCGACCGGGCACCAGGTCAGCTCCGATACTTAGTCGTAGCTGTAGACTACTTCATAAAATGGGTCGAGGCCAAGCCACTTTCGAGCCTCATAAGCAAAAGGATTGAGACCCGTGTGGAAGAATATAGTGCGCCGACGGCATACCGCACGATACGGTCTCGGACAAGCGGCACCCGTTCGTTGACAAAATTTCAAGGAATGGTGTGAAGAGCTCGGATCGAGACAACGATTCACCTCGGTTGCGTACCCACAGGCGAACGGTCAGACCGAAGTAACGAACCGCACGATCGTACAAGGGCTGAAAAAGAGGCTAGACCGGGCTAAAGGCGACTGGGTCGAGAACCTCCCTCAAGTCCTCTGGTCCTACAGAACTACACCTCGGACTTCGCACGGGGAAACGCCCTTCAGCCTGGTCTACGGCACCGAGGCCGTCATACCGGCCGAGATCGGTGCACCGAGCCCGCGCACTCTTCACTTCAACCAGGAGGACAACGAGGAAGACATACGAGTCAACCTTGACGCTCTGGAGGAGAAGCGGTGGCCTTCATAAACGAAGCTAAGTCAAGAGCCGGTCGCGCTACTACAACAAGAGTGCCAAGGCCTCCACACTCCAAGTAGGCGACCTCGTCTGCGGAATAATGAAGCCCGGCCGAGCGGCGTCTTAACAAGCTAGATCCGACATGGGAGGGACCATACCGCGTTCACGAGGACCTCGGCAAAGGGGCCTATAAGCTTGCTCACCTCTCCGGAGTACTTATTCCCCGAACCTGGCACATAGCTCATCTAAGGAGGTATTTTACATAGCTTTGATTTCAGATCGGCAACATGTTAGCTCTCCTATTGCTTTGACCGATGTGCGATGCTGTTCACTTATTTAATGAAACGTTTGTTTTTCTAATGAGTGTTTCACTTCGTTTCGTCTTACATCTATGTGAACATCCATTTGGATAAACCACAATTAACCTTCAAAAGGGGCCATACGAAGATGACAAACCCACTAAGTAAGTGCAGCATCTGGACTACTCATTAATTTGAGCGTCTACATGCGCAAGGCATACTGGACTACCCATTAAGTTGGGCGTCTACATGCGAAGCATCTGATTACCCATTAAGTTGGGCGTCTACATGCACGCGACATCGGACCGATCTCGCCAACTTGTACCCTATATTTGGGAAGATATGCACTCCGTACACGTCTAAATGCATTAACGACTACAAACCGAGTTCCAAGCCATATACAAGTCAACGGGCCCGAGCTCGTTTATGCCCCTTTATTTGGGAAGATATACACTTGATAAATAGTATGAATACATTTACGGAAAAAAAAAAAGAGAAACCAAGTCATGAGCTATATTTGTACCTCTCAGGGGAAAATATACACTTGATACAAGCCTAAATACATTCAATACTATACACCAAGTCTAAGCTATATCACAGTTACTAGGGCCCGACCTCCTCTTCGCCAGTCTCTTTGAAGCTGCACCATTTTGTACAAAATCTCGGGTCGGCGATGAACACTGAGCGAACTCGGTGCCTTCAACCCGGTCGATAAGGGCGGAATCACCACGGCCTACTCGAGCGCTCGGAGCAGGCTCGGGGGCAGCCAGACAGTTTCGACTCGTGGTCGCGCCGCCCACTCACAGGACACTTGAGTGGCGCAGGCGCCAATACGGGCATTCCGGGGAGTGGGGATACACCTGAGGTCACACCCCGACCAACCTCACCGGACACCGGGCCGGGAGTACGACCTCGCCCCCTACCCGCCGCTCTTCCCCGCCGACCTGAGGTCCTCGGCCGCCGTCCGCTCCCAGAGGATCGCCCTCTGAATGATCCGCTCCCAGCCGGACCCATCAACCGGAGCACTTGGCATGATCGAGTGGCCGCCTCTCTGCGGGTTCTTTTATGATCGGGTCGGTGGAGCCAGCGTGGCCTTCTTTGCGGGCGGGGCATCGTCGTTTATGGACGATATCATACATCTCCATATACTTCACGACGGAGTTGACACAGACTTTCAACTTCTTCTTTGTTGGGGCCTCCTCATCCTCGGCACCATACTCTCGCCGTGGAGCTCGAACTCGGTCGTCAGCTTCGGATATGGTAGTCCCACCAGCTCGGCGGACTGCCCTCTCGTACTCCGCATGCTCCTCCGACACCCGAGCTAGCCTCTCCGCAGTCAGTTCGAGTCGCTCCTCACACTGCATCAAACGCCCTTGGATAGCGTCGGCAGATGAGTCCGCCCCCTGGACTCCGTCCTGCGCGATCCTCAACTTCAGGGCCTCGTTCTCAGCCAGGAGGCGGGCCACTTCCCGATCAGCCTCGTCCAACTTCTTCTTCAGTTCGGCAGACGACGCCGAGCTGACATCCATGCTGACCAAAACTTGGGTCAGCTCGGCAGACCGGCTCCTCCAGAAAAGCACCTCTTCGTCCTTCTCGGCTAAGGCACCTCGGGCCTCTTTCAATTTGGTCAGCAGATAATGATCAAGCCCGACGTATTGAGAATCAGAGTGCTAAAGTAAAAAGACAACACACATTTCGCAGCGTAAATGCTTTCATTCATAGTCGAAAAATTTTACAAGGCCGGGTCCTATCGACCACAGCAAATCAACCTATTACATCCGCCCATCGACCTCGGGCTCCTGCCGGATTCGCCGACCTCGGCCTCCTTGCGGATTCGCCGACCTCGGTTTCTCTTCTTCTTGCTCGGCCTCCTGCGGCTATGCGGTGACCGTCCCGGAAGGAAGCTCCGAGCTCGGCTCCTCATCCTCCTCCTCCTCCTCAACCAACATGGCTTCGGCCCGTACCTCAAGAAGCTCCACGAAGCTCGAGGATCTTCATCCACCGCACTTGGACACGGCCTCGGCCGTCAGGAGCGAGTCAGAGGAAGCCAAAGCCTCCACCACAGGGAATGTGGCCGCCTCGGCTATCACGCGGGCGTACTCCTTGTACACCGACCTGGGGTCCACATCGGACCACCCGCCCTTGACCTTATCAAAGTCGGGCATCGCGGCCGCCAATTTCTCCAGGTGGGTAGATATCACTGCGGCCTCATCACGCGCGGATCGGAGATAAAGCGGAGAAGGTCTCGACTCGACAATCTTGGTGGTGAAGGCCTTCAACATTGGCCCTTGCCCCGCCAGCAAGGCACTCGTCTGATCAGCAAGTTTCCTCTCCGCCTCGACCGCCGCCTCACGAGCACCCTCCACCTCGGCACGGGCAGCCCGCAGAGCCCGGTCATTCTTCTTGTGGCAACCTCACTGCCCTCGCTCGCTCGTTCCTCACGGGCCACCCGGCCTCGTTCCGCGGCGGCCGGCGAGGACTCGGCGGCCAGCCTCGTTCCAGCCTCCTCATACCGTGAGGCCACGGCGCCGGCGGCGACGACCTCACCCGCCGCCAAGGGCACGTCCCGAGAATCAAAGCGGTCGATGGCGAATAACAAGGGAGACACTACCCTAGGAAAGGAACAAAGATGTTTGGAGATCGGTACCGCACGGTTCACCGCGCGAGCCTCTATCTCCATGCCCGTGCTCTGGATCGGTGAGGACCCGGCAGATCAGCTCGCCAGGCGCTCCACTACCACAGGCTGCTTGGTAGGTCCACCTCGCCTCGCCTTCTTTCTTGGTGGAGACTCCCGCCCAGATGGAGCAGAGCGAGGAGTGGCTGGTGCCTTGCCTTCCTTCTCGTGATTAAGCTTCACTGCAAAACAGAAGAAAGACCACGTTAACACAATGAGACCGGAATTCTAGGAATAAGAAGGAGAAGGGTGCCCTCACCCAGCTCGGACCCCAGCCCGGGGACCTTCGACCCATGCACGCTCAGTCCGGCCTTATTAAGGTCGTCCTCGGTGAATCTAACAGAAACTTCACCGAGCCGATTGAGCTCTTCCTCTACGAAGCCGAGGGGCTTCAATTTCAAATCCTTCATCTTACCCAACCCCCATTCATAGGTCGGATGCCCTTCGGCCCTCAAAAAGAAAAATTTATTACGCCACAGCGCAACTTCGAGGGTTGCTTAACCTAGCGGTGTCGAGGAGAGAAATATCGTCCTCTCGTAAACTTGGCTAAAAATCGCATCGGGAGCTCGAAGGTGAATTCCTCCGCTCGCAGTAACGGAAAGCCCCGTCTCGACCAGCGATCTAATGGAGTTCGGGTAGTGGATGATTGGAATTTGGAAATATTCACGAATCTGCAAAAATAGGGCTAAAGGAACCTAAGACCGCCTCAAGGCATCTACGCACACCGTTATGAAGCCCTACGGAGGGCTACCGCCTATCACCTGGGTGGGAACACACCACAGGCGTCTACCGGATGCGGCATTCCTCACGATGCAGCCCGAGGTTCGTTGATTCCAAACCGGTGCGTGTTCTGTTGGGCGGTTACAAGAGCACGAGCAAGAAGTTCAAAGAGAGCTTGATGGGCTTAGTCCAAGAAGTGTGGGAGCAAGAGTTGAATAAAGCCCATTGGAGAGAGTGGATCGACCGAGTCGAGAATCATCAATTTCATGGAAGCAAATGGGTGGAACTTGAAGATGTTTAATCTTGATTTATTTGGCATATTGGGCCATGATATTTTATCTTTAATTGCTTAATTTTCGTGGGATTATTAAGGCCCATTTAGACATGTTAATTTTCGTTAGTTTTGGGCCTATTTTAAGCATATTTGACTTAGTCTTTGATTCCTTATAGGATTAGGTCAAATCTTTGATATTTTCCTATTAGAACTAGGATTCTTTTAGCTTTATATAAAGGCTTGTAATGTGAAGAACGAAATCAGACCATCTTTGATAATAAGCGTGAGTTTCTTCTTTCTCTCTTGAGAGTATTTCGAGTTCTTCTTGGTTTTGCCAAGTTGAGTTCATTTATCCGTGAATCAGCGAGATAACCACCACTCGTTGTGTGTCATTCATCGTCCCCGAGTTTTTCGTCAACTATCTAGTTGGGGTATAGGCGAAATCTTGACCTATATCACTTGAGGTTAGATTCGAGGTTTTGGGATATCCATTGGTTCGAGTTTTATCAAGTCTTCCGTTCTGCGTCGATTGATTCTCCATTACAAGCGAGGATCATATCATTTAGTATCGAGCCGTGTTCGCTATCGGGGTTCGTCGTCGATCGGTATCATCCTTTCTTTTTCGAGTCAAGGGTAGGTTTAGGGTTTGTCGTTCAGAGTCTCATTTTTTCGTGTTTGTTTCGTAAAAAAACGCGTTCCGTTTTAAGTGGGTCATTTATTTTTTTATTTTTTTTTCGTGGTTCAATTGTATTATCTCATCTGTCCTCGTTTTCGTTTGTTTAGGGTCGACCATATCTGTGATCATTATCCATATTGTTATCCATATCCATATCATCATACCTATCATTATCCATAATATCATATCAGGCATTATCCATATCCATATCCATATCATTCCTTATCCATATTCATTTGGGCTATCATTATCCATATCAATATCTGTAGCAATTAAATTTTATTTTTTTTTCGTTCTTGATTTTTTAGCATCCCGGTTACGTGAGGTCGAAAAAAAAAAAAAAAAAAAAAAAAAAGAGTATAGAAATTTTCGAATCTTGCTTCGAGCATTTTTTTTCTTTTCGTTCCTTAGTACGTTTCGAGTCGTTTGGTGCTTATCCTGTGTGCAATTTTTCCGAAATTTGGTTAAATCTCGTTGTGTTTTCTGGGTTCCTTGGGTAGAATAGATCGTGTTGAGCAAATTTCTGCACAACACGTTTTTGAGTTTTCAGTGTCGTGTCTTCGTGTCCTACGGTCTTTCGGGTAGTTAGAGCCTTTTGAGTCAGTTTCTGTGTAGCTTTTCAAAAAAAAAAAAAAAAAAAAAAAAATAAAATTGTCCAATTGTTTTGTTGGTGTTGTTGGTGAACATAAAGTGGTAGATTGAGGGAATTCGAGCTCTTAAGAGAGAATTTGAGTGGAAAAAGGCAAGAGAGAGTGAGATTATTAGAGTGAAGAAAAAGCCAAATTATTGAGTGATACACGAGTGTTGAGTGTTTCATCTTGAGTGATACACGAGTGTTTGTGAGGTTGTGAGGTTCTTTTGTTTCTTGCAGCTATGTCTAAGAAAACAGATTCCAGTGGTTCCAATCCCCGGGACGAAGAAGAAGATGTGACGCCTCAGACCAAATTCTTATTTGAGGCCTTACAGTGAACTAGGAAAAATCGTCACAAAGGAAATCGGGGGTGCATGAAGCATAACTAGGGAGTTTGAGCGAGAAATCGTAGAAACAACGATGAGAGGCGACGGCGAGATCCGATCATATATCGAGGTGGAAGGGAGGAAGAGGTGGTGGACCTCTTCGTCAGGCAAATAGATACGAAGGGCCTGAATTTGAAGATGAGGAAGAAGAATTTTCAGATTTTGAAGATAGGCACCCAAGAGGAAGAGATCGAGAAGATAACAATTTGGGCACCATCAGGATGAATATTCCTCCTTCCAAGGGAAGAATGATCCAGTGTATCTCGAGTGGGAGAAAGGTGGAACTCATGTTCGAATGCCATAACTATTCGATCTCAAGAAAGTGAAGGCGGGTGATTGAGTTTTCAGATTATGCACTTGTTTGGTGGGATCGGTTGGTGACCAACAGTGAAGGAGAGGAACCACCAATTGATACATGGGACGACATGAGGCGGTGATGAGAGGCGTTTGTGCCTCCTCATTACTATCGTGAGTGTACAACAAGTTCTGTAATTTGAGGCAAGGTAGTAGGGTGTGGATGAGTACTATAAAGAGATGGAGGTAGCAATGATTCGAGCTAATGTGGAAGAAGACAGGGAAGCCACAATGGCGAGATTCTTGGCTGGTCCGAATTGGGAGGTTCGAGATAGAGTGGGCTGCAGACATTATGTTGAGCTGGATGATATGGTGCACATGGCCATAAAGGTAGAGAATCAGCTCAAGAGGAGGGGTAGTAGTAACAGCGGCAGCAACCCGAGACAGAGTCAGAACAATTGGAGGTCGAATCAACCTAATTGGAGGCAGAACCAACCAGCCTCTAGTGGTTCCTTTTCAAAAGGGAACCAATGGAAGAAGGAGACGCCACAGAGAGAAGAAAGGAAGCCATTTGTTACGCCCAAAACGGATGCTTCGAAATCAGCAAGTCAAGGTACTCCTGTGACCCGAAATCGTGATATTAAGTGCTTTACTTGTCATGGTTTTGGACATTATTCTAGAGATTGTCCGAACAAGCGAGTCATGATCATGAGAGACGATGGAGAGGTGGTGACGGATGATGAGGAGATGCCGGCCTTGGAAGATCCTGATGAGGTAGTAGCAGATTCAGAAGAGGAGATTGAAGAAATCTTACCACCGGCCGGGCAACTATTTGTTGCTAGGAGAGTGTTGAGTGTCCAAACTCAACCCAAGGAGATAGAGCAACGAGAAAACATCTTCCACACGAGATGTCATGTGAAAGATAAGGTGTGCAGCGTCATTATAGACGGAGGGAGTTGCACGAATGTGGCTAGTGCAACCATGGTTGAGAAATTGGGGCTCACCGTGGTGAAGCATCCCAAGCCATACCGTCTACAGTGGCTGAATGATACCGGCATCATCAAGGTGACGAGGCAAGTGCAGGTTCCTATTCGCATTGGGAAGTATGAGGATGAGGTGATGTGTGATGTGATTCCCATGCAAGCGAGCCACATCTTGTTGGGGCGTCCTTGGCAGTTTGATCGCCGAGTTATTCATGATGGCTTCACCAACCGATATACCTTCGAGTATAAGCAGAAGAAGGTATCACTTGTTCCTCTTACTCCTTCCCAAGTTTATGAGGATCAAGTGCAGATGTCAAAGGAGGTGACAAAAGTGAAGTCCAATGCGGGGCAGATTGCCGAGAAGAAGGAGAATGAGATGATCCAGAAGTCCTTGCTTGCAAGGCTGGTGATCTGAAGTGGGTGGTGAATGAGCGAAGTCGTTGATCGTCTTTGTTGTACAAGGAGAATTTGATTATCACTAACGATCTCACTTCTCTACCCCTTCTATTAGTTACATTTTGCGGGAGTTTGATGATGTCTTTCGAGGATACACCTCATGGCTTACCACCAATTCGGGAATTGAGCATCAAATTGATTTCGTGCGGAGCAACGCTTCCAAACCGACCGGCATACAGAACCAATCACGAGGAGACGAAAGAGTTGGAGAGGCAAATCGGTGAGTTCTTGGCGAGGGCACGTGAGAGAGTTTGAGTCCTTGTGCCGCACCGCTTTACTCGTGCCCAAGAAGGACTCGACTTGGAGGATGTCTTGTGATTGCCGATCCATCAATAATATCACGGTAAAGTATCGCCATCCTATTCCTCGTCGGATGATATGCTAGATGAGTTGCATGGTTCTTGTGTGTTTTCTAAGATAGATTTGAGAAGTGGTTATCATCAAATTCGAATCAAAGAGGGTGATGAGTGGAAAACCGCTTTTAAAACTAAACTTGGTTTGTATGAGTGGTTAGTTATGCCGTTTGGATTGACTAATGCACCTAATACGTTTATCGTCTTATGAATCATGTTTTACGTGCTTATATTGGCAGTTGTAGTTGTCTACTTTGATGATATCTTAGTATATAGCAAGAGCCATGATGAGCATGAGGACATTTGAGGTTTGTTCTAGAGGCGCTTAGGAAAGAGAGATTGTTTGCTAATCTTAAGTGCGTCTTTTGTGCGGACAAACTCGTGTTCCTTGGTTTTGTTGTTAGTGCGGGGTGTACAAGTTGATGAGGAGAAGATTCGGGCTATTCAAGAGTGGCGGGCCGAAACCATTGGAGAAGTTAGGAGTTTCCACGGGCTTGCTAGCTTTTATAGGAGGTTTGTACCTCAATTCAAGACTATTGCAGCCCCATGACGGAAGTGATCAAGAAGAGCGTGGAGTTCAAGTGGGGAAAGGCGCAAGAAGATGCGTTTCACTTTTGAAGCACAAGTTGACTCACGCCCGGTATTATCTCTTCCTAACTTTTCTAAATCGTTTGAGATTGAATGTGATGCTTGGTATGGGTATTGGTGCGGTGTTGATGCAAGAGGGCGGCGGTGGCATACTTGATGGAAGTCGAACGGAGCAACATTGAGCTATCCAGCGTATGATAAGGAGTTATGCGCGCTAGTCCGAGCATTGCAAACGTGGCAGCACTATTTGTGGTCCAATGAGTTTGTCATTCATACCGATCATGAGTCGTTGAAGCATTTGAAGGGCAACACAAGTGAACAAGAGGCATGCTAGGTGGATGGAGTTCATTGAGGCGTTTCCATACGTCATCAAGTATAAGCAAGGTAAAGAGAGCGTGGTGGCTGATGCACTTTCTCGAAGGTATGCCTTGATCTCTACTCTAGATGCTAAGTTGCTTGGTTTTGAGTGCATTAAGGTGTGTATGCTAATGATGCTGATTTTGGTGAGATATATCGAGCTTGTGAGCATTCTCGCTAGTGGAGAGTATTTTAGGCATGATGAATATCTTTTAGGAAGAATAAGTTGTGTGTTCCTAAATGCTCTTTGCGTGATTTGTTATTGCTTGAGTCTCATGGTGGGGGATTGATGGGACATTTTGGTATTTCTAAGACCTTAGCTGTTTTACATGAACATTTCTTTTGGCCTCATATGAAGCGTGATGTTGAGAGAGTTTGTGGTCGTTGTGTTACATGTAGGCAAGCTAAGTCTCAGGACTAGTTCCCATGGGTTGTACACGCCATTGCACTGTTCCTCTGCGCCTTGGATTGATATTTCCATGGATTTTGTGTTAGGATTGCCTCGGAGTAAAAGTGGTAAGGATTCCATCTTTGTGGTTGTTGATCGATTCTCTAAGATGGCACATTTCATTCCATGTCATAAATCTAATGATGCATCTCATGTGGCTGAATTGTTCTTTCGTGAAATTGTTAGATTGCATGGTATGCCTAGAACTATTGTTTCTGATCGTGATGCTAAGTTTTTGAGCTACTTTTGGAAGACGTTGTGGTGCAAGTTAGGTACTAAATTATTGTTTTCTACTACTTGTCATCCACAAACTGATGGTCAAACCGAGGTAGTTAATAGGACTTTGTCAACTTTGCTTAGAGCCATAATAAAAAAGAACATTAAGTCTTGGGAAGAGTGTTTGCCCATGTTGAGTTTGCATATAACCGATTGCATTCATTCTCGCTACTAAGTTTTCGCCATTTGAGATTGTGTATGGTTTTAATCCTTTGACTCCATTGGATTTGTCTCCTTTACCTATGCAAGAACATACTAATCTTGATGGCCAGAGAAGAGCTAATTTTGTTAAGCAGATCCATGAGAGGGCGAGGGAGAACATTGAGAGGCGAACTGAGCAGTACGCCAAACAAGCTAACAAGGGGCGTCGTAAGGTGGTGTTTGCACCCGGTGATTGGGTTTGGCTGCATATGCGCAAGGAGAGGTTCCCAATACAACGACGTTCTAAGTTGCTTCCAAGAGGCGATGGGCCTTTTCAAGTGTTGGAGCGCATCAATGATAATGCCTACAAGCTGGACTTACCTGGTGAGTATAATGTTAGTGCTTCTTTCAATGTTGCTTGATTTGAGTCCGTTTGATGTAGGTGACGACTTGGATTTGAGGACAAATCCTCTTCAAGAGGAGGGAATGATGCAGCCCAGGTTCGTTGATTCCAAACCGGTGCGTGTTCCTGTTGGGCCGGTTACAAGAGCACGAGCCAAGAAGTTCAAAGAGAGCTTGATGGGCTTAGTCCAAGAAGTGTGGGAGCAAGAGTTGAATAAGAAGCCCATTGGAGAGAGTGGATCGACCAGTCCAAGAATCATCAATTTCATGGAGGCAAATGAAATTTGGAACTTGAAGATGTTTAATCTTGATTTATTTGGCATATTGGGCCATGATATTTTATCTTTAATTGCTTAATTTTCGTGGGATTATTAAGGCCCATTTTAGACATGTTAATTTTCGTTAGTTTTGGGCCTATTTTAAGCATATTTGACTTAGTCTTTGATTCCTTATAGGATTAGGTCAAATCTTTGATATTTTCCTATTAGAACTAGGATTCTTTTAGCCTATATAAAGGCTTGTAATGTGAAGAACGAAATCAGACCATCTTTGATAATAAACGTGAGTTTCTTCTTTCTCTCTTGAGAGTATTTCGAGTTCTTCTTGGTTTTGCCAAGTTGAGTTCATTTATCTGGCGAATCAACGAGATAACCACCACTCGTTGTGTGTCATTCATCGTCCCCGAGTTGCTGCGTCAACTATCTAGTTGGGGTATAGGCGAAATACTGACCTATATCACTTCGAGGGTTAGATTCAGAGGTTTTGGGATATCCATTGGTTCGAGTTTTATCAAGTCTTCCGTTCTGCGTCGATTGATTCTCCATTACAAACGAGGATCATATCACTCCCTACCTTTACTATATCGCTAAAGGTCAGAGACGATTTTGCGTTCCTGACCGTAAACAAGTCCCACGCAGACGATATTGCGGGAATCCTAGAGCTAAGCATTTTAGATTCACCCGACAAGGTACGGCACGTGTAATCCCTAACCTCGATTTAGCTATCCGGGGACGAAGACGATCGTTTCGTCCGGAGACTTCCGAGGAGATGACCGCACACGAGATGAAGGGAATCGAACAGGAGGAAGAAGACATACTTACTTTTTTTCCGGCATCGAATTCGGAAGATGGTCAAGAGCTTCTCCGAGTTCGAAAGTTTTCTCTGACTATGGAGGAGATGAAAAGTTTTCAGAAAGAAGGTGAACAGTGGCCCTAGCCGCTGGCGTATTTAAAGTACAGATGGGCGCCCAAAACCGCCTGTCAAGCTTTCCACGTGCCTCGCTGAGATTGGACGTGGGCTACACGCCCGCACGTGTTTCGAGCGAACAACAACCGCCTGCCACAGTGACGTATCCTACGACGCGCTGACAGGACACCCTAGAGAAGCGCAATCATCGCTTTAACTCCGTACCTCGGCATGGCTCACGCAGGTATGGCCATCGAGATCGGGCCTCGATCGCCCGTAGGATATTGCTACCCAGATCGGTCTACGGCCCTCCCTGCAGAACGACTTCGTTCGATGACGGGCATCTCAGATCGCTCTTCGGCAAGCGGCGCGAGCCCAACCGACCTCTCTGCCCGCGTCCGAAAATCTAGATCGAGCCTCGGCGCTACCCAGGCAGGTAACGCTGTTCAGATCAGCCATCTGCCTCCCAACAGGATATCACTATCCAGACCGGCACTCGGCCATCCAGGAGGATAGCTCTGCCCAGACCAACCCATGCTATCCAGGTCGGACCCCAGCATCCCCCTGCAGGACATCTTTTCCCAACAACAGACGACTCAGTTCGGTCTTCGACAAGCGATGCATGCCCAGAACGATAGACCACCCAGCTCAGACCGGATCCAGACCGCCGGACAAACCCTCACGCCAAAAAGACACCACCTTCAACAAACAACGTCAGCCGAGCCACACCTCACCTCGGCGAAGCGCTTCCTTCACTCCACCTCGGCATCGCTGTCCCTCGACTATTCGGGGGGGGCTATGATGGGATATGGCCCAACCGGCTAGGCCCACTAAGAGGCCCAAACGAGTTGGGCCTGACGTCGATAGCGAGCCCGCACGGTTGAGCCCAAGGCTAGCCCTAATCAGCTCCCAAAACCCTAGCCCCAGAACCAAAAGCCAGACGCCACCCTCCACGTGGCTTGCACCCCTGGCTCGGCCAATGGAGGACACGCCCCAGAGCCGAAGTCAGGCGCCACCCTCGACCAATGGAAGACACGCCCTAACTGCAGTCGGGCGCCACCCACCACGTGGCGCACGAAAAAAGCGTCCTGCCCGCCAATGGAGAGCACGCCGGAGGAAGAGTCACGACCAATGGAGGGTTGGGCACGCCCGATTGCGAGTTGAGGATGGTATAAATAGAAGGAAAATTGATAATAGAAGGGTTGGCAATTCATCGAACACAAAAAGGCTTGTAACCAATACTACGTACTAAAACTCTAGTGAAAGTATTGAGGAATTACTCCTCCGTGGACGTAGATCTCATTAACGATCGAACCACGTAAAAGCCTTGGTGTTCTTTGCCGCTTACATTAAATCTCACGTAGCTAGATTTATCAGTAATGAATGAGTGCTCCTCTCTCACGTCACACATCTCTCAAGAGCTGTCACATTTTTTCAATTTGTTGCATTTAATATCTTTTAGCTTATTTGTATTTCTCTTATAAATTTCTACATTTTCTTTTTGAACGTTAATATTTCCTATATGGGATGAAATCCAAGTGTTTCGTAATTTTGTGTGTGTTAACGTGTCCCACTATTATATCTATTATTTTAATAATATTTTTTATCAAAGTAAAACTTATTATTAATAATGCATCCTATACAACTTTTATTTCAAAAAAAAAATATTAAAATCATATACCCTTACTTTGAATTTATCAATACTAATAATGAATTATTAATTAATAAAAGTGAAATTAAATGATAAAAAATAATTATATACCCTAATTGGGTTGGATTAAACCGTTGGGAATAATTCTAAAATCAAACTAAAGTATGCAAATTAAAATTGAAGAAAAAATACCATGAAAAGTGAAAATGGAACACAAAGTGAAACACCAATTATAAAAGCGAAGACTGTGGCCATGCAAAGCAGAGAAAAAACATTAGGGTTTTATGTTTTACTAGTAGCTGATACATTGAAAGTATAACCCATTCTTTTCTTTTTTATATGTAATAGATTTATAGAAATTTGAGGTATTAAAAAATATTTAAACATACTATCTTGTGCTGAATGTATGCCTAAATTGTATACAAAAATTTTGTACACATTTATAGAGGTACATAAACAAAATGAATGTATAGAAACCCGAACTATTGATGAACTCGTAAACCTTTAACCCGTGGTTACTTTATAGCATATGGGATCCTGTATTCCATTTTTTGTGTTCTACTTCCAATTATTCTTAATTTTTAATTATTTTTCTTCAATTTTAATTAGTTATATTTTAGTATAATTTAAGGTTATTAAGTTTATAATTAGTTGTGATATTTATTTTACAAATTTTGAAGTAATAATTGATTTTTGTGGTTAACTAATCCATAGTTAGGCTACGGCGTATAATTTTTTTTAAATTCAGTTTATTAATTATGATTCACCATTATTTATAATGAATCTTTATAAAATAGTGAAATTAATGATGAGACACCAAAATTTAATGGGCAAAGGATCCCTCCACACTTTATGGCCTAAGAAAATAGTTTAATTTGGGAATCGAAAGTTGATATGGACTGCCGAAGTCTTAGGTTGATTTCCCTCTAATAAATATGAATTACATGGAAATTATATTTTGGGTTAATTATACTTTGTGGTTCAGATTTTGACCTGAACTTCAGGAAATTATGAATTGTTTTGTAAATTTTCACACTCTATGAAAGAACCCTAAATATTTGATGCGTACGTAATTTGCGTAATTTTTGTGTCTTTCTTGTTTTGTTTTTGTACTTCTTAACTTTTGAGTATTCTAGGGAAACAAACCATGATTTAATGAATGAGGCAATAAGGAAGAGCATATAACAATAATCTACTTAGTTTGGTCACATGCCGAATAAATAGTTGCAAAGACATGTGTATGAAGTCTATCAGGTTTAATTTGTGTAAGGAAGATCACATCTTTCCATCTTAGAAGCGGGCCCATTTGTAATATTCCACCGATCATCCAAGTCGGATAGTACAGGATGCTACGGTGGAATGGAAATATAGGCATGCTTGTTCCATGACGGGAACTTCCATGCATGACCGGTTAATGCCTAGGTGGCATAGTCATCTCGCTCCACCATGCCAACAGCTCAACCTGAAAACATTTGAAAAGATTTTGCGTTGAGTACTAGCATATCAAGTGGGATCTTATGCCCATTTTTCAGATGAACAACAGTTCATAAACAGTTTAAGAAAAGTTTTCAAATGTAGGTTGACCTATATCGCCAAGGTAGGTCAGACTTCCATAGTTCCATGTACACTACATCAGCCAATACTTAGTCTGATGCACGTTCGATAACTATTCTCGGTCGAAGCCGTAGGATATACCGTACCAAGTTCAATACTAAGCAATGAGCAATTAAAAATAGAAAACCAATAAATATTCATTTCTTTCATAACAAAATTAGGATTGTGCATCGGTGGGTCGGTTTTTTCGGTTCGATTCGGTTGATGTACTCCCCTATCAAAAATCGTGTGCCTACATTCTCAAATCTTCGCTATTGAATTCCTTTTTTTTTGAACCCAATATAATCAAAGAGAAGCATTCAAATTCTGACAACTAATTCAAGCAGCGAAATATAATGAAAACTAAAGCCGTGTGAGGTGAGAAAAAAGAATGAATTATGCTGGAATATGAGCGAAAATTAGTTTATTCTTAAGGCCAATCCCTAGCTGGGTGTGTTGAAGCAATCAATTCGAGGTCTGTTGTGCTTATGTACTAATGGATGCAGTAAAATGTACTTGAAACCCCTATATCCCACGTTACGGTGTCTCGCTTTTTTTTTAGTTTTTTTTTTTCATCTTTTTCCTCAATTTCGATTTCTTATATTCTGGTTTAACTTTACAATTATGGTTATAATTATTTTTAGTATTAAATTTCATTTCTTAGTTAACAATTAATTATTAGGATTGATATTATTCCACAATTAGGGTATATAAATTTTTTGATCTTCAGATAGTAGTAAATGTTAGTACTGGTTAATTATATCATCATAGTTTTTTGTAATACCCCAAATTTCTGGGCTTAAAAATTTCGAAAATAAAGAAGGAACAGTACGATAGAAACGAGTATGAAAGTGAACGTCGGTAATTGTCGATTTAGAATAAATCGAAATTTCTCTTGAAAATTTGAACGAAATAATTTTTAAATATGTTTTTAAGCATATTTAAGATATTATTTATACTAAGAAAGAAAAAAAAAATACTTTTCCTTATTTAAAAGCAATTTTCGAAAATCTAAGAGTATAAAGAATTAATTTGTGAATTAATATGTGATCACTTGATTTTATGTGATGAGTTGTCATGTTTATCTTGTAGTATATGATAAGATAATTATCTTAAACACCCAAGCATGAGGTGGATGTGATAAGGTTGGAAAATGACATTTTTAAGATAAGATTTGCTATGATATTTTCATAAAAGATAAGATAAGGTCATGATTAATTAAGAGATAATGTTTATCTCTTAGAAATGTGTAGAAATGTGTAGAATATCATAGGAAATAATATTTTAAATATTAGTTGCATGATTTTCGAAATTTGAGTATTATTTTATGTGAGGATTTCGAAAAATACAATTTTTTTGTGAGAATTGTATTAAATAATTTATTTAATTATATGCTTGATAAATATCATGATTCTAGATCAATCTTATCTCCTAGAATTTATAAAAATTTTGAAATTTATAAAAAGGGATAAGAATGGGATTTTATAAAAATTAAGCTCTAGAAACCCTAATTTTTGAATAAAATGGGAAAATTGCTTAGAAAAATTCCAAAAATTTATTTTATGATATAATATCATTATATTTATGTAATTACTCATGAAAATAATATTGGTTATGAAAATAATAATAATTTGATAATTTATTCATAATTTCGAATTATTGCCGATAACTTTACTTTAGAACATAGAAATGATCTTAATTAATTTTCCTATGATTTATTTTATCATCTAAGATCAATATTATGTCATATAGTTATTAATTGGAGAAAAATAAAATATTTGCCATGTTATTATTATAGGGGCCGGAAAAAAATGGACTTCAAGTGTGAAAATGAATATAAATATCATGCTTTAATTAATGCTATGTCATTATTATTTGGATAAGATATTATTATAGGATAAGGTAGATTATGTATCCAATTTGAACAAGTAACTAAGACCTTTGTCATGTAGTAGGAGAAAAGTTTGAAAATTAAATGTGAACAAATGTGAACATAAAGAATAAAATTCAAACTTTAAGATAATGATAAGATATGATATTATTATAAAATAATATTATAGTATATGATATAGAAAAAAATAAAATTCATCCTAAAGACCCAATAGTGTTCGAAAATTTTATATATATTGTATAAAAGTGGTAATTTATTTATTTTATGATAAGAATAAGATATACTAATTAAATTAATAAAATAACATAATAAACTATAAAATAAAATAAAATATTTGTCTCTAATAAATAGGGGCGGCCGAAAATAATATAAATTAAGGAATGAGCTGTAAATTTTGATTTTACAACTAGAATTGTTATAATTTCAAAAAGATAAGATAAGGTGAGTAATTAAATTATAAGATAAGATCAAAAATGATTCATTGACAACTCATAGGTTCAAATTTCTATAAGATAAGTATGAGTTGTAATTTTTGACTTTATATTAAGACATTTTATAAAGTAATGATTAAAATCACTTTATAACATCTATAAATAGGAGACCTCCCCCCCCATACCATACCATAACCGAAAAAGGGAGTGCGATCGTAGTTCAAAAGACATCGTAAACATCGATCGAAATCGACTAGAATGTTAGAAACTCTACACTTCTTATTTTATGTAAAAATATTAGAAAATCATATGTGATATGTTGTGTTACATGCTTTCGAAAAATTATGTGAAATACGTGAAAATTTTGTTATGTGTCGAAGTTATGAATTAAATATGTTCATATGACGTTTATAAGCATAAATTATGTTTTTAATACAAAATTAAACATGTATTAAAGATACTATGTTATGACCGAAGTTAAGCATAGGTTATATGTTGATATACATGAATTTTAATCGTTGTTTTGAACATGAAATGATGATAGTTATTCATGTATAAAATTCTATGATTTTATGTGGAATTCTTTGGAAAAATATGAAAAAAATTATAAGATGGAAATTTCGAAATTATTAAAGCATAAAATATTGATATACAAGGTGTATATGATAAATATTATATCATATTATTAATATATATATGATAATAATATATATTATGTGAAAATTTTTGAAAAAAATATATATATATGGAAATTTTCGAAAATTGTGAAAAATAAAAGATTATGACGTCTCGTGATACGTGATATGTGAATCATATAATATGATACGTGAAAAGTTGAGACGTAGGAAAATACGTCTGTAAATACGTAAAAATTAAGTATATATATATATATATGTAAGCTGAGAAGTAAAGTCAGTACGTAACGACGTTAGGTATGAAATTAAGATTCATACGTCATGCTGAATGATTTGAACTGAGAAGGAATGAAAAGATAGGATATTATATCTTTTCGAGACGCAATAAGTATAATAGTGATTAAGGTATGAAAATAGGATCCTTAACGTTAAAAGGATTGACGTAGTCACTCCGTTGTTTTCGGATCGATGATTATCGAAAAGTATAGCGATGTACTAAACCTCGTTTCTCACGTTGAAAAAGGGTCCGGCTCAGAGGAGAAAGAAGACGACAATTAATTACTAGTGACGTAGGAACTTTAAGTTCCCGAGGTGGGCTTTCTTGAACTAAAAGCTTTTTATGAAAATCATTTACTGTATTACTTTATTGTTTTTCCGCAAAAGTTGATATTGTCTGTCAAAAGTATTTTATGTCTTGTATATGTCCATTCCGGTTGCACAGGGCAACAGGAAAAGTATTACAATTCGGATCCTAAGTCGGAGGTGAAGGGGAATCCTAGCTAGGGTTGTGTACACTTGACAACGAACCGAGTTACGGTCGATGATTCACCTCGAACCGTTCGCGGTCGGTCGTGCGTCCGGGTGAAGTGAGGCCTCCTCCTGCGTTAATCCATATGCCGACTTGGAATATACGTGGTGATGAGAAAATGTCCGCCGACGACTTTGAGAAAGTAATGAAAATGTATTTAGTAAGCCTGAGCTTTTTCAAATAAAACCCTTGTGTCTTATCGTGAAGTAAGCGAGACAATATTTCGTAAAGTAAAATGTTTTCGGCAATGTGTCCACTGAGTGCATTATTTGTACTCAGCCCTGCATATTTGTTTTTAAATGTGCAGGTTGAGCAGGTGATGGAACAAAACGGGAGTTGAGCGGAACATTTTGTCAAGACATATGATGTATTTTTGGTTCGCCTTGAGAATGCATCTTCACATGCATGTCTCACACGTATTTCCGCTGTCAAACTCTCGAGACTCTGTTATCTTTTGTTACTTATATTTACTTATATTTTTGTCATTGTTTTTTTAAAATAACTATAATAAATGAAATGAAGGTTACACATAGAATCACCAAATACAAAAACATGTGTTTTTCCATTTTTTCGACCAGAGTTGTCAATGGATTAGATATTTTGCCATTTTGATGATCTGGTTTTCCATGCGGGTCCCACCTATCCCCATCAAATTACCCCAGTCGATTAATATAGAGTGACGATAGGCTTGTCTGAAGATATGAATTTTACCGATCCACCAGTTCGCCCCACTTCTTCACGAGCCTACTTTGATTAAATACTACGTTTCTTTGATCTTCTCTTTTCTATAAAACAAACAAACATAAATATTTACTAGAAAGAACTAAGAAGCAGAATATATATTATGTATAAGAGGATCATTTGACCTTTTCCAGAAATTAGAAAATTAAAATAGCAACAAGAATGGCATATGGCAGAACTCAACAATGAATACTTTAGCGTTTTAGCGTGTGTGTGTTGGCCTAGTGGTAGAGTGGTTAATGCCCGAGGTCAAAGGTCTCGGGTTCGAGTCCACCGTGACGCAGTCTTTAAAATTTATGTATTAAATTACCAAAAAAAAAAAAAAAGAATACTTTAGCGTTTTCATTATTTAATAATACATGATTATATATTTCTGGATATTTTAATGTCTCATTTTTAATCTCATATGACGTATGAATTTATAGAAGCGGTATTGTTTGGTTGTAGCCGGGTCCAAAATCCAACATTAATAATTAAATAAGAATTAAGACACAACTTCCAGCGGGTTTTTCAATATTCATTTCTCTTCTCCACCTGAACATCTGCTGAGAGAGAGAGGGAGGCATGCAGTGATCTCCGGGTGGAATGCTGTACTGTCGAGTTCTGATCTGGATTCAATGAAATATACAGCTTATTTCTTTTAATTTATCAAGAGACTGAACCGGCTTTTCTCTTTGCCGTTTCCTAGGGGAAGGATCATTCTGTGTAAATTGGCAAAAATGTGGAAGGACGTAGGAACTCCAGCCGATTCTTACTATCAAGTGCGGCCTGATTGCACTGATGTACCGCAAAGCAAGTTTAGAATCAAGGTTTGCAGTTTGCTTTTTTTTTTGCCCCCGGGGGTAATTCACTTTGCGAATTTCTTTTTATATTTGTTCAGTTTCTTATGAGTTCATGAAGCTGACGGTTGCTTCATTAAGCTATTTAATTTAGATTCTTTTCGGTTTATATGCTAATTTTGGAAATGATTGAAGAAATTTTCGCTCTCTCCTAAAACGAACGATCGGACAATATCTTTGATTTAGAATCTGTTTTTATTACAATTTCGGACTGGTTTGCAGATCTGGAGTTTGTATATGGTGGCTCATAAGTCAGCTGAATTTGCTTTAGCGGAGATTGAGTTTATAAATTATGACATGGAATGGTTTAAATCTCAGTCCCGCCCGTTGTTTACAATGTTGTTTGAGAATTAAGTTAGGATGCATTGGTTTATAATGTCAGAAGCTGGATGAACTCCGTTTTCAGCTCAATTTATTTGGTGATGGATTTCAGAATATTCCTACAGCAGTTTCTAACTCAACCATTTGGACTAGTGATAGTCCTGAATGCCTCATGATAATGTTACCCATGTTGAGTGAATTGTGTGAAAGATGCGTTCCTTCTCTTTACGTCGAACATTCTTTTCACTATCTTAATCTGCACGATATTCAGCAAGCAGAATATCAAAACTCTAGAATCAACCAGCTTAAGCATTTCTGAACTAACCAATACTAATCAGAAGCATTTGAATTTGATTTGCATGACTTTAATTAAAAGGAAACAGTTCAATTGAATACAAGGTTTATTTCTCAGTTAACCAAGAATAATATGAAGCATCTGAATTTGATGTTGTCATGATTTTAAAAGGGAAACAGTTTTTTAATATGTGTTTGGTGAAGGCGGAAGGTTGAAGGGAGAATATAAGAAAATGGTGGTCTTTTGATCAGTTGAATTGAGGGCTTATCAAGCTGTTGTCCCCTATACTATTTTAAGCTCTTTGCTCTGGTGATATAGTGTGGTTCATGGGAAATATATTGCGAGGACTAAGGAGAATGGAGTTAATATCCAGCTTTTTAATATTTTATTTTCTACATTTACATTTCCCTTTAGTTCCTACTATATTTCCCATGTTTGGGTTGTGACTCTCTATTGTGAATTAGGCTGGCAGAACTTTAAGTGCACGGAAATGGCATGCTGCTTTCTCTCCTGAAGGTTTTGGGATATTCCATCTTGTTCGTTCTTCCGTTCGCGTGCTGATAGATCCTTCGTACCAGCGAGGATCGTATCAAATAACCGCATCCTTCAAGAGTACTTCTCATTAGCGATGGTCTTGAAACTTATCGTATGGTGACTTGATCGCTCCTGAACTCCTTCAATATTAAACATCCATACTGATGATTTCTTCTGCTGAAACCTGTAAACATAAAAAACTCGCTCTCTAACGCATAAGCATCACTATGTTACATCAACAGGACAAACATCAAAGGTTTTGGAATTTAATCAAAACACAAAGTAATGACATAATTTTGCCAACAATTAGACTCGATATGTAAAAAATAATTATATTACTACAATTAGTACCTTTAATTATTTGTTTCTAGAAAACATAATATGTTTTCTCAAGTGCTAAAGAGGTGCAACATATATCAAAATTCAAGTGATTGAACAACTCAATTGGGAAGACCACTTCTCCTACAACCAATAAATAGGCTTCTCCTACAACCAATAAATAGGTGGTTCAAATGACCTAATTTGCGCAAGCCTGAGTGAGTTGTTACTCTAGAAAAAAAAAAGATGCAACATTGATAAAGATGCTATTTAATTAACTCATTTTAGTTTGGATTCTCAATTCTAACATTTTTTTGTTATTATTAAATTTAATAATTTTTAATATTATTTATTTTAAAATTTAAAACTATATTATGATATAATTAACCCAAATTGACATTTTCTGCTAAAATTGAAGGTTAAAAATTTATTTACCCTAATTACAGAATGATATCAACCCTAATAATCAATTATTAACTAAGAAATGAAAATAAACACTAAAAGTATACAACCTCTAATTGGATATAATCCATCATAATTTATAATTGTAAAATTAAACCAAAATACAAGACATTGTAATTGAAGAAGAAGATGAAAATGTTACTGCAAACGTTACTGCAGATCTAGCATGCACATGTGGGTGATCGATTTTCTCTAATGGCACATGTGCTTTCACTTTCTTCTTTTTATATTTGATTGTCTTGTGTAACTGTGTGTAATATCTTCAACTATAGTATATTCGATTGCCATGTGTAAATAAAAGTTCTATTTAATCGAGGTTAACTGAACATTTCTGATTGTATATGAAAACTGTTGATATGTCAATTTTTGCTTATGAAAATAAACAAAAATAATAACATTTTTTAACTATAATTAGTATGTATAAATACTACTTATCTGTTTTATGAAAATAACATGTTCTCTTAAGTGCTAAGAAGAAGTATTCCCTTTAAGGATATCCAAATAGTAAACCTCATTTCCATTAACAAAGAGGTTTGAGGTTCAATCCTGAGTAATTATATAGTACATAAACTAGCATAGCTGGGCGTTCAACTTGGTGACTCCAAGACATTGCGGTTCAAACATCCAAAATTGCATCCACATTCTATCATCTATATATACAGTAATATATATGTGTAGAGTTAATATATGAAAATAGCCTTTCTGGAATTGTAAGAAATAAAAGTAGTAATGGAGATAAAATAGTAATTTTATGTTACATATTTAGTCTTATTTTAATATGTATCCATTAAAACGACGGAATAAGGTAATTCAAATCGACAAGATCCAACTACTCTAGTGAATTACCATGTTTTGCCTTGATTATGTACTAATGTATGGGGGTACAATGAGTTAGGAATTTTTTTCTTAAGACAAGGCGGCTGAGTTGTCGACAAAGACTAGTAGAGTAATCGACATCCAAAGCGTCAAGACAACTAGTCGATTCGAGATAAGGAATGTCTTGTACTGAGTGATATCAGTTAGCAACCTACTGACTGCCAAGACAGCAAGTCAGTTGGACTGATAACTGATGTGTGTGGAATGTGGTGGTTACTGTATTTATCTTACTAGCATTTTTTGAAACACTTGGTCGAATATTGATTAGTCATTTTTCAATTTAGATCTCTTTAGTATCAAACGGATACTAATAGAGGGTTTCAAAACTATGATGTGCTGCAAATGGAATAAGAACAAATGTCTAGATCATAATAAAAATAAACATTCAAAGGAAAGAGTTAAAATTTAATATAAAGATTACTAAAACTCGGTAAGATTAAAAAATATTAGTTAATCATAATTCATTTAATTGTTTCAGAGATTTGTATTTTAATATCATAAGATTTCCGAAATTTTAGTTTAAGAAATTTGTATTAGTTTAAGGATGAAAAATAAAAGACAGTGGTTATCGAATCCATGTGCTCTGATCAATCAGATGTAAGTTGAGCTCAATATGTTGATAGTAAATCAGCAAGATTTGAAGAACTAAAGTAAGAATCATTGTAGAGTTCAATAAGTTGAAGCATATTACAAACATAGTTATTTTTCTCATAATTTTGTTATTTTCACAAATTCATTACGGGCTATAATTCTTTTGGCCCTAATCCTCATTTTCCTCTCGATCTATTCGATTTTAGGATTAATTGACATCCTTAGCCTGCTACGTCTTTGGTCTCTGCACGAATCAAATTATTTTAAAATTGGCATATCAAAATTTTGTCAACTTCCATTAGCGAAAATTGGCATGTCAAAATTTTCAAATATAATCATAAAACATATCATTAAAATCATCAATAAGTATAACGAATGATGTTACATAATTATATAATAGAAAAAGAAAAAGTGAAAAGTACATGTGTTATTACAAATATGAAATGGATAACCAACATATATGCATGCTAGGTCATGTGCAGTAGTAACATTTGACATAGAGAAACCCGAGACACAGTAGACGACTATTTACACCGGGGTTTACAAGATGGTGGAGATGGCTTAGGTGGTCGATTCGATTCTGGCTTATAAACTGTCTTCAAGGAACGATTTTTTATTTTTGAAAGAGGAGGGGTTTTAGGGGAAGGTGGCGTAGGCGGCAGCTTAGGAGTCGAAGGCGATGGTGGCCAACGTGGGTCGTGAAGAGTGCCCTTCTTATTTTCAGGCGAAGGTGGCGTAGACAGCAACGGCAGCTTATGAGTCGGAGCCGACAGTGGAGAGGGTACACTTGGATTGTCATGAACAAGAATAGCTGCGTGAGAAAATGATGGCTTCCTATCTAGGGTTTGATACGAGAAAGAAATATCATTGGCAAAGAAGGGTTTTCTCACACATTGTGAGAAAATCACTTCATGCATAATCAACAAAAACGTCAAAAAGAAATACATTGAAACTCCTTCTACAGCTGTTAGGGTATAATAGCTAGCTCCCTCAGTATGAAGTTACAAGCATATATTAATTATAAGAAAAGAAGTGTTCAGCCCAAATATATAGAAACATATTTGAAATTAAAAAAATATAAAATCAGGTTTAAAATAGAATATCGTTTACTATGCTTCTTCGATATCTAAAATGTCGTTGTACCAAACTTACAATGCGGGCTAAAGACTATTCCTACGTGTTTGAAAGTTTGGACTTTATTTTTAAATTTCGATGCTGAATTCCTTCACGTTATTATAACGCTGGGTTACTTAGTTAGGATCGTCTTATCCATAACTGGTAAATTAAATGTGATCTGAAATCTTCGCCGTTGAATTCTTTCTTTTTTGAACCCAAAAATAATTAAAGAGAAATATTCAAATTCTGACCACCAATTCAAAGCAGCGAAATATAACGTAAACTGAAGCAGTGCGAGGCAAGGTAATGAATGAGTGCTCCTCTCTCACGTCACACGTCTCTCAAGAGCTGTAACATTTTTTCAATTTGTTGCATTTAATATCTTTTAGCTTATTTGTATTTCTCTTATAAATTTCTACATTTTCTTTTTGAACCGTTAATATTTCCCATATGGGATGAAATCCAGTGTTTCATAATTTTGTGTGTGTTAACGTGTCCCACTATTATATCTATTATTTTAATAATATTTTTTATCAAAATAAAACTTATTATTAATAATGCATCCTATACAACTTTTATTTCAAAAAAAAAAAAAATTTAAAATCATATACCCTTACTTTGAATTTATCAATACTAATAATGAATTATTAATTAATAAAAGTGAAATTAAATGATAAAAAATAATTATATACCCTAATTGGGTGGAATAAACCGTTAGGAATAATTCTAAAATCAAACTAAAGTATGCAAATTAAAATTGAAGAAAAAATACCATGAAAAGTGAAAATGGAACACAAAGTGAAATACCAATTATAAAAGCGAAGACTGTGGCCATGCAAAGCAGAGAAAAAACATTAGGGTTTTCTGTTTTACTAGTAGCTGATACATTGAAAGTATAACCCATTCTTTTCTTTTTTATATGTAATAGATTTATAGAAATTTGAGTTATTAAAAAATATTTAAACATACTATCTTGTGCTGAATGTATGCCTAAATTGTATACAAAAATTTTGTACACATTTGTAGAGGTTCATAAACAAAATGAATGTATAGAAACCCGAAATACTACTATTGATGAACTCGTAGTTAGGCTACGGTGTATAATTTTTTTTAAATTCAGTTTATTAATTATGATTCACCATGATTTATAATGAATCTTTATAAAATAGTGAAATTAATGATGAGACACAAAAATTTAATGGACAAAGGATCCCTCCACACTTTATGGCCTAAGAAAATAGTTTTGGGAATCGAAAGTTGATGTGGACTGCCGAAGTCTTAGGTAGATTTCCCTTTAATAAATATGAATTACATGGAAATTATATTTTGGGTTAGTTATACTCTGTGGTTCAGATTTTGACCTGAACTTCAGGAAATTATGAATTGTTTTGTAAATTTTCACACTCTATGAGAGAACCCTAAATATTTGATGCGTACGTAATTTTGCGTCATTTTTGTGTCTTTCTTGTTTTGTTTTTGTACTTCTTAATTTTGAGTATTCTAGGGAAACAAACCATGATTTAATGAATGAGGCAATAAGGAAGAGCATATAACAATAATCTACTTAGTTTGGTCACATGCCGAACAAATAGTTGCAAAGACATGTGTATGAAGTCTATCAGGTTTAATTTGTGTAAGGAAGATCACATCTTTCCATCTTTGAGGCGGGCCCATTTTGTAATATTCCACCGATCATCCAAGTCGGATAGTACAGGATGCTACGGTGGAATGGAAATATAGGCATGCTTGTTCCATGACGGGAACTCCCATGCATGACTGGTCATTGCCTAGGTGTCATAGTCATCTCGATCCACCATGCCAACAGCTCAACCTGAAAACATTTGAAAAGATTTTGCGTTGAGTACTAGCATATCAAGTGGGATCTTATGCCCATTTTTTCAGATGAGCAACAGTTCATAAACAGTTTACGAAAAGTTTTCAAATGTAGCTTGACCTATATCGCTAAGGTAGGTCAGACTTCCATGTACACTACCTCAGCAAATACTTAGTCTGATGCACGATCGATAACTATTCTCGGTCGAAGCCGTAGGATATACCGTACCAAGTTCAATACTAAGCAATGAGCAATTAAAAATAGAAAACCAATAAATATTCATTTCTTTCATAAAAAAATTAAGATTGTGCATCGGTCGGTCGGTTTTTTCGGTTCGATTCGGTTGATGTACTCCCCTATCAAAAAAAGTCTACCTACATTCTCAAATCTTCGCTATTGAATTCCTTCTTTTTGAACCCAATATAATCAAAGAGAAGCATTCAAATTCTGACAACTAATTCAAGCAGCGAAATATAATGAAAACTAAAGCCGTGTGAGGTGAGAAAAAGAATGAATTATGCTGGAATATGAGCGAAAATGATGAAAATTAGTTTATTCTTAAGGCAAATTCCTAGCTGCGGTGTCTTGAAGCAATCAATTCGAGGTCTGTTGTGCTTATGTATGCAGTAAAATGTACTTGAAACCCCTATATCCCACGTTTCGGTGTCTCGCTTTTTTTTTTTAGTTTTTTTTTCCATCTTTTTCCTCAATTTCGATTTCTTATATTCTGGTTTAACTTTACAATTATGGTTATAATTATTTTTAGTATTAAATTTCATTTCTTAGCTAACAATTAATTATTAGGATTGATATTATTCCACAATGAGGGTATATAAATTTTTTGATCTTCAAATAGTAGTAAATGTTAGTACTGGTTTTATATCATCATAGTTTTTATTTTTAAATACTATTAAATTAATAAATTTAATAATGTGAAGCACAAAATGTTGGAAGAGAATCCGAACTAATTAAGTAAAATAAGTTAAATATCATCTTCGGTATATCAATGTTGCATCTCCTTTTTTCAGAGTAACAACTCATACACACCTACACTAACAAAAATTAGATGACTCGAACCCCAACTTATTGATTGTAGGGGAAACGTTTTATCAATTGAGTTGTTCAATTACTCGATCTATTACCTATGTTGTATATAAAAGTTGCATCTCCTTAGCGCTGTAGTAACATAATTATTTTTGACATATCGAATCTAATTATTTTTGTTAACTTCCATAATAATAAAAAAATGGCACATCAAACTTCTCAAATAAAATCATAAAACGTATAATTAAAGAGGATATTTTATTCAAACATTACAATCATCAATACATTTAACGAATGATGTTACAGAATTATATAATAGAAAGGAAAAAAAAGTGAAAAGTACATGTGTTATTACAAATGCGATAATGGATCACCAACATATATATGCATGCTAGGTGTGTAGTAGTAACATTTAACATATATAGTGAAAATCGAGACACAATACAAGATTATTTACAACGGGGTTTACAAGATGGTGGAGCAGGTTTACGTGGTGGATCCGATTCTGGTATATATACTGTCTGCAAGGAACGATTTTTTATTTTCGAAGGAGGAGGGCTTTTAGGCGAAGGTGGCATAGGCGGCAGTTTAGGAGTCGGAGGCGATGGTGGCCAACATGGGTCGTGACGAGTGCCTCTCTTGTTTTTAGGCGAAGGTGGTGTAGACAGCAGCAGCAGCATAGCGGTCGGAGGCGACGGAAGAGAGGGTACGCTTGGATTGTCGTGAACAAGAAGAGCTGTGTGAGAAAATGATGGCTTCCTATCTAGGGTTTGAACCGAGAAAGAAATATCATTGGCAGAGAAGGGTTTTCTCACACATTGTGAGAAAATCACTTCATGCATAATCAACAACAACGTCAAAAAGAAATACATTGAAACTCCTTCTACAGCTGTTAGGGTATAATAGCTAGCTCCTCAGTACGAAGTTACAAGCATATATTAATTATAAGAAAAGAAGTGTTCAGCCAAATATATAGAAACACGACATTAAAAAAATATAAAATCAGTTGAAATCGTCAACTTACAATCCGGGCTAAAGACTTTGCCATTGAGTTTCAAAGTCCTCACTGCTAAATTAACCCTAAATTTTCGATGCAATTCCTTCTATTTGACCCAAAATAATCAAACAGAAATATTCAAATTCTCACAATGAATTCAATAAGCATAATATATTTAAAGTAAAGCTGTGAGCAAAACAATTAAATTTTGCTTCAATAAATTCTCTATCACGCAGCCCGTCTTCTGGTGAAGGGCTTTCAACTTTTACTTCTTATTTCTGATAAGAGCAGAGACCAAAGACGTGGTTGGCTAAGGATGCCAAACAAGCGTGAAATCGATAAACTGGGTCGAATAGATCGAAAGAAAAACAAGGATTAATTAGGTCCCAAAAAATTATAGCTCGAATTGAATTTTTGAAATTAACAAAATTATGAGAAAAATAACTAAGTTCCTAATTTGCTTCAACTTATTGAACTCTACAGTGATTCTCACTTCCTTTAGTTCTTCAAATCTTGCTGATTTACTATCAACATACTGAGCTCAACTTAAATCTGATTGATCCGTACTCATCGATTCGCTAACCATTGTCTTTTATTTTTCATCCTTAAACTAATACAAATTTCTATTTTAAATATTTTTAATATTGGTTAAATAAAATATCCGCGTTATTGATACGTTAAAATAGTTAAATACTATTATTATAGCATGAAGATGATAAATTATAAATGATATTTCATTTGTAAGTTTTCTTTGTAAATTATTTAAATGTTGGAGAGCATAAAATAAATTCGGTAATTTTAATTTCGTATAGTTTTAAAAGAATTCGCCTAAATTACTTTTTCGCAGTTGATCCATAGTCCATACCGTATAGTTGTATACTACAATTTCTTAACTAAACTTAAAGACCTGAAGAGTAGGAGTTCCAGGGCCAGATCAAGAGAACTAGGGGCCTTAGGCGAAACTTTATAGAAATATACACTGATTTTTTTCTTTTTTATTTACATTTTCATGCTCATTTTCATATTTTTTTAGTCATAATTTTTATAAAAAATAAGTAAATAAAAATATCTTAGATAAGTCACAATAATAAGCTACAAAATACCAAGTAAAATTAAGATGCGTTGATGGCCATTGAGCTATGCTAGATAAGTTGTAATTTTAAGCGGACATATAAATATAACAAATATATAAAACACCATAAATAGAGGCCTTAATTTTTTCGAGGGCTTAAGACGGCCGTCTCACCTGCCTCAAAGGCCAATCGGCCCTAAGGAGTTCTATTATGTAAGGATAGGCTCAATACGAGAAGACCACTGGCTAGTTTGTTAAATTTTTTTTATTTTTTTGAGTGGGATTTATATTTGATACATAGTATATGTCTATCGAATAGATGTTTTTGAAGGAACTCTAATTGGTTAATTGATGATCGATATAATTGTTTAAATAAGATAACAATCTTATCGAACAGGTTCATATTGAGGATTAATTTTCGGTTAAGTTTCTATATTTTCTTTTTCATTGTGTAAACTTTTTGCTAAAATTGTTGATGCAACATAAATGTATCACACGATGAGGAAACCGATTCTTTACCAAATGGTGTTTTGTAATTCATATTGATTTGACTCAAAAGTAGAGTGTGAAACACTACAAGAAAACAACAGAATAAAGATGGAAATTACAACGGAAAGTAGTCCGTTGCAGATTTACAACGGAATAACAACGAAATATAGTAATCGTGGTTAACTACGACATTTACAATGGAACAACGACGGAATGCCCGAAAAAAAAAATCCGTACCAAAAATAACGACGGATTAACAACGGAAATGGTTGTCGTTAAATCAACAACGGACATTATCCGTCTCTAATATCTTTTATTTAAATTTTTTTGGTAAAAAAAGTAACGACGGAAAAATTCATTTGCAGATCCGTCGTAGGTTTTTAGTTGTTTTAAATAAAATTAACAACGCGCGTCGATCGACTATCATTTTCAATTAATTTTTAAAATTAACGACAGACTCTATCGCTTCGGATCCGTCGTAGGTGTTATATTTGTTTTAAATAAAATTAACAACGGCGTCACAGATAATATTTTTTAATTTTTTTAAAATTAACGACGGACTGAGTCATCCATTGTTAAAATTTTGATACAAAAGTTCCTTTCTTCTGCATTTTAGATGTTAGCCCCGCCTTAATTCCTTATCTCTCCCTCGCCCTAATTCCTTATCTCTCTCTCGCATCCTAATTCCCTCGCCGTCCCTCGCCATCCCTCGCCGTCCCTTGCCGTCACCGTTCCTTGCCGTCGCCGCCCCTCGCTGTCACGCCCTCGAAGTACCTCGCTATCACTCAGCTGTCGCCGTACCTTGCCATCCCTGCTCTCGCCGTCCCTACCTCACCCTAACTGCCCTTCCGGCGCGGCCTACCGGAGTTCAACTCCTCTAAACTGAGGTAAATTTCTAGTTACAGTTCATACTGCACTTTGAAATATGGAGATAATTTTGGGCGGTACCCAAATTTGGTTTTCGGGAAATTTTTTTTATATATTCGCAAATGTACAAATTATCCGTTGCTTATTGCAACATTATATTTAGTAGCTTACAGCTTATACATGTTCGGTGCCGACTCCAAAATCAGATGACTAGGTGCAGTGAAATAAAACTTAAATTTGAAAAAAATGATAAAAGAAACAGAAAAGAGTTGCGCATGAATATTGGAATTGATTCGAGTAAAAGCGTAAGGTGGAAGTAGTTGAAGAGACTGAAAAATGATGAAATGGCAGTGGCGGGGAAGTAGTTGATATCTACATTTTGCTTCCCATATAATATCTTATAGTTGGAGTAGACCTGCAATAACTAAATAAGATTTATTTTCTGCCTCAGTTCATGTTGTTTCCCTACACCATGTTTTAGCTACATGTCGACAAGCACGACATTATAGACGCATAATAGGAATGAACTGAGGCAGAAAATAAATCCCTACTTGGAAAGGATCTATTGACAAAATGAATTCATTCATAGCTAAAATATTTTAAATTCGATTTATTTCATCTGCTTTGGTAATTGTGGTTGTACTGCTCCTTCTTTATTTCATCTGCTTCCTTCTTGTATTAGTTCTTGTGTTTGAGTTACTGTTAAATGTTTTAAATGTTAGTAATTAGTAATATATTGTTATTCACCTCCTCTTCTCTACGTTTGCTTCATCTTCTTGCTTCTTTCCTCAGCCCCACGTGGCAGGTTTATGTTGCTAATAATTGCATGTATTATCTAATTTAACCACAACTAATTAAGGGTTATTTATGCTGAATGTGCTGTGTATAAACTGCGGTTTTTATGGCTAAGTTGACTATTAGTTTGCTTAATGAGATTTATTGATTTCCCCTTGACATGGACATGAGTGAACTAAGTGTGTGTAAAGGTGTATTTTGATTGTAGAATATGCTTATTCAGCATATATAAACTATACTTATTGTAGGCGTATAAATATTTTTATGTATTTTTAAAAAATGATAGTTGTTTACCTATTTTTTGGTCTAAAAAGACAAGCATAATGCAAACTAGGATTCAACTAATGATAGTTGTTTAAATAATGATAGTTGTTTACCTATTTAAATAATGATAGCTGTTTACCTATTTTTATGTATTTTTAAATAATGACTTTTATTTCTCCAACTCCAGCAAAGATTATTTATTTTCTGCCTCAGTTCATTCCCCATATACATACAGAAATTAAGAAAGCAGCAGTACAATTTACGAGCATTTACTTGCTTTTTCCCCCTTCTGCATTTTTTCACACCATTTGTTAACTTGGTTAAGTATAAACTATTTACATTTAATCTCCAAATATTTTTTTCTATAGAAATTTTATTATTGGGATAAGGATTTGAAGGATGACATTGTTTACGAGCTTTGGCGCACGAAGGCAGGGGATAGATACAGGGATCTTCTTCACAAGATCAAAAGAAAAATGAATGATAATATACCTCCTCCCTTCATTCCCATTCAGGAGTGGACAGCTTGGAAGCAATATTAGAGTCGTGATGATGTACAAACAAATGCGATAAAAGCACAGAATAATAGGATGACTGAGCCCGATGGCGAGGTAACATGGATTGTTAAGCATAGAGGTGGTTCAAAAAGTGCTTTAGAATATGCAGTGGAGATGGTAAGTATCTCATACTTAATTGGAACAAATTAATGATCTTAATCATTGACCGTGCATGTCATGTTGATGCAGGTCTGTAAGTTATTTTGTTTTATTGCTGATATTCTATAATATGATATTCTCCAGAGTTGGTCCCATGTGAATGTTGTTGTTGAACAACTGAATAAGCTACCATCTAAGCAACATGGAACTGATGTTATGCGCTATATCTATCTTACCTTTAATTTCATGTGGGCTTGGAAATGATTGGAAACTCCATCCTTTTTATGTTCTGTAACCTATGAATCAATAGAGAATATTAACTATTTTATCTTTCTATATATAACATGTAACTATTATGCATTTCATTTGTTTGATTGAATGCACAGGCAAAAGCATGTGGTGTCGAAATATCTCAAGTGCAGTGGGATGTATTCAAGAGATATCATGTCACCGAAGATGGTGAATATACCGATCCGAAGTCTCGTAATATTGGGGTAAGTACATTCAAATCAAAAGACTTAGTTAGAATTATTAACTACATAATCTAAGTGAATTTATTTTATAGATGCAAGTTGAAGACAATTTTCAGACTTTGAGTTAGCCTGTTCCCGGTACAGATGAAGTGTCGGAGGTAGATAGGACTGAGATCCTCAAGCAAGTCTTAGGAGGCCCCTCGAAGAAGAAGAGATTGTTTGGTGGATTATATTATATTATGTTTACTTTTGGATTATGTTATGGATTGTATTTGTGGATTATATTATGTTATGGATTGTATGTGGATTATATTATGTTTACTTTTGGATTATGTTATGGATTGTATTTGTGGATTATATTGTGTTATGGATTGTATGTGGATTATATTATGTTTACTTTTGGATTATGTTATGGATTGTATGTTTGTGTTTCGAAACTGGTACGTATATTTTTGAATTTTTGGTTTAACATATGAATTGGCAGTTTGAACAGGTTATAATTATTTTGATTTAGAATGATCATTTTTATTAAAAAAAAATAATAACGATGGACTAATAACGAAATTCTTACATCCAGAACACAGAATTTAGCAACGAAAACAATCCGATGTTAACCAGCGATCGAAAATTGTCCGAAAGAATTTGATTAACGATTTAAATTGCAATCGATTCACCGTCGTCGATCAAGAACGGAATTAAAAATCGTTGTTGATCAGCGACGGAATATGTCATTATAAATCCGTAGTTAATTAACGACGGAATTGTAACGAAATTGTCTCGTCGATCGACGGACGATTTCGTTCCGTCCGATCGGTGACGGACAATTCGATACTGATTTAAATCGTTAATTAACGACGGGAGACAACACCCTTTTTGGCAACGGAACTATCCGTCGTTGTTCCGTCGCTAATTTAGCAACGGAACTGAGTCCGTCGCTGATCTTGTTTAGCGACCACGATTCTTGATTCGGAATGATTCCGTTGTAATTCCGTCGTTAAGAGGATTTAACAACGGATTTTTAAGATTTAACAACGGAATTTTCCGTCGCTATTCTACTGTTTTCTTGTAGTGAAATAATATAATAAAGAAATTGATTTAATAATGTAAATTTGTTTAACAAATAAAATTAAGTTTGAGAAATTCTAAACATAGTTTTTTCTCTCTCTCACTACAGCCTCTTATTTATCCACAAAATGTGATAAAAGGGGGATTATTACCATTAAAATAACGAATTTTGATTTAATTTTGAATTTCAACCTGATTTTAGCAACCAACATTTCAAATTTTTTTAATTAAAACTCCCCAATTTTTTGGCAAACCAAGTTTTCAAATCCTCGTTGTTTGAGATTTTGATTCGATAAATCAAAATGTGGGTTGTGATGGTTCAAGGAGATGAATATTTCGGTGTGTAGGTTGACGTCTAATACCTGCTTTGTACAATGAATTTTAATGTTCAATCTAACTCTAATAAATGAAAATTGTTCTTGCAAAATTTGTAGCCATTAACCCGTATTGGATGCGAATCTATAAGCCAAAATATTCATCTCATCGAGCTTGTCAGAAACCATACTTTTATTTATTAAATTGAGATCTTAAAATGCAAGAACCTAAAAGTTTTGATTGACAAAAATTTGGTAATGGAATTTTTTATTGCAAAGAACTGAAAATTTGGGTACATATTTGCTACAAATGTCATGCCTAATTTATACATGGATTAAATTTTATTTTTAAATTGCAATTATCCCTAAAAATGTGATATTTTAACTTATATGTTCGATCTCGAATTGTAATGGCTTTAGTGGGAACCCAAACTTGCATTCCTATATTTGCATACCAAACTTGCATTCCTATATTTGCATACCATGTTGTCACCACTAAATTACGCTAAGAATAGCTAAGCCGAAAAATAGTGATTAGAGATGGGAAATTAGGTGAAGGGATAGAAAGCAACTATGTTTGCTCAATTGAAAATTGAACTAGTTACTTATATAAACTTAAAGGAAGCACTTGATTAACGTCTAAAGTTCACAGAGATCCACTAAATGTACTCATACAAGATTATACAAACTCTAATTAAAAGACAACATTATATATAACTGTAATATAAATATAATGAAAGTGTTTTGCACCTGAAAATATAGTTGAGATACATGTATGAAGACATGTATATCGGTCATTCTTTAACTAGACTCGGCAAATTAAAGCTCGTCTTTACACTTCATCATTTACATCACAACTCAACCTACACATTCAGAAAAATATATGCAAGGATGAGTATAAAAACACTCAGTGGACACACTGCCAAAAGATACATCATACTTATATAAACTATAAATTGTTATGTCATCTAAATAATAACACAATGAGATTTTATCTTAAAGACACATGCTTACTAAATTCTCTTGTGAAGCTAAAGTTCATCTGATCAGACTATATCCTTTTGTAATCTATCATATCTGAAGTTTTTGTGCTGGGAAGGTGGCCACCTTCCATGGACACAATGACCATCCGACCCATTAAGATGACTTATGGTCCTTATGTGTACATTAATTCTCTCTAGCGACTACCAAGTACATGATCCATATTCGATTATTATAAAATTAGCAGAAACCAATGCAGCTAGGTATTATAGAGATACATCTCAAAATATTTATGACAAGACAATAACTTGAAAAATATGATAGATCATGCTTGAAATAAAAATTTAAGTTGTTGGTTATGTAACTGATGACTAAAATCATAGCAAATAATACCACATCTAAACGATGCAATTATAACAAGTTAGCAAGTCGAGCGTCGTATCCACATGGACTGAAAATCGAGCACACAATAAATAATTATACATAGACGCGTCACTATTATTCAGACTAAATGAAGCGATAAATGTATGATTTTTATTAACTAAATAGAGAACTAGAAAACGTAGAAAAATGAGATTTGATTAACAAATGGGAAGATTGATTATAGGAATATATTGACTCAACATACCAACCTATTAATCCAATTACTCATATTTAATTTATATCATATGAAAGATCACATAAATAACCACTATCTTTCTCTCGGCAACTCTTATGATAGTTGATTAGCATAAATTCAACATTAACTGGGTCTCAAGAAAATATACTAATTCCGAAAGGTCACTAAGATTATTCCTCCTACAATTAATTCTTAAAATCCACTAGGCATTTAGATTAATCGTATTTTGTATTCTTGAATTGGTTACTCAATCAAATATCCGTTAAGTATTTAACATAATAACTAGTATGCATCAATAGTGGCCAATTATTTCAACATGAAATTAAGCACTAAGAATCACAAACCATGAAGTGAAAAGCAAATTGGTATCCAAAGGTCAATCACATAATCTTAGTTAAGTCATATAAACCCTAGGATCAACTATAAATTCAACTATGCATAATTAAAATAAACAAAACAAAATAAAAGAAATAAAAATATATTAATTAAATAAAAGAGTAAATAAAATTCGCTTTTGATTATCACGATGAAAATTTGAATCATGAGTCTCAAATATCTACTTGAAATGTAAATCTAAAAGCTAGTTAAAAACTATAAGAAATTGTTGTAGATAAATTAAAGGATGAATGAATGGTTCAACGGTGAAAATTTAAGTATGTGGGAAGCGTAATTATAGGTGGAGAAAAATTATTGAATCCTAATAGGAATCAATTATAGTTGGAGAAGGAAAATGAGTCCAAGTAGAAGTCAAAATACACCAATAATAGGAAAAAAACCCAAAAATAGGCAAAAAAAATCTAAAATTCTCGAATTGTTCGTCGCGGCCACGGTGCTGGCTACGATAGACTGCGCGAATTTCTCGTTTTGGCTTGTTCTCCCTCGTTCAACTCCGATTCAAACATCGTTTTTGTCTATGAATTCCTATCGAAGTGCACTTTAATCCTATGAAGTCCAATCTCATCAATTCTCGCTCTAGTTTTTCTGCAAAAATGGCAAAATATGCCATCGAGTATCATTTCTCAAAATATAAGCAAAACTAAACAAACTCTCGTTCCAAACATGATTTCTACTAATAAATTCGCCACAAATTTATGTTAAAAATTATTGAAAATTCATGTTTGTCAGTATCAAATTTACTGTTATTTGTTAACTTCATATGTATAGGACAATCTGCATATTATGTATGTCGGATATGGAGGCCTATATATATGTCTGAATAAAATCCCACCAGATTTTTGCTCTTCTTTCACAAGTGCACATACTCATCTTCTTTGCTTGGTTCTTGCTTCCATGCTCGACTTTATTGTATTATTAAAAGATAAAGACGTTCGAAAAGTACTTATTGAAAAAAATTTCATGATTTTACCTTATTAGGGATTTCTATTAATTAGGGATTTTGCATTCATTTTTGAGACTAAATTATTTCTTTGAATTCTCGATGAAAATTCTATATCATTATTTTAATGATATAGAAGACTTAAAATGCTTAGTGATTGATTACGCTTAAATCGATCGTTAAGTTATTCTAAAATTTAAACTTGAAATTCAATTAAATGTTGGAAATTCGATGTGCATTGCAGCCCGTTTAAAACGCATGGAAGATTTTCCTCAATAAGAACTAGGAGAAGTTGATTATATCATTAAAAAGCTACGAGAGTCTAGTTTAAGCTCGTGCAAATGGCTGGGAGAAATTTCATTTTTACTAAAGAGTGGTAAAGTTGTCGTGAAAATCTGACGTGACATATCTATTATAGGTGTAGCTGGCAAAGTAGCGGCCCGGGCCCGTCAGATTTTTATATTTTTCGGTTGACCGGCCAGCCCGAAATTTTTCGGGTCTAAAAACATGAAGCCCAAACCAACCCCGGGTGGACAGTTTTAGATCATTTTTTTAATATATAAAATTAATATTTTAATTATAAAAAATAAATCATTATATAAAATATAATTAATATTACTAAAAAATAAAAATAAATCATTACATAAAGATTTGAACAGGGAAGAGTGTACTTTCCTATATTTTAATTTGTGAACTTCCAGATTTTTTTTTTATTTTGTGTTGTGAGAGAAGGAATATATACTGATGTTTCTTCTTCTATTTCACATTTTACAAACTCTGTTTCCATTCCTTATTGTTTGATTCCGAGCTCACATATGCAGAGATCATGCTATGAGTTGATTTGGTTTTGCTTAAGAACATTAATAAAGATAATTTACCGTGATGATAAAACGGAAGAAGAGGTGTTGAGTTAAGACAAAACTTGAAGGAAGATCATACGAGTTCAAAACCAAACTCAAGTATTTCTTTCTATATTTCTAAGTTCATGATCGTGACTCCATACTCGACGGGAATCGAAACTAAAACCATATCAACGTAGAGTGGAGTGAGACCTACTTCCTATCATTTTGGATTTTCGAAGACGACAGCTTGAAGAATTCTCCTCTTTTTCTTGTATGGGAGCCGGCGGTAATGGTGAGAAGTGGAGCTAAATATTTCTCCTCGTTTTCATTTCTGTATTAAATTTTCAGACTTTAAATTAATTAATTAGAACAGTATTTATAAAGGCCAGTGATAAATCTAGTGTATGTAAATGTACGAGATTTAAGAAAAGCAAGAAAGAACACAAGAGTTTTAACATGGTTCGATCAACAATGAGATCTACGTCCACCGAGGTGATGATCCTCAATACTTTCACTATAAACGGATTACAATGAGTGTATCTAAAAGGCTCTAGTATTCAATAAGTTGCTAACCCTTTACCGACTTAACCCCTATTTATACATATTCGTGGATCTCTAAAGATGTACGGATCCCTTAATTAATGGGATCCAATCACCTTCCATAACCGACCACGATTTCACCAGAATCGACCATGATGACCACGATCTACGCTCAGAATCGACCACGATCTCCGCCTGGCGCTTGGTCTTGATTAGGGTTTAGACACTAGGCTTTGGGCTTAACCGCGTGAGGCCTCCTCCAGGTCGCTCTCGGTTGGGCCGCCGATGGCCCGAGCGGTTGGGCCATATCCCATCATAGCCCCCCCCCCCCAAATAGTCGAGTAACAACTATGCCGAAAGTGAGGTAAAGATTGTATTTTATCGAGGTGATTGGTGCTCTACCGAGGTTGTTTGAAGGTGTTGGCTTTTTCGACGTTAGGGTGAATCGACGACTGGTGCGAATCGAGTGTGGTGGTGTGTCGGTCTGGACATGCACACCTTGTCGAGGACCGAACTGAGTCGTCTGTCCCTGGACAGAGATGTCCTGTAGGAGAAATGTAGAGGTCCGACCTGGATAGCAATACCCGGCTGGGTAATATCGAGGTCCGAGCTGGATAGAGATATCCTTTTGGACGACACCGAGGACCGATCTGGATCGTGATATCTGGCTGGGTAATACCGAGAACCGATCTGGATTGTCTGACGTTGGATAGCAAAGCCGCTTGGAAGGACGAAGCCGAGGTCTGGAGTCAGAGTGATGATTTGCACGATTAGACCGGTTGTGTCAGCGCGTCCTTGATCACGTCATACGCGTCAGACGGTTGGTAGGCGCTCGAAACCTACGCGCGCGTCCACTCCACAGCAAATCACAATTAGCCATGTGGGAAGTTGAAACGGCAGGTTTGGGCACCTCTTTGTACTATAAATAAGCCCGTATAAGGAAACTGCTCATTTCTTCTTCATTTGCCTCGTAGAAATTCTTGAGTTTCTGAATTCTTCCATAACTCGTTGACGGAGCAATCTCTCACCCATTGAAAAGTAAGTATGACTTGACTTCCCTCTACGCCCGGTTCTTCCCATTCTTTTTTACCCCGATAGCGAGATAGAGATTAAGGATTATATGTGTCATAACCTTGTGGGTAGATCTATGGGTATCGCTAGGTTCCTTTCGATTTCTTCCGCGGGATAAATATAAGGTTAGGATGCTATATCATCTCCGACCGCCGACTAATTGATTAGAATAGGGAGGAATGTTATATTCGACGGATGCCCAGTGGTGTCTTCCGCGGCCTAGTGACAGAGCGTTGGCCCTGGAGGGTTTATAACAAAGATATGTAGATGCGATGAAGGTCGGGCTTAGTTTCCATTAGCCAACATCTTCTTGAATATTCGTGAATATTTTCAAATTCTATTTGCCGCTTTTCCCAAATTCCATTAGGTCGGTGGTAGGAATGGGCTCTTTGTCATGGTGTTGCTGAGGAGTTCTCCTTTGAAGTCTTGATGTGTTTTTTCACAAGAACACACGAGGTGTATACTATTTTTCACCTCGGCAGCCGTTTAGGGTGACTACCCCCTCGAAGGTGTCGCAATGGCAGAATAAATTCTTCTTTTTGAGGGCGGAGGGATATCCGAGATATGAGTGGGGGTTAGGTAAAATGAAGGATTTGAAGTTGAAGCCCCTGGGTTACATGGAGGACCTGCTCAATACACTCGGTGAATTTTCCGCCGGGCCACCGGGATGATCTGAATGAGGCTGGACTGAGCATATATAGGTCAAAGGCTTCGGGTCGGAGCTGGGTGAGGGCACCCTCTTCATTTTACTCCTTGTGTGTCCGATGTTGATGTGTTAACGATATTCTTCTGGCATGCAAGGAAGCCGGTGCCGCAAGAGAAGCGGCTCACCATCACTTAGCAAGCGCGCGCCCGAAGAAGAAGGCGAGACGGCTGGACCTACCAAGCCCCAAGAAGGTTGACGATATCGCCAACCGATGACGGAACCTCACCGAGGTCGAGCCCGCGTTAGAGAAATGCACTCGCACGCATCGAGTACGAGGTGCCGGCCCACCGCCGTAGCTCTCACCCATGTATAAATCTCTTCCACATCTCGCTTGTCTGCGTGATGTGTACTAACTTATGTTGTTTTCAGGAAGCGAGCGCAGTGATCGGGGACCTGCAACGTGCTGCTGGGGACCTGCAACGTGTCACTAGGTACATCACCGAGAGTTCAGCTCGGTGTGAGACGCTGGGGCGGGAGCTTGCCGCTGCACGGGCGGATGTTGATGCCGCCGTGACTGCTGTGAGGGAGGAGGCTGAGGCTGCCGTGGCAGCTGCGAGAGCGGAAGTCGACCGCCTCAAGAAGAGGGCTTGGGGCTGGAGGTCGCCCGAGGGAGCTCGGGAGGCACGTGAGGAGGCGGTGGGGTGAAGAAGGAGCTCACGACGAGATGAGTGCTAGGTTGGCGCATCGGGGCCATTGTTGAGGGCCTCACCGCAAGCTCGTCGAGTCGAAGAGCTTCTCGGCCTTCATTTCCGACCTGGCCTCCGTGCTCAAGACCAAGGTGGTGTCAGACCATCTGGAGAAGTTGGCGGCCGCCATGCCTGACTTTGACAAGGTCAAGCATGGTTGGGTCGAGGTCGGCCCTCGGGAGCTGAATAAGGCCTACGCCCATGTAATCTCCGGGGTCGGGTCCTTCCCTGTGCTGGAGGCTTTGGCGTCCACTCATCCCTTCGACACGGAGGCCGTTGCTCGCAGCAAGGAGGACGAAGATCCCAACCTGTGAACTTCTTGCCGAGGTGCGAGCTAAAGCCGAGGAGGAGGAGCCGAGCACCGAGCTTCCTTTCGAAGGGGACCAACCTCAGCAGCAGCAGCAGCAAGGGCAGCAGGAGGCCGACGAGTCCGGCAAAGAGCCTGAGGTCAGTGGACCTAATTTAATAGGTTGATTTACCGGGGTCGATAGGATCCTGAGCCTTGTAAAAATTTCCACTTTTGAATAATAATAATGGTTACAACTTTCTGAATGTGTGTTGTCCCTTTATTTTTAGCAATCCATGTCTCAGTACCTCGGACTCGATCATGAATTGTTGACCAAGCTAAAAGAGGTCCGAGGTACCTTGGCCGAAGGACGAAGAGGCGTTGTTTTGGAGGAGTCGTCTCACGAACCGACCCGCATTTTGGTCAAGATGGACGCTACCGGCCTCGCCGAGCTGAGGAAGAAATTGCAAGAGGCCGATCGTGAGGTGGCCCACCTCCGGCCGAGAACGGCTTTCAAGCTAAGGATCATACATCTCAAGTCCGGGGTGGACTTATCCGCCGACGTGATTCAGGGACGCTTAATGCAATGTGAGGAGCAGCTCGAGCTGACGCAGGAGAAGCTGGCTCGGATCTCGAAGGAGCATGCAGAGTATGAAGAGATGATCCACCGACATGGTGGCATCACCATATCCGAGGCCGATGACCGAGTGCAGAGCTTGCTTGCCGAGGGTATGGTGTTAAGGGATGAGGAGGGGCCTCGCAAGAAGAATTTCAAAGATTGCCTCAAATCCCTTGTCAAATACCTCCAGATGTACGGGCTCGTCCGCAAGCAACGTATGTCCCAACCCCGCAGTGAGCCTACGAGCGGCCCCGGTGGTGCAATAGTTGAAGAACCCGAAGAGGGGGGTTATGCTGACCATGCCGAAGTGCTTCGATTACTCGGTCCGAGCACGATGGGAGCGACACGGAGCCGACCTTCTTCGACAGGAGCGAAACGGGCAAGGACATCAGGTCGGCAAGGAAGGTCTGCAGGTCGGGGGTGGGGTCGTAACCCTAGTCAGGCGACAAGTTCACGAGGCCGTAGTTCGCCTCGATCGAGAGTGCCCCTTCGTGCCGGGGCTCATCGTGCTCGGTCGAGCTTGGGCCGAGTAGGCTGTGGTGGAGCCGACCTCGCCGATCGGGTAGAAGGCACCGAAGTTTATCCCGGTGTTCATCGCCGACCCGGGATTTTGTCTCGAATCGTGTAGCTTCAGAAGACTTGGCGAGGTGGAGCCCGGCCGAGTGAATTGTATATAGCTTGGGACTTGGTGTATAGTATTGAATGTATTTAAGCTTTGTATCAAGTGTATATTTTCCCCAAAGAGGTACAAATATAGCTTAGGACTTGGTTTTAGCCATAAATGTATTCATACTGTTTACCGAAGTGTATATCTTCCCAAATAAAGGGGTATAAATTTAACGAGATCCGATCTGGACGTCGTATGCATGTAGATGTTCAATTTAATGAGTTATCTGTATGACTTGCATGTAGACGTTCAATTTAATGAGTAGTCCGTATGCCTTACATGTAGACGTTCAAGTTCATGAGTTGTCTGTATGTGACATCTTCGCAAGGGCGTCCCCTTTTGAAGGAAAATTGTGGTTTATCCAAACGGATGTTCACATAGATATAAGATGAGACGAAGTGAAATACTCATTAGAAAAACAAGTGTTTTATTGAATAAGTATATAACATCGCACTTCGGCAAAACAATAAGAGGGCTAACATGTTGCCGATCTGAAATCAAAGCTATGTAAAATACCTCCTCAAATGAGTGATATGCCGTGTTCTGGGAATAAGTGCACCGGATAGCGAGCCACTTATAAGCCCTTTGCCGAGGTCCTCATGAACGCGGTATGGACCTTCCCATGTCGGATCTAGTTTGTTAAGACGCTCGGCTCATTGGCTTCATTATTCAGTAGGACGAGGTCGCCTACTTGGAATGTGGAGGTTTTACTCTTGTTGTAGTACCGCGCGACCTGGCACTTGTACTTGGCTTCGTTTATGAAGGCGAGCTCGTGTTTCTCCTCCAGAGTATCGAGATTGACCCGGAGGTCCTCCTCGTTGCCTTGTTGGTCGAAGTGAAGAGTGCGCGGGCTCGGTGCGCCGATCTCAGCTGGTATGACAGCCTCGGTCCCGTAGACTAAGCTGAAGGGGGTCTCTCCGTGCGAAGTCCGAGGTGTTGTCCTGTAGGACCAGAGGACTTGAGGGAGATTTTCGACCCAGTCACCTTTAGCTCGGTCTAACCTTTTTTTCAATCCTTGTTACAATCGTGTGGTTCGTCACTTCGGTCGACCATTCGCCGCGGATGTGCGGCGGAGGTGAATTGTTGCTTGATCCGGAGTTCTTCACACCATTCTTGAAGTTTTGTCAATGAGCGGGTGCCGTTGTCCGAGATCAAAACATGCGGTATGCCAAGCAAAGAAACTATGTTTTTCCACACGGGCGTCCGATCCTTCGCTCGTGAGGCTCGAAAGTGGCTCCGCTCAACCCACTTTGTGAAGTAGTCTATAGCTACGACTAAATAACGAAGCCGGCTCGGTGCCCGGTCAAATGGACCAACAATGTCAATTCCCACCGCATGAAAGCGACAAGGACTTCAAGGCCATCGAGGTCGGTCTGCGGTAGCTTCTTGGTGGAGGAAGCCGGCACCGGACATCTCTCGACGAGCTCGGCCGAGTCTTGGATGAGGGTAGCCAATAGTATCCCGACCTCAAGATCTTCTTTGAGAGCGCCTCGACCCAATGTGACTTCCACAGATCCCATATGGATTTCTCCGAGTACGTAGTCCGCCTCTTCCGGCCCCTGCATCCGAGAAGGGGCGGAGATATGACTTTCTGCATGAGTTCCCTCGCAAGTGAGGTATTTCGGACTTGACCATCATCTTTTGGCTTCAGGCGATCTTGTGGAAGTACACCTTCTCCCGTGATATGCCTTTATCGAGTCATCCGTTCGCTCACCGTGATGATGCCGATGTGGGGCTCATCAATACTTCGTGCTTGAATTTCCTCTACTGGTGGATTTGTGGAGGATGAGGCTAATTTGCTGAGGACATTAGCTCGGCTGTTCTCCTCACGTGGGATTCGGTGAATTGAGAAGTACTTGAAGCAGGTCAGCATCTCTTTAGTCTTTTCAAGGTACTGTTTCATCCTATCCTCTTTGGCCTCGTACTTTCCAAGGACTTGGTTGACCACCACCTGGGAATCTCCGAAGATTTGGATCTTCTCTATTTTCAGCTCTTTGGCAAGGCGGAGTCCCGAAATTAGGGCTTCATACTTCACCTCGTTATTTGTGGTTGGGAAGGAAAACCGAAGTGCGTAGGTTACCTCCTGATTCTCGGGACCGAGGAGCAGTATGCCCGCTCCGCTACCTGTTTTACACGAGGCTCCATCCACGTACATCTACCAGCAGCCTTCAGGTATGTTGAGGTCAGATTCCCCCGTTGTGGGAGTTGGGGTCGGAGTGACCTCTTTGCGTGGATATCCTCAAGAATCGACCTCTACCGAAAATCGGCTGTGGCTTGCCCTTTATGGCCGGTCCGGGCGAATATAAATGTCGTGCTCGCCGAGCTCCAGTGCCCACTTGGCTATACGCCCTGATGATTCCGGTTTTGACAAGACTTGTCTCGTGTAAGTCACCAAGACACAATTGAATGGGCTTGGAAATAGGGTCGAGATATTGCTTGGCGCTCACGGTGCCAACGCTAGTTTCAAGCCGGTGTACCTCGTTCGCGGCCCTTTGAGAGCTCGGTGATGAAGTAGATGGGAAGTTGTTTACCGACCTCATCTCGCACCAGTACCGCACTGATTGCCTCATCCGAAGCGGCCAAATATAAAGAAAGGAGCTCGCCTTCTTCGGGCGCTCAGAGGGGCAGGTCGGCGAGATATTCTTTCACCTGCGCGAAGGCGACGTGGTGCTCTTCCCCCCAGGCGAAGTCCGGAGCTCTTCTCAAGATTTTGAAGAAGGGAAGTTGCTTCTCGGCAGCCCGAGATAGGAATCTACTGAGGGCAGCCAGACATCCGGTGAGCTTGTGGATCTCACGGATGGTCTTTGGTACTTGCATGTCGAGTACCGTCTTGACCTTAGTTGGATTCGCCTTCAAGCCTTCTTGAGAAACCCAGCATCCTAGGAATTTCCCTGTTTTCACCATGAATGTGCACTTTTGGGGGTTGAGCTTAAGGTTTGCCGATCTGAGGAGTTGGAGGATCATTTTGAGGTCGTCAAAGACAACTTCCCGTTTTGGCTTTGACACGATGTCGCCGACGAGACCTCGACGATCTTCCCAATATAATCTTTGAATATGGCATCCACCATCCTTTGATAGGTAGCTCCGCGTTTTCAGCCGAAGGCATTTTTCGACGCTGAAACACCAAGTCGATGATGAACGCCGCCTTTGGAGCATCCTCTTCGCTCATCGTGACTTGGTGGTACCCTTGTACGATCTAGGAAATCAAGATCTCGTGGCCCACCAAAGGTTTCCACCTTCTTGTCAATATCGGGAGGGTAGCAATCTTTGGGCGTGTTTGTTGAGGTCGGTATAGTCGACACACATGCGCCACCCTTCTCCGGCTTTGGACCACCTAATCGGATTAGCCATCCAGTTGGGTATTTGACCTCGAACAGGATCTTGGCCTCCCGAAGTTGAGTCACCTCGTCTCTTATGACCTGGCTTCGCTCTTCCGCGAAAGCTCTCTTCTTCTGCCGAACTGGTTTAGTAGCCGGGTCGATGTTGAGGCGATGAGTGATGAGCTCGGGTGACACTCCGGTCATGTCGAGTGGAGACCATGCAAACACGTCCTTGTATTCCCTTAGAAGTTGTTTGACATGCTGTCGAATATCAGTTGGACCCTGGATGCCGACCTTGACGACTTTGGAGGGATCATCGTCGCATAGTTGAAGGTTCTCAGTCAGTCGTCACAGGGGTGTCGACCCGAGGTTTCGTAATTGCTAGGCCCGAGGTAAGGACGCATCTTGGGTTGAGACTCGTAGACACTCTTTGGCTGCCGTTTGGTCACCCTCGATGCTTAGCACTCCCACAGGGGTGGGTATCTTGATGGTGAGATGGTACACCGAGCAGACGGCTTTGGTGGCGTATAGCCAATCTCTTCCCAGAATGATGTTGTACGGAGAAGGAGCTCGGACCAGGAAAAATTGAATGGCTTTGGTGACCGACCTGGGAGCACGTCCTACGGTAACCGGGAGGGTAATGATGCCCTCGGGTTGAACCGCTTCCTGAGTGAAGCTCCGTAGTTGGGATGGTGCGGGATGTATTTGAATCCCACCGACCTCGAGTTTATCCAGGCAACTCTGAAAGATGATACTGACAGAGGCACCGATATCGATGTAGACCCGGTGAACATTCTTGTTGCCTACCACGGCTTGTATGGTGATGGCATCTTGGTGAGGCATGATCTTGGGTACGGGTCCTCTTTGGAGAACACTATGTTCTCACCATCCCGGAGTCGCTATTCTTTGGCTCTTGGGGATCGGCCTCCGAGCTTCGCTTTTTCAACGACGATCTCGTTGTTCCTATAGGCAGTCCGTAATAGCGTAGACCGCTCCATCGCATCGGGACCTTCGTCCTCGCTGCCTTCGTGTTGGGTCGCCATCGAGGTCGGCCCCGGGCTTGTTGCCACCTCCATTCTTTCCTCTGCGCTTGTTCCCCGGCCCAGTCACCGAGGTATTTCTCGAGTGCTCCTCCTTTCGACGAGCTCGCCGATCTACGAGCCCAAGTTTATGCATTTTCGGTATTGTGACCATACCCTGGTGATAGTCACAATACTTCTCCGTCGACCTCTTCTTAGATCCTCCTATCATAGGAGGAGGTTTCGGGAAGAGCTCGCGTGGAGCCCAAATATCTCCGCCTCGATTTGAGCAGATGAGGCGCTGCTGTCGCTGTGTTTTGGCCGTGGTCCCGCCTAGACTCCATCGGGCCCTTCTTAATCCTTTCGAAGGCACTTCGGCGATCAGCGCCTCGGCTACGATCTTCTGGCTTTTTTCTTTCAGCCCTCCGCTCATCCCAGATCTCTCTCTTCTTCCGATCTGACTCGTCTCCTTTGACGTAGTTGTCGACAAGGGTCCAGAGGCGACTAGTCGTTTTCGGCTTTTCTCGGGTGATCTCTTTATTCAATGCGCCATGTCTGATCCCGTTCTTGAACGCATTGATGATATAGAGATCGTTACTCTCATCAATTTTGAGAGACTCCTTGATGAATCTCGAGATGAAGTTCGACATCGCCTCGCCTCGCCTCGTCCCCGTGGATAGTGAGCGGTCGGACGAAGGCCGAGGTGGCATCTTCCGTAAAAGCGCCACTTAAACCGATCCATTAGATCCCAGAAGCGATGTATCTTTGTTTTGGCGAGCGAGGTGAACCAACGTCGGGCGTTAGAGATCAGGACCTCGGGGAAGACTTTGCACATATGATAATCATCCATTCCTTGATTCGCCATGTTGGTGGTGTAGGCAAAAAGGAAGTCGGAGGGATCCCCCAGACCATCATAGGCAGCGATGTTGGGTGCCCTGTATCGTTGGGGTAAGGGTGTATCCAGGATTTCCCTGGAGAAAGGAGAAATGATCCTCCCGTACCGATCGAACCCCGGAAGCTCGTTGCCATCTCTCTCTGGAGGGATGGGAGATTGGTAACGACGTCTATCGTCTCTTCGAGGAGGGGTTCGACTCCGCCTCTCCTCTCTCCTGTCCCGCTGGGCTCCCTGAGCGGCATGTCGAGGTGGTGAGCGACTTCGCGGGTGATGCGGAGGTGAAAGGTTGCGGCCACCTCGGCGAGATGATTGACTTCTGGCGGTAGGGCGATTTACGCGTTCTCGGCTGTTGTGTCGAGGTGAGCGTTGGTCATTTCGGTGGGGCGAACGACCTAGGGCGCCTGTGATTACCAGTTCGGGCACTCGAGAGGTGCCCGCTCCGTTTGTCCTCTGGTGGAGGAAACTCTGGAATTGGCCGAGATTGGCGTTGAGGAACTCAGACACGGCTCGGCCGAGGACTTCATGAGACCGGTGAACCGCCTGCTCACCGGTATTGAGGTTAGCATTTTCTTCCTCGTTAGGGTGGCGATCCTGAAGGTGTATGGAATGTTCTCCATGTAACCTCAGTGTGTTGCCGCTGGTGGCGCCCGCGATCCCTTTTCTGCGGCCAAGCGTGACTACCCGATCGCCATCTGCGGTTGTTACCAAAGACCGCCGACGGTGCTAAGCGCCAGACGTGTTCTTGCCATTAAATTGTAGAAAACAAAGCTTTTTGTTCAGTTGTTTCCCACAGACGGTGCCAATGATAAATCTAGTGTATGTAAATGTACGAGATTTAAGAAAAGCAGTAAAGAACACAAGAGTTTTAACATGGTTCGATCAAGAATGAGATCTACGTCCACGGAGGTGATGATCCTCAATACTTTCACTATAAACGGATTACAATGAGTGTATCTAAAAGGCTCTAGTATTCAATAAGTTGCTAACCCTTTTACCGCCGACTTAACCCCTATTTATACATATTCGTGGATCTCTAAAGATGTACTAGATCCCTTAATTAATGGGATCCAATCACCTTCCATAACTGACCACGATTTCCGCCTGTAACTGACCATGATGACCACGATCTACGTCTGTAACTGACCACGATCTTCGTCTGGCGCTTGGTTTTGATTAGGGTTTAGACACTGGGCTTTGGGCTTAACCGCGTGAGGCCTCCTCCAGGTCGCTCATTTCGGTTGGGCTGTAGGTGGGAAATGCGGTTGGGCCATATCCCATCACCAGGATATTGTAGATGTGGTCATAATGAGAAAGTGGTTTACTTGGAATATTAGATTAGATTTGACAGTAACATATGATTGAAGAACATCATGCATGAATTTAAGCTTAAGGTATTTTTGTATCCAGTAATTTCATTACATCAAGCTAAGAAAAAAAATACAACCACCTCAAGTTACTTGAGCTAAGAACTGTGCACGGAAATACAATCATAGCAAAAGATAAACAAAAAACGTGCTCCCAATTTTTTGTTAATAAAAAGAAACAGCTACACCCAATATGATCAAGTATCAAATCTACGGCTCCGGTTCATAGTTATGAAACAGCTTCGGCTCGTTAAATTCTTTCTTGAACACCGAAAAATAGTTCCAGCAACCATTTAGGCCTTCCATATTCCATTATGAAACAACCTTTCAAAACTCCTATCACGAAACCACATCCATATCCCAAAACCACAGGTCGCCAAGTAAATCCATTGATAAAATTGGAGTCATCGTCACTTTCTTGAGGCGACATAGAAAGTTGCTCGCATTCTCTCGTCAACGGAAATCCGCATAATCCCGAGTTCCCAATGTAGGAGCTATTGTCAAATCTCGGAAACTGGCCGCTAGATTGAGGTATCTTCCCAACAAGATCATTCACTGAAAGATTTAACATTGAAAGAAAATTAAACGTTGTTAGTTGCAGAGGAATCTCACCACTCAAATGGTTCCAAGATAGGTCCAAAGATTCTAGGGCTTTCACATTTCCTAGAGATGATGGTATATGCCCAGTGAGACTGTTATGAGACAGATTCAAATACTTCAGTGAATTAAGGTCTCCAATGGATTCTGGAATACTCCCACTGAAATTGTTCTCAGACATGTCAATGGATGTGAAGGTTTTCAAGATCCTCACCACTGATTGCTGTGAGCCTTTCAAAACAAAATCCATTGATTCCTCATACTTGCTGAACCAGTTAAGTCTTTTCTGAAACATTTTCCTTGACATTCATCATGGCTGGAAATGTAGTCAAATATTTAGTGGGCAGGGAGCCACTAAATTCATTTTGAGATATATCCAACACTTGTAACTTGTGAAATGGAGCTTCAGTCATCTCTGCAGCGGGCAACATGCTGCTTAAATCTGTTATAGCTCAAAACAAGGACTCGAAGATCGACAAGAGTCTGCATCCAAAAGGGAAACCCGTCTTGTATTTTGTTGCTTCCAATGTCAAGAACTTGTAGCTTCCCACAATTTGCTAGGGATTGTGGTAGTGTTCCTTCCAGATGATTGCTGTTGAGGTTGAGAGACTCGAGAGCGCAATCCTTTGCAAATGATGGTGGAATGAAGCCATGAAAGCCATTTTCCTTCAAATGCAAAACCTGCAAAGATTTACTCAACTCTCCCAAACACTTTGGAATTGACCCCTCCAAACTGTTATTCGATAGATGGAGGTATTGGAGGGATCTTAATTTGCAAATGGATGGTGGAATCTTTCCAATGAATTTGTTTTTAGCCAAGTTGAGATAAGTTAAGTTGAGGAATCTTCCAATATGGGGTATGTAACATTCAAAAATGTTACTGGAGAGATCGATAGACCGAATGTTGGCGGTGAATAATTCTCCAGGAAGTGTACCTGAAAGATATAGCAAGTTGGTATTTGATACTTAACATGATATTATTAGAAGGTAGGAGTAGGGCTGGCAATTTTCGACACGACACGAACACGCACGAAATTAATCTCGATAGTAATTACAATTATTACTCTAATGAATTGCCTTTTATCTTTCGAGTCTTAAGTTGATAAAACTCCTGAAATTTAAACTAACTAATACTTATAACTTGAATAACAAGGTTCTACATATATTGGTGAAGAACATATATATATATATATGCGTCCCCTAGATCCTAAGTTTTCCAGCCAAAAGTTAAGGCAAAAATAACTAGAACTGTGTTCCTTTTTCTTTTTTGCGTCAGGGGTACCTTTTCATTCCCATAATTACGATATATACTAATGACGAAACATACCTTATAATAGTTATAGGTCTAAAATTTTACTATAAACAAGAATTCAATTTCGACTCAAGGAATATTATTATAAGTAACTAAGAACAGGGGAAGATTATTGCATGAATTAGTTATAAACAGTAACAGAAAATTCATATAACAATGGAAATCGAGAGAGAGCTTGGTGCCCAAAGCTAGAAAAGAGGCAGGAACCATACCATTCAAAGCATTCTTCTCGAGAGATAATGCCGCAAGTGATTTCATGTTGAAAATGACTGGAGGCAAATGGCCGATAAACTTGTTGGAAGCCATGTATAACGAAACTAAATTATTGAGGACACCAATCTCTTTTGGAATAACACCTATTAAAAAAATTAAAAAAATGAGGGTCACTTTAATCGTCAAAACATATACTCTCTCGATTGCCTTTTTGGGTCATGGTATTAAAAGTGATTCATTCTAAAAAATGAATAATTTTTATACATAAAATTACCTCAAATTCCATGAACCACTACTTTTGTATACAATACAACCTACGTACCCAAAAATAACGTCTCACTTTTAACGAGACGGATAAGTATAAATTTGTGTGATCGATCCTAAATTGTAAAGGAAATAAATGCTTAAGAACACTAAAGATTTACGTGGTTCGATCTGTGAATAAGATCTACGCCCACAGGCAAGAGAGAGAGTATATGTATTGAGAGTATAAGTGATTACAAAAAGAGTGAATGAATTCGTCAGTCTAATCTAGCCTCTATTTATACACAATGTATTGACCTAGATCTCGAATCAAGTCTTCTAACTAGGATTCGAGATCCTATCCTCTTCAATTAGGATTCTTTTAGATATGGCCGAGCTTTCTGCGCTCCCACCCGCTTCGAGAGTCTTCATGGGCCGAACTTGTCCAGCCGAGCTTGATGTCGTTTACTCAGATTGGGCCCGATGCTTGGGCCTCGGTAGTTGGGTCAGATCTATCACAACCCCCCAAAAGACGCAAAACGAGGTCATGCCGATTGGGGTTGTTGTGACGAGCGGGGTTTGACGATCTACACATTCTTTCCAATGTCCGACTTTGTGTGTGTCGATGTTTTTGACGCCATGTATCGAATGCTATGCGCGCAGATGTATCCGCCGAGATCTTCCGCCGGCTTCACCTAAGGCGCTCACCAAGGTCTTGACGACGGCTTCATTTGGCGAGGCATTAGACCAAGGTCTTCTGATTGGCTTCACCTGACGAGGCGTTAGGCCGATGTCTTCTGACTGACTTCTCCTGACGAGGCGTATGGCCGAGGTCTTCGATCGCTTCACCGACGGCGTTGCAGCGAGGTCTCTCGATCGCTTCACCTGACGAGGTGCTAGGCCGAGGTCTTCTGACTCGCTTCACCTGACGAGGCATTAGGCCGAGGTCTTCTGACTGGCTTCACCTGACGAGGCGTTGGGTCAAGTCTTCGACCGCTTCACCGACGAGGCATTAGCCGAGGTCTTCGACCGCTTCACCTGACGAGGCGTTAGGCCGAAGTCTTCTGACTCGCTTCACCTGACGAGGCATTAGGCCGAGGTCTTCGCCCATCGCTTCACCGACGTTGCGCAGTCAAGTCTTCGATCGCTTCACCTGACGAGGCGTTAGGCCGAGGCCGAAGACGGATTTCCGCCGTTGCTGGCATCGACGCTTGGGATACGCATTTAACGCGCATTTAATTGGCAACGGTTGGATTCCGATAAAGTGCATATTAGGGAATGTCTTCCTTGATACGCAATATCTCTTATCACTGCTTTCTACATTTTTCTCAATTTCAAAACCTCTCCGCCTTTTGCGAAAAACATCAGATTTCGCCTTATTGACGACTTCAAGCCTCTGCCTTCTTCATCGATAACCAAAAAGTAAGTAATGGCTACCTCTTCTATTAACGAGTCTTCGATCGATCACAATCATGTCTGTTTCCGTCCGCTTAGTGTCTTCACTGCTTTTACCAGATTCATATGCCCTTCTCGAGTGTAGTCTGCGTTTCCCTCGGTGGGGATTGTGGCAAAGTGTCTACCTTCTCTTCAATCCTAGGTATATCCGATATTAGGGATATATGTTTTCAATATAATATTCCCCTAGTATCGAGTTCGTTGCCCCCGTCAGGAGGATAGGGCTTGTGCCCTCCCGGATGGTTTTATCACCTGTACGAGGACACCTCAAAGCGGTCTTCGCCTTCCTTTCCCTTACGATACGCCGAGTTCCAAGAGATGTTTGGTCTATCTCGCCCAACTCTCGCCGAACTCATTCCGCATATGACCGCCCTAGGTGTCTATGCCTATAGCATAATTTTCCTTTGACCTTAGCGTTGTCCTTCGCTTTTTGCAATTGAAGGCGGTTGGGGTGGTATTATCTATCACCCGTAGGAAATTCAAAGCCAAAATTAAGTCGAAGATCTCCAGCGGCGCGTAAGTTCTTCTTCCGCTTGGGTTCGAGGACAATTGAGTTCGATGGCGATCCGACAAGATCGCCGATGTGTATGTCGACAAGGGCTTCGGGGACTTGGAGGAGATGCTGGACAAAATTGGCCTTGTTGACGAGGTCTTCTCCGAGGCCGAGCTTGCAGAGGCGGGGCTCAGCCCTTATGATCCTACCTCCACGGTGGAGTCGGTGAAGGGTGAGGCCTCTTCTTATCTCTCTTTTTTTTTTTTTCTTTATTTCATGAGTTACGTATTGATGCTGACCCATGTGTTTCCTTGTAGTGAACCTGCTGAAGGAAAGGAAGAAGAAAAGGAAGGAGCCGATCTCCGTGGCCGAACCGATTTCGGTGGCCGAGCCGAGGTCTCCGACCTTTAAGGATTTCGAGGATATGCCCGAAATGACGATGGGGCTTCGAGATCCCTTCACCGCAGCCTGAGCGCTTGAAGAGGCGGAAGGATGAAGTCCTGGTCCTCGGTTCCGCCGAGGGTGAGTCTTGAGATCGTCGGTTCCAAGCCGCCCGCCTTTTCACGAGGTTTGTACCGTCCTTATACTTTACACAGTAGTAACCAAATTGTGTTCTTCTGACCTGATGTATATTTTGTATAGGGGGTCGCGGACGTGGCGGCCGAGGTGTCAAGAGTATCCGATCTTATATCGGATTACTTGAAGGGTGCCGTGTCGCAGCTGACCTGAGGTGCCCGGTATGCTCGGAGGAGGTGGAGTGAATACCTCCTTCGGAGAAATATCCGAGGTCGAGGCTAAGATCCGGACCTCGTCAAACAAAAGCGGCGGATGCGACGGCCGATTATGGGCGGCTAGGGCTGGTCGGCGGCAGTTTGTGGCCGGCGAGGCGGCAGTGGGCGAGGCGGCGAGGGCCGAGGTGCCTCGATGGCCGAGGTGGAACAGTTCGCCGTCGGGAGGCGGACATGGCGAGCTCTGGAGAACGCGCTTGGCGCCCGGAGAGGCGTTCTGCCGGCGGGATTCTCGGGAATGGTCTCGACGCGGCTGATGTGCTTAACAAGCGCCGTCTCCTGACGCAATCGAAGAGGTCGCCGAGGACTACCGGATCTGGACAAAGCCAGTATGGGTACGAGGAGACCGAGGATGCCGCCCCGAGACGGCCTACTTTTGACGTGCTCGTCCGCTGGCTGAAGGAGCTTCCCGTCTTGCAGTCTTGCCTCCTCCTCCGTTCTTTTGTCCGCTGAGTCTGCGGCGCTGCTGTCCGTGGATCGGGATCCCCGACCAAGCTCTATGGCTGATCATGCAAAGGGGTCGGGAGACTACTGAAGCCAGGCGCCGAGACTCCGCTAGTTCCCCAAGAGGTAGAGGCCGAGGCTATCCGGGCTTGAGACGGCGTGACGTGGACATGGTCGAAGCTTAGGAGGGTCGATTGATCCTGCGATCTTTTTTTTTTTTTTTTTGAATGTAAATGTACAACAATTTTTTGCCTAAGGGCATGTTAATAAAATTACAAGTTTATGTCAAGAAACTTATCTCTTTTTTTTATTCAGTTGTCTCCTGAAATGTTTGATGCTTCTCCTGGTTGAACCGAATCAAAGACCGCCCCGAGCTCTTGAGTTGAAAGAGGTCGAACTCCTCCATATAAAGCGGCTCGGCCACGCATGCGTGAGTCGATGTCAAGCATAGAGCTGCTCAGGAGAGCTGTGACGAGCTCCAGGCTCGCCTTTTGGAATTGGAGGAGGCGTTCGAGGTCGCCAAGGAGAAGGCCAAGGTGATAGCTGAGGAGCATGCCGAGTACGAGGAGGTTATCCACCGAAATGGTGGGATGACGATCCCGGAAGTAGAAGCGAAGGTTGTCGAGGCTGCTGCCCGTTGTTCGAGGTATAGGCGCGAATATGGCCGGACCTCTGGCAATTCACGGAGCGAAGACGCTGAATTAAAAGGCTCGAGCATATACAAAATCGTTATCGCCGACAACCACATTTCGATGACATACTTGACGGGACGCAGAGGCCTCTTCTTCTCACGGAGCTTCTCGGCCTAGAATAAACGAACCACATTATGACGATCCGAGTGGCGCGCACAAGAGAGGCGTGCTATTGCCCTTGAACGCCGTGGACCCTCCATGCGCCGAGACCGGCGTCATCAAGTGGCCGAGGCCGAGCTCGCAGAATCGCATCGTCAAGTGACCGAGGTCGCTCTGGCCGCCCGTAATATAGACCGAGGACGAGGTGAGGTAGGATTAGCATAGATGAGCTGCTCAATTCCGATTTTTCTAGGGATTGGCTCGCTTTTCCCGATCCGCCCGTCCTCGTAAAATGTAAATGTAACTCGTACATCTTCTATTTAATAAGAATGGTTTTGTTGACTTTGTATTTGAACAAGAGTAATATGCCAAAGTAGTTCGTCCTCGTAGAGAATTCCGCTCGAAAGAAATCGCTCTCGCACGTAGGATGGTTCCTTTTGCCGAGGTCGCCGGGAGTGGTGGTCCCTTGTCTACATAGAGAGAACGCTCAAATAAACGAAGGTAGTCCGATCTCGCACGTAGGGATGGTTCTGTTTTTTGCCGAGGTCGTCGGAGGGTGGTCCCTCTCGATACTACATAGAGAGAACGCTTGGAATGAACGAAGGTAGTCCGATCTCGTATGTAGGAATGGTTCTGTTTTTGCCGAGGTTATCGGGAGGGTGGTCCCTTCGTCTACATAGAGAGAACGCTCGAATGAATGAAGGTAGTCCGATCTCGTATGTAGGAATGGTTCTCGTTTTTGCCGAGGTCATCGGAGGGTGGTCCCTTCGCTCACATAGAGAGAACGCTTGGAATGAACGGGCGTAGTCTGATCTCGTATGTAGGAATGGTTCTGTTTTTGCCGAGGTCATCGGGAGGGTGGTCCCTTCGCTCACATGTAGAGAACGGCTTGAATGAACGAAGGTAGTCCGATCTCGTAAGTAGGAATGGTTCTGCTTTTTGCCGAGGTCATCGGAGGGTGGTCCCTTCGCTACATAGAGAGAACGCCGGAACGAACGAAGGTAGTCGATCTCGTAGTAGGAATGGTTCCTGTTTTTGCCGAGGTCATCGGAGGGTGGTCCCTTCATCTACATAGAGAACGCTCAAATAAACGAAGGTAGTCTCGATCTCGCACGTAGGCATGCGCTGTTTAGATTTACATTCGTATGAAACGAATGTAATCGACCTCCGTCGAGGAATTTGTCCTCCGTAGGGTAAATAATGCGAAGATTAATTATGCATTAGTGACAAGTAGAACTCGCAAAATAAAGATTTTTATTGATAAAAGATGACGCGACCACCAAATAAGACAGACTCTAAACAGACTTTAAAAATATGACCGAACAAGACTCGACCTCGACACTTATGCATAATATTTCTTCGAGATGGATGATGTGCCATGCGTTGGGTAATTGCTCACGGACAATTGAGCGAGCTTATAGGCCCTTTGTCGAGGACTTCGTCGACCGGTAAGGTCCTTCCCATGTGGCTTCCACTTGCCGAGCTGCGGCTTTCTTGACTTCATTATGTCGAGTACGAGGTCGCCCACTTGGAATTGTCGGTTTTAACGCTTGGTTGTAATACCGAGCTACTTGTTGCTCAGACCGAGCTTGTGATGTAGGCGAGGTCTCTTTCTTCGAGTAGGTCTAGATCAGCTCGTAGATTTTCCCATTTGCTTCGCGCAGAAGTCAATGGTACGAGGACTGGTGCATCCGATCTCTGCGGGGATCATCGCTCGGTTCCATACACCAAACCGTATGGTGTTTCTCCGCTCGAGGTCCGGGCGTTGTTCGTACGACCATAGGACTGCGGTAAATTTTCCACCCGAGGCCTTTAGCTCGGTCGAGACGCAGTTTTAGACCCTTTACGATGGTCTGCTGGTAACTTCGGTCCGACCATTTGCTTGAGGATGGGCCACCGACGTGAACTTTGTTGGATCCAAGCTCTTGACACCAATCTTTGAATGCCTTATCCGTGAATTGTGTTCCGTTATCCGAAAGGAGGATATGGGGATGCCAAGCGACACACTATGTTCTTCCATACGAAGTTGAGGCGTTTGCTTGTGATTTTCGCCAGGCTCGACTTCTACCCACTTCGTGAAGTAGTCGATCGCAACAATTAAAATTGGAGCTGTCACGGTGCTTTACAAAGGGCCCACAATGTCAATCCCCATTGCATAAACGGCGAGGGCTCTCAGACGGAGGTGAGGTCGGTGCAGGGTAGCCTTGGCACGTTCCCATGGATTTGACACTTGGACACTTTTTACGAGGTCCATTGAGTCTTGGAACATTGTTGCCAATAGTATCCCCATCGCATGACTTTCTTTGACAAGGCCGGGGTCCGATGTGGCTTCCGCACGAACCTTCGTGTATTTCTCAGAACGTAATTGGCTCGGTTCGGACCCAAGCACCTTAAGAGGTTGGAGATATGACTTTCAGATAGACTCTGCTCAATTGTATATCAGCAGATTTGTTCAGATCCTCCTAGCTTCCGGCTTGTCATGGGCGATTCGCCCTTCTCCAAGTACTCGCACGGAGTCATCCAATTGGGTTCTTCATCCGAGACTACGTTGACCTCGGCTCCGTTATCGGCATCGCCTATACGCTTTGGACTTTCTCTCTGGCGGGCTCGTTGACACGAGGCCAATTTACTTAAGATGTCACCGGCTATTTTGCTCCCTTGGGATGCGAACTATCCGAAAGTACGAAAGTCCGCTCTGTGCTTTTGCTTTTTCAAGATACTTCTTCATTCGCCGCTTTTTGCCTCGTATTTTCCCAACAATTGGCTTACGACGACTTGAGAGTCGTGTGAACTCGCACGGCTCGTATCTCGAGACTTTGAGCTGGGAAGTCCTGCGATCAGTGCCTCATACTCCACTTCGTTGTTCGTATTTTTGAATGTGAACCGAAGTGAGTAGGCGATCTCTTGGTCGTCCGGGCCTAGGAGTAAGATACCTGCTCCGCTACCTTTGTTTCCCGAAGCCCCATCAACGTAGAGTTGCCAGCACTCCCTCGGTGTTTCAACCATGGGTTCGCCGCATCATCGTCGACACGGACTCGGTGGGCTTGGTTTTTCGACGGTTAGCCTCGCAAGGAAATCCGCTAGGGCTTGACCTTTGATGGCCTGGCGGGGGCAGAAGGATATATCGTGCTCGCCCAGTTCGATTGCCCATTTCGCGATTCTCCCCGATGCTTCTGGCTTCGTCAATACTTGCCGAAGTGGGTAATCAGTGAGGACTTGTATGCGATGTGCATGGAAGTACGGACGTAGCCTCCTCGCGGCATTTACCAATGCTAAGGCAAGCTTCTCCAGGGGCTGATACCTCGTTTCCGGGCCTTTTAGTGCTCGGCTGATGAAATAAACCGGGAGCTGACGTCCTTCTTCTCGCGTCAGATCGCACTTATGGATTCGTCCGAGGCGGAGGTAGAGAAAAGGACTTCTCCCTCTTTGGGACGGATAGAGTGGGAGCTTGGCGAGGTAGCTCTTGAGGTCTTCGGGCGGACTGCGCACCTCATCCCATGAGAATTTGGGGCTTTTTGAGTATCTTGAAGAAGGAGTCGCTTATCCGCGGCTTTTGAAAGAAAGCGGCTTAGTGCGGCTATGCAACCTGTCAACTTGTGTACGTCATGGATGGTCTTCGGCATCTTCATTTCCAAAATGGTTTGGACCTTGGTCGGGTTTGCTTTTAGTCCTTCTTGTGAAACCCAACACCCTAAGAACTTTCCAGACCGGACTGCAAACGTGCATTTCTGGGGATTCAGCTTTAGGTTGATCTTCCGAAGAAGGCCGAGGACGATCCGGAGGTCGGCCACACATGCGGCTTCTTCCTTGCTTTTGACGACGATGTCGTCTACGTATACCTCCACATTCCGACCTATGTAGGGCTGAAATATTTTGTCCACCATCCTTTGATAGGTAGCCCCTGCATTTTTAAGGCCGAATGGCATCTTTTTATATGCGAAGACCCCGAAGTCGGTAATGAAGGTTGTCTTGGCGCGTCTTCGTCGTTCATCGACTTGGTGATACCTTTGTACAAGTCCAAGAAACTCAAGACTTCGTACCGACCAACGCGTCGACCTTCTTGTCAATGTTGGGAAGGGATAGCAATCCTTGGGCAATGCTTGTTGAGGTCGGTGTAGTCAATACACATTCGCCATCCCTCCTCCTTTCTTCACCATCACCGGGTTGGCTATCCGGTCGGATATTTGACCTCGAACAAGATGTCGTGCTTTTAATAGTGATTCACCTCGTCATGAATGACTTGGTTCCGTTAATTGCGAAGATCTTTTTCACCGAACCGGCTTTGTGTTCGGGTCGATATTGAGCCGGTGAGTGATGATACTCGGCGAGACTCCGGTCATGTCGAGGGGAGACCAAGCAAACACGTCTCGGAATTCCCTTAGGAGTTGGATGATCTGATCCTTCACTTCAGGTGTCGTGGTGAAACCAACCTGGACGACCTTCAATGGCTCATCTTTGTACAATGCGACCTCTTCCACCTGATTGTCAGGGAGTGGCGATGTACTTCCGGACTCCAACTCTTCGGGTTTCTTTAATTGCTATGCTTGTGGGTGTTGGACCGAGGTCCCGGCACCTCGTAAGGCAACTTGCATACACTCCTTGGCTTGCTTCTGATCGCCTCGGATCACGGCTGTTCCCCTCGTGGTGGGTATTTTTATCGTCAGGTGGTACGTTGAGCATACCGCTATAAATGTTCAGCCAATCTCGCCCTAGTATGATGTTATACGGCGAGTTGGCCTTCACTACGAAGAACTGCACCACCTTGGTCGAGGTCGTTGGTGCTTTCCCCACCGTGACGGGTAGCTCGATTATTCCTTCTGGGCGCGTCTCTTCCTGGACGAAGCTTCGGAGTGGCAGCGGGGCTTGTGCGAGGCGCGCGTCTTCCACTCCTAGCTTGTCAAGCATTCCTTAAAGGATGCTCACCGATCGCCATTGTCGATGTAAACGCGTTTCACCAACTTATTTGCGACCACTACCTGGATCACCAATGCATCCTGGTGGGGTACTGTCGCGGGAACGGGGTCGTCTTCGGAGAAGGTGATCGCCTCGTCCTTTCTGAACCTCTTATTGGTGGGTTCGCTGGTTCTAGGACTTCGGGCATCGGCCTTCAGAGAGGACTTCGTGACTCCACGGGGGAGCCCCGTAATTGTGGAGATCACCCCGTCATATTGAGGCTCGTCATCTCCTTCCTCGCGGTCTTTGCGCTTTGTTTTTTTGGAGGCACAATTTCCTCTTCCTCCTTTCTTTTTGACTTTGGTCGGTTTGACGACTCTGTCCTCGGTATTTCTTCAGGGATCCGTCCTGAACTAGCATCTCAATTTCACCCATGAGCTCGTTGCACTCTTCGATGTCGTGCCCGTAATCATCATGGAATGAGCAGTATTTATCCGTAGGTCGGCACCTCTTTCCTCCTGTCATCGGTCGAGGCTTCTCGAACAGGTTCATATGGAGTCGAGATTTCGCCTCGGCCGTCAGCGGGTGTATTGAGGTCGTTCCGAGGCGTCGCGTGGACCGAGCCTGGATTTTATTGGGCGATGTAATCTATCCAAGGCGCTTCGGCGGCCTTGGTTCCGATCTTCCCTTCCTTCGTCTCTTCTTCCTTTTTCCGAGGGTCCGCTTTGTTCGCGGCTTTCTCTTGTCGCCTCGCCCGCTTTGGCGAACCGATTGGCTATGCGCCACGCTGTTGCAAGACGAGGTTCGCATTGACGATCTCTCGATATAAGGCCCCAAAGATGCCTTTGGAAGGCCGAGATGACTACTGTGTCGTTCACGTCTTCGACCTTCGTGCACTCCTTGTTAAACCTTGTCATGAAGTCGCCGATGGACTCATTACGGCTTTGCCTTATGGTGAGGAGGTGTGCGATGATGTTTTGATTCCGCTTTTGGAAGAACCTTCGGTGGAAGGCACCATCAGTCGCGATAGAGCCGATGCTTCCGTAGGTAGACTGTCGAACCACCGCGGCGTTGTCGACGAGTAACTCCGGAAGAGTTTACATGTGAACCGGTGAGCTTTTGGTTGATCATGTTGTATTGGAACCGCGAGAGGAAGTTACATGGATCCTCATCCGTCATAGGGGCGATGCTTGGAACCCGGTATTTATCCGGGAGAGAAGTGTTGAGTATCCTATTTGAGAACGGGGTGACTATCTTCCCGTATCCATCGAGCCGTCCTCGGAGATCGGGACGGAGTTCGACGATCGAACTCATTCAGTGACTCGGACCGCCTCGCGGCCCCGATGCCTTTCTGCTATTGCTCGTCCCCTGGAGATCGGGGCGGAGTTCGCTGGATGGATTTATTGTGGCGATCGGGGCTGGCTTCGCGGCGATCACGACGTCCTCTCCCGCGTTGCTGGTTCCTCGCGCGGTCGGTTTGGGCCCCGACCTCTCGTTGTGATGCCTCATATCTAGATGAGGCTTCGTGCTGCTCTTCAGGGGCGTGGCCGACCACGTGCTTTACCGAGGGCTGGAGAAAGCTCTCCTTATTTTTCTCGAGAAATCCCTTGACGACGTCGTCAAGGTTTACTTGTGGAGCCGGAGGTTCCCCTGGATTATTGCTACGATTGCCTTCGCTATGGTAACCTGCCTCCTGCAGGGCGGGGTGTCCGTGCTCGTCGAGACTTTGGATATGCCCCTCGGGGGTTCCTTCTCCGATTGGGCTCTTCCCGAGTTGAGCTCGGCGTTCCCTTTCGCCGTCAGCGTTGTTGTTGCCGGCGACGGTCCTGGAGGCGTGGCTTCTTGTGTACCTGGTCATGATTACTTCCCTGTAAACAAAGGTTGATCGAAAACACAAAATTTCGCTTCCCATGCACGCGGCGCTGATCGATCCTAAATTCGTAAGGGAAATAAATGCGCAAGAACACCAAAGATTTACGTGGTTCGATCTGTGAATAAGATCTACGTCCACGGGGCAAGAGAGAGAGTATATGTATTGAGAGTATAAGAAGTGATTACAAAAAGAGTGAATGAATTCTGTCGTCTAATCTAGCCTCTATTTATACACAATGTATTGACCTAGATCTCGAATCCGAAGTCTTCTCTAACTAGGATTCGAGATCCTATCCCTTCTTGAATTAGGATTCTTTTAGATATGGCTGAGCTTTCTGCGTTCCCACTGGCTTCAGGAGTCTTCATGGGCCGAACTTGTCCAGGCCGAGCTTGATGTCAGGTTTACTTGTATTGGGCCTGATGCTTGGGCCTGGTAGTTGGGCCGTATCCTATCATTGTGCAACCATGTACTTTTGGATAAAATGATATAACTGTCAGAAGTCTTATATAGTAAACAAGTGTAATTCTATTAATTGATATTTTCATTTTGAATATAAATCATCAAAAGTTATATCTAGCCGGGTTGATATACGATGGAAAAAGAGATCCCTCTGCATACATTTATGGATGTGCCCATTTCAATTTGGTATTTTATTTTTTGAACACGTATAGGACCCTGTACTGATTGTTAATTGTCAAAAAAGGTGACGAAATATAAGGAAGTCCAACTTTTATTTTATTATTTTAGCAAAAAAAAACGATAGAGTATTTTCAGTTGTCAAATGACGTATGAGAAATTCCACTAGTACTAAACGGGGTTAAAAGTATGTATAGATTTCAAGGCTTGGCTAGCTTTCGGATCAGGGTTCAATTTATATTTACAGGTCAATTTTAATTATGTACAGAAAATTAAGTATATTATTTGAAGGTATTTAAGTGAAAATTTGAAGTAGGGGATAACTGCATGAATAAAACTTTCTAGATTGATACACAACTTAAAAAGCTATACTAGAAATATAAATCTTACCGGTTAAAGTATTGTTGATGAGGTATAATTCCCTGAGTGCTTTCATCTTCCCAATTTCTCTTGGCAATGTCCCATTGAGAGTGTTATTTATTAGGAAATATACTCCAAAGAAGACATGTTAAAAAAGGTGGGAAGCAAAGGGCCCGTCAACTTGTTAGAATCCATGGATAAAAGTAGTAAATTATTGAGACGGCCAATCTCATTTGGAATAACACCTATAAAAATGTAGAATCATATTCGCTTATCAAATTATAAGAAGAGATGCTACAACTGAGATTTTTAAAAAAATAGTAACTAATTAAATGTAGAAATTGCATGAAATTTATCTCATTTAATCAAATACGATGATGATGATGATGATGATAAATATTTTTTTCAATACTATGCGATAGTTGTTGTAACGGCCCACTTTTCCAGAGGACGGATTAGCAGGGACTATTACTCGGAACGGGAATTAAGAAACGTAACAAAGACATGGAACATTGAAATATGAGACATATATCAGGAATACTTCTAAAACTTCAATGCGTTGGAGATTTGACAAACATAATGTACATATGACTTAGTATTCTTGCAGCGGAAAACATGTGAATACACATATGACGATGTGCACTCAAGGTACTAACTTTCAGCGACAAAAGAATTCTATTGCTCAACACTGCTCCATCGCATCACCAGCTCAACCTGCACATTTAAAAACAAACATGCAGGGCTGAGTACAAGAATGCACTCAGTGGACTCATGCCAAAATATTTTCATTGAATTACATCGCCTTCAAGAACTCCACGAGGTTTTATTGAAATACTCGTGCTTACTAAACATTTTCTTGCATTTTCATAAATCTTCTGGCCAGACATTTTCTTTATATGTATGATCCATATCCTTTCATTCCTCATGTAACATCATCTCGATTCTGAACGCCGAAGCGAGGCCTCCTCTACGTCACCGTGATGGCCGTGAATTGTACTTACAAAGACACAATAACTTGAGTGTACACGTTAATCCGTGCTATAAAGCATAGGATCCGATTCGATTTTTCATGAATTGGGAGCGACCCAACAACTTTTCTTTCATTCATTCTTTGGCGAACCAACACATTGATAGGATACATACATAAAACATAAACATTTTGGGCAGGTAATTTCATAACATCATTTCATCATTATTTCTCAAAGGAGAAAACGTCGAAAATAAATACTTTTCATTTTGAAGAAAGCATCATAAATAAAGCATTTTATCCTTGAGGATAAGAAAAGAAAAGCCCACCTTAAGAATTGACCTTCTTGACATACATGATAGTGATCCTTTGTCGTTTTCATTTACGTCCACGCTGGACCTTGTCAATGTAAGAAAAATAATTTAACGCATCATTCATTTTTTTTCGAGAAGCATCGTTAAGATTTAACGAATTCGTTATCTTTTAAATCTTAGAGTTTCATGATTTTCGTTATCGATACGACTTAATTAACAATCTATACTTCGTCTATTAGGTTTGTCTCGTCATGACGATAAGCAACACTTAAATCGTTGCATTCTTTCCTTCCATCAATGTTTCTCCACGTCGTTTCGTATAATTTATGAATCCTAAGTTCATAACTAATCTTCGCTCGCTTGTTAACGATATCGACAATTTCCGAGTTTCAAAAACCCATCCATAATATCAATATTTCTTCGTCGCGGTTCTCACCTCACACGTCCCATATTTTCTATTAAAGAAAATAATATCGATACTACACGATTAATAAGAATTTCTCTTACTTCAATCGTCTTCAAATAATCATTCTATAAACTTGAGTTACTTAGAAATAATATTTCTTAAGTATCTACTTGGCATAATCAACTCATTAATTAAATCTATGATTTAATTAATTAAATCCATAATTAATCTTAATTAAATGGATTAAATAAAATCCAATAATATTTGATTAATCAATCAAATTAATTTGATTTATCTTAAAAATCCACTAATTAGGATTTTATTCCAATCATTCCTTACATAAAGTTCATCTCATTACATACATAAATCACTTAAAAGAATAATTCTCAAATTATTCCTTAACATAATTAATTAATTATGTTATTAAAAATATATATATATATAGACTTTATTAAATCTCATGAGTTTAATTAACTCACTATAATTAATTGGTCTTTAGATTACTCTTTAATTCAAGAGTCCATCCTTCATTTAATCTAGGACCCAACATTAGAATAAATCTAAGTCCACCTTAAATTTAAGTATAGCCCATATCAAATTATTATCATTGACCCAACAGTAATTTAAAATTGGCCCACATAAATTAATTTGAGAGCCTGACCCAATGAATAAATAGTTTCAGCCAAAAACTTATTAAAATTGGCCCAATACAATAAGCCCCAAACTAATTAATCAAATTAACCTAACCCTAACTATCTACCCTATGCGCCACCCCCCCCCACTCACATCTTCAGACCTCTCTCTCTCATCCTCACCCAACACACACACGCACTCTGCGCACACACACACACTCCAAGCTGCCGGCGTCGTTGCCATCTCCGGTCGGCACGCCGTCGCCCGTGAGCTGCGCCGCCGCCGCTTGGACAACCTCATCCACCTCTCGTTGTACACTCACACACACATATAAGCACACAGATCTAAAAAATCGAACACCAATTCCCTTCGATCTACCCACGCCGCTCTCGGTCTGCCAGCGCCGCCGTCGTCGTCGGCGAACCACGCCGCCGCTGAGACCTCGGCCTTGTCTCCTCTTGATTCTCTCGCACATCGCTCACACATGCGGGCACATACACATATACACAGCCGCAGACGCCATCGTTCCTCCAGTATCCGGCCAGCACGTCACCGTCGGCGACCGCGTCGCCGTGACTCCAGATTCCGGCCACATGCGTCGCCGCCGTCTCAACCGTAACCCCCTTCCCCTCTTCGCGAATCTCTCGCGGATCCACACACATACGTACATATCTAACTCTAAATCTCATTTCTTTGTCTTAGTTTTTGTTTCAGGTTAGCTAGCGTCGAAATCGGCGAGCACATCTGCCGTTTTATTCCACTCGTCTCCGGCGAACGCGTCACCGATCGGCGAGTTACACAGCGACAGCCTACAGCCTTAGTGGCTCGGCTCTCTGCTAGGTTCAAGGGACTAACCCATTATTTTCTTAGTATAATTTCTTCAATAGCATATTCATATCCATGTTTTCAATTCGAAACTACAGAGTATATATATATGTATGTATTTATATGTTCTGTAATTGGATGAATGCTTGTGAAATGAAGTTCTGACTATGGTTTTGTTGTAGAGCATAATATTCTTCTTGTGTTATAAAGATTTAAGAACTTGAAATAAACAATGGTTGAATGATATTGAACCTGATGAAGTAGAGAGCTTTCCTCTTCTTCCTCTTGAGCAAACCATAGAAATTGGTGAGGTAAGATGATATTGGGTGTGGTTGTGAAATTGTCATATGATTTCTTGATGTGTGATGATGAGTTTTGAAAAGAGTGAGCATGTGGGGAAAAGTTGAAGATTTTATGGGATTTGAAATGATGTGTTGTGATGTGACAATTTATTCAGTGTAAAACATCCGTTCGGTTCGAATCGTATTCGTTTAAATTTTCTCGTTCAAAATAAAATTGAACGTCGACGATTATAAATTTTTAATAATCGCTATAATTTCCAAACCCGATTTAGCTAAATAAATTAATAATTCAAAGTTTTAAATTTTTCGGGGTATTACAGTTGTGTTTATGAACACTTTGAGAAATTCAATATCCTTCCAATAGTTTGTACATTTTCTATAAAATTTCTTTCAATAATATTAACTATATTTTTTGAATTATTAATCCCTATATGAGTTATAATAAGCTTTTAAAAGAACTTATAATTTCTTATGATTTATATATGCTATACGTTTTATTACTAAATTTTTGTGAATATTTTTCTCAAAAACAAATCTCCAATTTCTCCATAAGGAATAATTTTTGCCATATTAATTCTTGAGGTTTTTGTAGGAACTTTTTAAAATTTAAAGGTTTAATTTTTATATGAGTTTTCTTCAAAATAATTAGTTTTTATATGTATATATAATTTTCTCATTCTTATAATCTTGCTTATATTATGAATAAGTGTGTTCTTATTAATTTATTCATGAATCATAGAAGATATAGTTTCTTAAAACAATAGAAGTAATGAAAAAAATCTTTTGGAAAGGAACGACTACTTTTGATGAAGAGAAAGACAGCACACAATTGATGCCGAGTATTGGCTATTGGTCGACCAAATAATTTAGGCTATCGGGCAAGGCATAAACTTTGCTGCGCCGTCCGCAAAGTTAGTGTAAATTATGAATTAATCATTAAGTTAATAGCTAATTAGGAGTTAATTAAGGGTTGTGTGGAATTTAATAATCACTAATTAGAATTTATTAATATTAATTATAATTTATTAATTTCAAGTTAAAATTTATTTATTATAATTAGAATTTAATTATAACACATGCAAGCTCATTGAACAAAAACCACTTTGACCTTCCTAAATTTTAGTTAAAAGATAAAGAAAACTACATAGCTCTGATTTTATTTTATTTTTCGTGATGATACTTATACAATTTAAGTTTAATATTCTAAATTGTAAATTAAGTCTATTTGGAACTGTTGAGCACCTCCTTTTTTTAACCAATCTGATCTTTTGTGCATTAATTTTTTTTATCATGTAAATTATACTAGTAAACCAAATACGTAAAAAAATATTAAGTGATAAATGATGGCAATTTGTTTTATTTATTCCACTAATTCCATTGTAATTGGTTTTCTAAATTATTTTAGTACATGACATGATATAAAATATTACATTTCATTTTGTACTATACCAATCACTTAATTTTAGTAATTAATAATTATATCAATTTTTTTTTAGATTTTTTTTGAAAATCAAACCTATGATTGTACAATATTTAATACTCCATCCGTCCACGAAATTTGTTTACTTATTTCCTCTTTGGACCGTCTACGAAAAACGTTTATTTTTCTCTTATGGACATAGATCCCACATAATCCTCATAACTTTTCCCCATATACAACCCACTTATTTACAAAAAAATATGTTGTGGCCCACCTTTTGAATTCCACTTAAAATTAATGTACTCATTTTTTATCCAACACTCCTTACAATTGTGTGTCCCCTTCTCTACTATTTATACATTCATTACAATTTATTAAAACTCGTCTCATTAAAATTTGTATCTGGATTTCGTGGATGGAAGGAGTAATATTTATATTTATTCTGTTAAATTATTCATTTCGACAATGATGGACTCCTAGTTTTTGAACACCCTAGCCTACAATTGAAAGACTTCGTAACTTTCATTTATTCATAAACAAGAAAATTAATATAGATTAACAAAAATAAAAGTGCTGAGCTAGAAAAAGGACAGAATCATACCACTTAAAGCATTATTATCAAGGAATATTGAACGAATGGCTGTCATGTTCCCAATTTCTTTGGAATTGATCCATTAAGTCCGGTGGATGCCATGCTAAATGTCTCTAAATTCTTAAGATGCCCAATATTTTTTGGAATATCACCTGTGAAATAAAAAAATCATAAAAAAAGTAGATCAAATTTAGTAATATGTAGTTGGTTTAAAAAAAATTAGTAATATGTAATTAAATCTATATCGGGAAACATGATAATAAATTTTAGCCCATGTATAAGGAAAGGGTAGCATTTTAGTCACGTTGGTAACTTAATTAGTAAAGGAAGTGAGCAAATTTAGTTCTTAAAACTTTCAAAACTATGCTATTTTTTCCCCACTAACCTACTATTTGTGCTTGAGAACATGAAATTTAGGACATTCAAACGATATTGTTGTGAAACTTTGATAACACTTCAAATCTTAATTGATTTCTAGTTTCTTAGAAAATTGGCAGTCTCTAGTTCGGATTCTATACGGACGCTCTCAATTAATAATTAATTATTAATAAAATAATATTTAATTAAATTTAAGTATTAATTAATCATGATAATGATTAATTAAGTTCAATTAGAATTTATTAGTCTCAGTTATAATTTTATGGTTGATTGATTCTCAATTATAATTTATTTAACTGCAATTATGATTTATTCATTCCTAATTAGGATACACTAAAGAATTTAATTAATAATTCAACCAATTAATTAATTAAAATTAAATAAAGTAAAAGAAAAGAAGAGGTGGGCTCAGGCGTCCGCACGATGCAGACAATCTGACAGGAGACCACCTTATGAAAAATTCATAGTAAACTTCCTTGAATTGCATAGCTTTCCCTTGAAGATCCAATTCTTATTGAAATTGCATGAATTTAGAAGTTCTTAAAATCCTAATTTTGTTAACCCCTGCAGTTATGGGACACAAATTTTGGCTTAAAATGAAAATTATACTCGGAAGCATAATTTGCATTTTCCATTTCTTAGGCATTTTGAGTCAATAATAATTGGAAATCTATCACAGCTACTTAAAATAAGAATATATTTGTCTCTTAACGTCATTGTTTAAATGTACAAAAAAACATTGTTTAATATTTTTAGTAATTAAAAATATACAAACAATCGTATTGTATTTTATCATGCGGGTTAAATGCATAAATTATTTTCTTTAAACAAAATAACCTTTTTTTAGTTATAATATTTAAAGGTTCATCATCTAGACTTTCAAAAACTAAGATCAAACGTAATCAAATCAAAAGTATTGCCTTATAGCTCAAAAATAAAATAAAAATTGACTTGTTAGGACCGCTTTTCAACCCAGTAACGACCTTTGAGATCATCTATCTCACTTGTGTACTACTCTCGATGTTTTTAGTCATTCCTCACTTTCATTTTTTTTAGTTTAATTTTACAATTGTTAGTTTAGAATAGATTATGGCCAAGTAAGGTATATAATTATCTTTTAGCTTTTTAAATTTTACTTAGGTTTATTAATCATTTCATAATTAGAATATATAAAGTTTTTAATTTTCAATTCTTAGTTAGCATATATTAAATAGAATGATTACATTAATATAATTAGTTTTTATTTCATAATAATTTTAACAATATTAAATTTGAAGGTGGTATTCAGGTGTGAAACCAAACCTTATGAAATTTAAAGTAGCCGCCCCATCATTATGAATCATTTTTTTTTATCCCAACTATTGTCAAGCAAACTTTAATCAAACCCTTCTGCGAATCATTTTTTTTTATCTATTTGTTAAAGTAGCCGCCCCATTAGCCATTATGAAATTTTCAATAACTTGGACTAAACGGTAAAATGAATAGAATGGCAATAAAAACATTTTCTTATCATGGTGGTTGAAAAGAATGTAAATTTTCAAGTGAGAATGCGAGAGGATCATAATTAACTAGAAAATTTTGATTTAGTGTGGTCCCTATATTTTCTATTTAAGTGTGGTGCTCATATGTCCTCAAATAAGGACAGTCTTCATAGGATTATTAATTGATTATTATTATTAATAATTAATTTGGAACAATTTATTATTTTAATTAGAGTTTAGTAATTTTCAATTAAAAATTGAGAAGTACTCCCACCGGTCGGCCCGGGTTCGTCTCGGATCCGACCCGACCCAAATACAATCCGCTCATGTTTGTTCATAAATAATGTCAATTTTTTTATTTTTTTTGGTTTTTTTCAATTAATATAGAAATTTTAAAGATCGCGTCACGATGGACTCGAATCCAAGACCTTTAGCTTGAAGCATTAACCACTCTACTACTAAACCAACATATGTACACAATATTATCAATTTTATTCATTAGCATTGCTAATTTTATTTAAAACAGTTGGTACTTTTACTAGAATCATGTTTTTTGGTAAAAGATAGAAAAAATATTAAGGAAACTACAATCACTTTTTCTAATTAGAACTGTCACTTTTATTCATAGCAGCCCTTTACTTTTATGCATAAGTAATGTAACTTTTATCCAAAATAATTGTCACTTTAATTAAAAAAAAACTATTACTTTTATTCATAAGAACTATTTATACTTTTATTCAGACCATTGTTATTTACATGCATGTATGACGGGTTATCAGTCGGGTATTCGGGTCAGATCCGGCCCGACCCCCGAGAGCCATAGGGCCGAGCGTACTAGAGTTTTTGTGTTAAAAGCTTATTATTTTTAATTATAATTTATTAATTATAATTGATTTTAACAAGGACTCATACATCATGCAACGGATGCATAGAAGTGTTCCTCTATCATGTATTTACCCACAAACTTCCATACATCACCAGAACGCAGTAAAGCAAGAAGAAAAGGCATTCGTAGAAAGATCTAATATGGTACTATAAATGACTAAGAGGGTGTTTAAGTTTATTTTAAAGATCTTATAAGTTCCAAGAGCTTATAATATGTTTTAAGAGCTTTTAAGTTGTCAAAGTGTTTGAATAATTGAGCTTATAAGTTAGAGAAAGAATCATAAGTTATAGAAAAAAATCATAGTTAAAGAAAGAAAATCTATGAGATGTTAAGTTGATAGTATATATATTGAAAATAGCGAATCATAGCAAGATTATTTTGATAAATTCATTGTTACTTATAAGCTTATGAAAAAATAAGTTTAGGTTGAACAACTTATTTTTAGGTGAACTTATAAGCTGTTTATGAGTTTATTTTACCAAACAATTTATAGGAACTTAGAAGCTCTTAAACAACTTATAAAATATTTTGAAGAGCTTATAAGCTCAGCCAAACTCCCTCACTCCCTCTAAATAAAACTTCTCAACTCGACAGATTATTGCAAAAAAATAGATAAAGAAAAAGTTCTTAAGAGGTAGAACAAACATACCAGTTAAAGTATTATTGTAAAGGTATAATTCTTTAAGGGCTGTCAAGTTCCCAATTTCTCGAGGAACTGCTCCAGTAAGTTTGTTCGATTCCATCCATAATGCATTTAACATGTTAAGATGACAAATCTCAGCTGGAATATTACCTGTGGGATAATATGTTTATGAATCTTAATTAAACTTTAAATTGTATAAGTAGTTTAAATAATCTCGTGCTTTTAGTTTACAAATTACAGCACACTATCTCCAAAAATATGAAATAAACACTATAATTGGTCAAAATATAATATATATATCATTTGTGTGTGTCAAAATAAAACAATCGTATATAGATACCACTAGAATTTCAAACTGTTTTCTATACTATTTTGCATATATATATATATATATATATATATATATATATATATATATCCATATCCATATCCGATCCAGGATAGTATGTAGACCCAATCTAGACCATACATTTGAACATGTGACCACACAACAAGCTGACACGTGGCAGCTCCTTTTCTTTTCTTTTTCTTTTTTTAATTGTCGCAAGGGGCAAATGGAAAAAAAACAAATCAGCCTTCTTCTTCTCTCCTTGACGGCAGCAGACGGCGCCGGCGGTGACGGCGGCAACACACGGCGAACAACGGAAACATGATACACAAACAACTACAAACAACCGATTTTGAAAGAAAGAAAAAAAAAGAAAAAAAAATTGAGGAACAAAATTGATGGATTTTGAGAAAAAATAGAAGATGAATTTAATAGATGATTGAAGAATCGAGAAAGATGGTGGTTATGACGCTGGTTCACGGTGAATTCGCCGATAATCAGTGAAAGAGACGACGGAATTGTTAGAGAATGATGAATGAGAGATTTGATGTCGAAAACCATAAAATACATTGAACAAAACATGAAGCGCATTAAACAAAACATAAAATGCATGTTCCCACGAAATGTAAACATGCATTTAACTTAGCACGTTCATGCATTGATCAAAACATGACCATGCATTTAACAAAACATGTTCATACTTTTAACAAAGCGTAAAAATACAGGCCAACGGGCGCGTGAGCGAGCGCCGAGGCGACGCCAGCGAGCAGGCGCCTGGCTGGAGCGCGCGCCTAGACGCGAGCTTGACCAATCACATGCATTATTCTCTTCAACGTATGTATTTTTGTTCATTTGAATGCATTATCCAGTTCAACTAAATGCATTGTTTGTTTTTCGCAATCACATAACAAATCAAATTACTAATCTACCCTTAATGTAGCGAAAATCAACGAAATTAAACTTAAAAAGTCCGAAAAAATCTGAACCATAGGATCTATGAGATGAGTGGATGAGATTGAGTACTACATACTACCTCAGGCCCGAGTACTATTTGATCTCTCTATATATATATATATATATATATATATATATATATATAAATATAAATATATATAAATATAGAAGGACAACAGTTTAAAATATATAATTATTATTTTCTTAAGAATTTAGTTCATATATTACGAAAAAAATTGTATTTGATTGAAAATCCCAATTACGAATTTCTCATTGGACATGGTATGAAAATATATAAAATTTATATTAGACTTGGAGCGAAAGGTAATTATTGTTTGTATGGTCATTTACCTAATTAAATTATGATACCTGCGTGATGGCCCAGTTCTCTTTATTTTATTTTATTTTTCGTTGGAAATCTACGATTGCTACTTTCAGTACATATTTGGTAAAATCTACACCACACTATTTAGGAAGTGTAAATCATACTTGAAAAATCAGGAGTAATATGGTAAAACCCACACTACACAAAACGGATTAATCATATTTGGAATCAGGTATGACAAAATAAAATCCACACCACATAAAACGGATAAACCCCAATTGAAAAATCATGAACTTATATAAATCGACCAAAACAAAAGATGAGGGAAATAAAACAAGATTAAATATATTGATAAGAACAAATATATATATATAGGGAAGAGTTCAAATAAAAATCTATTTTTTTCGTAAAAACCTGAAAACCAATACATTTTATTTACGAGGTTAATGCACTTTATGTATAAAGTTAATGTCTTATGAAATATTGATGAATAGTGTTGTCTTTTATCAGAACTCAAAGATGCGTTAGTTTTATACATAAAATGCATTAACTTTATACGTAAAGTGTATTGATTTTTAGGTTTTTACGAAAAATTAGATTTTTATTATAATTCATCCCTATACATATATATAGATATATACCTGTTAAACTGTTGAACCCAAGGAATAATTCCGTTAGCAGTGTCAAGTTCCCAATATCTCTTGGCACCTCTCCCACTAAGTTGTTGCTGTACAAGGAAAGTCGTTCAAGGTTTGAACATTGGCCCAAGCTTGATGGTATTTCTCCAGACAACTTATTGAAAGATACACGAAGCAGTTTGAGGTTGTGAAGATTGTGTTTGCACATGTCGATTGGCAACTCACTTGACAAAGCATTACCTGTTAAAGTGATTACTTCTAACAGTGACAAGTTGAAGATGGATGGAGGAATGGGGCCATACAAGAAGTTCTCATTCATATCTAGAGAAACAAGAGAAGAAAGATTCCCGATTTCCGGAGGAATGGTGCCTACAAGTTCCATATTAGAGATATTCAACCCAATCACACGGTTATTGAGTGAATCACAAGTAACTCCTATCCACTTACAAACAGAGGTTTGGGTACTCCAATTATTTCTCAATAAATTGTGAGGATCTGATGTGATATGAGATTTTAAGGCAAGAAGCGAAGAACGATCGGTGTTGATATTAGTGTTGGCTAAGCCGAAGTCCATTAAACAATGAACAGCTAAAAGATGAGCAAGTAAGAAAATTTGGGAAAGCATCTATGATCTATCAGACTTCTTCTTTTTTGTGCGGGAAAATAGGAACTATTTTAGTTGAGGGATATTGTGGAGAGTGGAGACCTTAAATAGCCGCTGCAGTAACTGAGAAAAAAGAGGTTATGGTGGCAAAGTCATTAAAGAATCCTCTATTACAAATATTAGTAGAAAACATTTATGCTTAATCTTTTATTCTAATAATCTATATCTACTTTTTATTATTAAAGACTTGCACAGACTATGCGAGTCTAAGTCAAAAGCAAAACCTTAATACTTTCCACCTTCGACCATGTTTCTGTAATCAATATTTGGTTTCTATTATTAAAGACTTGCACAGACTATGCGAGTCTAAGTCAAAAGCAAAACCTTAAAACTTTCCACCTACGACCATGTTTCTGTAATCAATATTTGGGCTGCATAATTTCCAATATTGACCAAAAGTTTTTCGCGAGAAATTTGATGCCGTGGAGTACCCATAAAAGAAACAAAAGGATAAAACTCAAGTCAATAAAAGAAAAGGAAAAAAAGAATAAAAGTCGAACATTTTGATGGAAAAGTCTATTCCAACGAGAGAATATTGTTGCAACTTTTGATTAATTATTATTACTCATAAAATCTCGCTTAAAGTAATCATTTCTTTGACACGGGTATTAGGAGAAAGGTATAAAGTAGTTAAAGTATTAAAAAGTGGGTAGGCCCACACTTTTGAAGGATAATTATTTCCTAAAATGGAATGAGACATTTGTAATGGGACACCCCAAAAAGGAAAGTAGGACATTTTAAATGGGACAGAGAGAGTATTATTTTGGAATTTTGGTTATTCCTACTGGAAGAAATTTGTTGGAAACTACCGATGAGAAATATTGTTGCAAATTTTGATTAATTCATAAACATTTATTCATTCTATTATAGAATAAATCTTGACTTACCTTTTTATTTTCGAAATTAAGTCGGATTAATTCATAAACATTTATTCATTCAAATTACTCTCACTCATTATTAGAGATCATGTATCTGGGACACAATCTAAAAGATCAATATTGGAGTCAGCTATTGATTAGATTTGTCATAAATTTGCAAGTAAATACGATAAAACCCCAATGTATTGTAATTTATTACTACCTCCGTCCCATCATTCTTGGCTCGTTCCTTTTTGATTGTCCCAACAAGTTGGCACGTTCCAAAAAAAAACAATTTTACACTAAAAATATCTCGAATTTACGTCACCTACTTTTACACACAAAACACAACTCTCCTTAATCTACGTGCAAAAGAAAAAGCCATGAATGGGGACGGAGGAGTATATAGAAGCATGTTAATATATAATAAATTAAATATTCAAAATAGATCATCACAAGTACGAGTAAATTCAGTTTTTTTATCAGGAAGGGTCACTATAAGCTCGATCCCCCGGATCATCATATCTCCTGAAAAGTCAATTGATGTGGCCATGAGCCATCGGTTGCAGAGGTGTTCTTATCGATACATGTTTGTAGCATGGAAAAAGATCATGTTGACAATGCTTCTTGCGTCAACAAACACTCATTTTATATCATATTTTCTATTTTAGCAGTGATAACTAGGGACTAATCTCAACCCAATGAAATTAGTATTTTTGAAGTATTATCATAAGGAATCGTGTGACTTATCCTATGTAAAATGGAGTTAGTCATATAATTTTCTAAAATCAAATAAATTAATCATACTAAACGACATGTTACACGTGCAACTGCACATACTCTCTGCTAGTCGAATAAAAAAAGCAAAAGTAGGGGTGGGTATTTGGTTCGGTTAGCCGAAACCGAAAATGTATGAAATACTCATACCAAAACCGAACCAATCGGTTAATCTGATCGGTTAACCGAATTTAATTAAAAAAAAATTGCTAATTCTTGTGCCAGGAAGAATTCGAACACACGACCTCTGTAGAGAAATGAAAACACCTAACCAACTGAGCTAAGAACAACTTGAAAGTTATACAGTTTAAATATATTTATTCTAGTCGTTTATCAGTAAGAAAAGTTATTAAATTTTCACTCTACACTAGAATCGAACACATAACCTTTTGAAAAGTAGAATCCTAAAGCTTCCGTCAAAACCAACTAAGCTACAATAGGATTTGATAAAATAATATTATAGAATATATATAAATTATTTTTAGTTATTTGGTTATTTGATAATTCCCAATCGATTATCGGCTATACCGATAACCGATATTCTTAGAATTGTTATACCAATAACCGAACCGAATCCAATAGAATCGGTTATTGGTTATTGGTTACCCAATAACCGAATTTTCGGTTCGATTATCGGATTATCCAATAAACCATATCTAAATATCCACCCCTAAGCAAAAGAAATGTTCTGCTACTGCTATTCCTTTGGATGGCTTCAACTGCCTGTTAAAATTCAAGAAGCGATAACTCTTTATTACCAAGCTCTACCTTATACGTAGCCTCAACTGCCAGTTAAAATCCAAGAAGCGAAGGAATACAAATTTCAGCACCTATGATATATATATATATAGACGTCATTTATTATAAAAATATTTATTATCCTATAAACGTGATAACAATGTATTCTTCATAAAAATTAATACATTAAACAAATATTTGAATTTTCGTTCCTCATGAGATTCAAACCGGGGTTGTGCACAGTGCACTCGTTCAGCAAAGTGATATATAATCGTAGATCTTTACGATCTAATGACTGAAAATGATTCTCATGTTCTCACTTTAAATAAGGTTTTATTTGAACCAACTCCTATATATATATATATATATCTTATAATAATTTTATAATCGAACTGACTGTTATCAATTGGAAATGTGAGTGAAGTACATTGACCTGCTATATACAACTCAGAAATTGGAATGGGAGACATACAGAAAATTCAGCTATACCAGTTAATTACCTGAAGGGCATGTGTCTCATCATCTAATTGTTGTTACTTCCCTGGGCTCTGTTAGGGTATTGACATAAAAAAGTTTGAAAAAAAAAAAAAACGAAATACGCGAATTGTTTACCCTATTCATCACAATGTTACAACACTTCCGGGGCATTGTCAAGCCAGGTATATATGATAATCAACCATTTACAATTACAATGAATATATCTATTTATCACAAGTGAAAACCCCTAACAAATTTGACAGATACCTAATGTATTTCATCATGCCCAAAATACTATCGCAAAGTCGGATCGTCGTTGTCGTGACTGCGCGTAAGTATTTATCAGACTCAATTTATCCAAGTTTACCAAATTTGTTGGGTGCGGAAGCTATGATGTGAAGTTTTTAGCTTTGTAAAAAAAGGGACTTTTGGTAGAAATTTGAGTAGCTACTGCTCACTCTTTTAATATTTGATTTACTGTAATTTTTTGCTTGAAGATTACATAGAAGAGCAACACAATTTATAGTGTGCAATGGGGGATTCTAGATTACATGAATATAGAAAGACATTCAATCATAATTAATTACTTGATACTTCCAAGACAATGTTTAATCTTCAATACTGTGACTACATCACCTCTAGACTCTTTTCAATCCAATGTATCTCTTTATTCAATGAATTGCAAATTAACCTTTCAACACCCTTCCTTAATTTGCAATCTTGACTTGCTTCTTGAACTTCTCAAATTTGTCGGAGGTAACTGCTTTTGTCAGAGCATCAGCTGGTTGATCATTTGTGCTGATAAACTTCATGCATATCTTTCCTTCATTCACTAGCTCACGGATAAAATGATGTCGCAACTCGATATGCTTGGACCTCGCATGAAAGACTGGATTTTTTGTCATAGCAATTGCTGACATATTATCACAGAAGATTGTAGTAGGTCCATCTTGCTTGAACTTCAAATCTTCCAATATTCTTCTTAGCCAAACGCCTTCACATGCAGCTTCGGTGGCGGCAATGTACTCCGCTTCGGTGGAAGATAGTGCAACAGATTTTTGTTTCCTTGAACTCCATGAGATAACATTAGTTCCAAGACAGAACACATATCCAGATGTACTTTTTCGATCATCTAACGATCCCGCCCAATCGCTATCAGTGTAGCCAACAAGATCGAAATTCTCTTCTTTCTTGAATTCAATACCTTGATTCTTTGTACCCTTCAAGTACCTCAAAATTCGTTTTGCTGCAGAAAAATGATTCTTGCTTGGATCATTCATAAATCGAGAAAGCAGACTTACAGAGTGTGAGATGTCGGCCTTGTGTTGAGATAGATCAAGGATCCAATCAATTTTATGTAAAGTGTGAAGTCCACATTTTCCGCATAATCGTGAACTTGCAGTTTTTCATTTTGAGCCATTGGAGTAGAGATGGGCTTGCACTGACTCATGTTGAATTTCTTCAACAAATCATCGATGTACTTCTCTTGACGGAGAAAAATTCTTCCAGGGCTTTGCTTAACTTGAATACCAAGAAAGTACCTCATGAGACCCAAGTCTGTCATCTCAAATTCCTCCATCATATTCTTCTTGAAATTTTCCACCAGACTTGGATTTGTGCCGAAGTAGATAAGATCGTCAACATACAAGCATACCACAAGGAAATCAGTTCCAATATTCTTCACATAGAGAGAAGCTTTGCTTCGACTTCGGTTGAAACCGTTTCCAACAAAAAAATTATTGATCTTGTTCTTCCAAGCACGAGGTGCTTGTTTTAGGCCGTATAAAGCCTTTCTCAATCGATAGACCTTTTCCTCTTGGCCTTTGACTTTGAATCCCTCCGGCTGGTCGACATAAACCTCTTCAATGATTTCTTCATTTAAGAAAGCGGACTTCACGTCGAGCTGGTAAACATGCAACTTCAATTGAGCTGCCAAAGCTAGAACAGTTCGAATAGTTTCGATTCTAGCAACAGGAGCAAAAGTTTATGTGAAGTCAATGCCGGGTTGTTGAGAATACCCCTTTGACACAAGTTGAGCTTTGTGTTTCTGGATTTCACCTTTCTCGTCGAACTTGATCTTGAAAACCCATTTTAGCCCAATTGTCTTCTTTTCTTCATGTAAATCAACGAGGTCCCAAGTTTTATTTTTCTCGATGCTGAAAATTTCTTCTTTCATTGCCTTTCTCCAGTGCTCATCCTTGGTTGCTTCGTAAAAGTTTTCTGGTTCACAAGAGAATAAAGCAACTTCACTTGATTCATAGATGTCACTAGGGGTGAGCAAAATACCCGAAAACGAATATGCGAACCGAACCAAACCGAAAAATCAAATTTGGTTCGGTTAATTGATTAAACCGAATTAAATTTGGTAATTTGGTTTTCGGTCGGTTCGAATTTTTAACGAAAACCAAATTTTATATATATATATATATATATTATTTATTTATTTATTTTGAATTATAATTTTAATATATCATCTTTAATCTAATCATTTCTCTCTCCTTATTATATCAATATATAATATTTATAAAATATAATATTATTTATTTATTATATAATACTATCAATTATTTTATTATTTTTGCAAAATATTTGTATATATATATATAACATATAGAAATGTATTTTTATATATAAATATCAATATATAATATTATTTATATATTCATTTGAAAAAATATTTTTTTGCTAAAATAAACCATTTTATATATATATTATCAATATATAATATTATTTATTTATTCACTTGGAAAAATATTTTTTGCTAAAATTCGGTTTAACCGAAATAACAGAAATATATTTCGGTTCGGTTACCGAATAAAATTCGGTTCGGTTCGGTTATTTTTTTGAAAAATTCGGTTAATTGATTCGGTTATTTTTCGTCCGAAACCGACCGAATAACCAAATACTCACCCCTAGATGTCACTAAGTAGTCGTGTCCTTCTAGGAGGACTTTCTTCATCGATTCAAATGTTGGAGCAGGGCGGATTTGCATCATCTTTTTGAGCGTAAGATGTTTGTGGATCTTCGTAGATTGGCTCCTCCAAAACATTCTTTCCTTTCCAGTCAAGTAGCAGCTTCATCAAATAAGACATCTTTCGATAAGACATCTCTAGAAACAGTGATCTTATTTGTTGTCGGATCGACAGTCGAAATCCTGGATTCATCACTGTAGCCAATGAAAAGAAACTTTTACCTTTTCATCAAATTTCTCACGAGGCGAGATGGGATGAGTGCATAAGCAATGCTCCCAAAGACTTTGAAGTGATCCACCATTGGTTTTTTCTTGGACCACGCCTCGATTGGAGTTTTGTTCCTCACGGCTTTTGTAAGAGAGCGATTTAGAATGTACACAGAAGTGTGTATAGCTTCTGCCCAGTAGAGATTTGGAATCCATTTTCCTTTCAACATACTTCTTGCCATCTCCACAATTGTGCGATTTTTCCTTTCGGCGACACCGTTTTGTTGTGGTGTCCTGCTCACTGTCAGTTGCCTTTTGATTCCATTTACTTTACAAAATTCAATAAATGGATTGGATAGATACTCACCTCCACGATCCGTTCTCAATGTTTTTATCAAGAAGCCACTCTCTCTTTCAACTAGAGCTTTGAATTGGAGAAAAGTAGAGAATGCTTCTGACTTTTGGTTTAGAAAGTAAATCCACATTATTTGTGTGTAGTCATCAGCAAAGAGAATGAAGTACCTCTTATTTCCGGGAGACGGGGTCTGCATCGGACCACAAATATCCGAGTGAACAAGCTCCAACGGTTCTTTGGCTCACCATGATGTCTTTGGAAAAGGAAGCTTGTGCATCTTCCCATAAATGCAACCCTCACATACATGATGATTTTTCTGGATAGCTGGAAGCCCAATCACCATATTTTTCTCCTTAAGTAGCAGTAGACCTTTGCTATGGAGATGACCATATCGCAAGTGCCAGAGATGTGAAGAGTCATCATTCTCAGCTTTGAGTGCGAGATTGTCATCAAGCGGCAACACGAGAGGAAATGTTTTGTTCCTCATCTCAATATTTGCAATGACAAAATTCCTTTGTTTGTCAAGAATTTTGCATTTACCATCATCGAAAAGCACAGCAAAGTTCTTTTGAATGAGCTGACCAAACGAGAAGGTTATGAGAGAGATTTGCACGTCTGGGACATCCGAGATGAGTTTTCGAGTACCTTCATTCGTTCGGATAGCAATGGTTCCTTTTCCTTATGCTTTTCTTTGCGATCCATCACCAAGAATAATTTGAGACTTGATATTTGGATCAATTTCAACAAAGAGGTGCGGTTTCACGACATGTGGTTGCTGCAACCACTATCCAAATCCACATGCTTTTTACTCTTGAGAAGAACCGAGTAGAACATAAATTCTTCTTGCGACTCTTTCGAAATTTCACCTCCTCTTTTCTTTCGCTTTTCTCTTTGTTTTGAAACCAACAATCCCTTTGTGAATGATTTGAGATTTTGCATCTTTTGCATTTAAAGTAGCAATCTTTGGATTCATGGTTGGACTTCTTGCAAATAATACTGACAAAATTGTTACTTGAATTTTTGATGGCTTGGCTTTCCGGTACCTTTCCTTGACCAGCTTTGTTGTCATGCGAACCTCCTTTTGAGTTTTCTTTGAAGTTTGCCTATGATACTTGCTTTGATTGGAAGGCTTGTTCGGTTGATGGGGATAGCGAGCGGGTGATTCTTTGCTCATGTGCGAGAAGAGATCCTGTCAACTCGTACATGTTCATTCTTGTTAAATCTTCGATTCTTCAATGGCAGCTGCGGCATGATCAAACTTTGGAGGTAGACTCGGAAGGACTTTTGCACTACTCTTTTTCTTCAATCGTATCTCCATATCCTTTGATTTGATTTACGATTTCTGCGACTCAGTAGAGAAGTCACAGACTGATTCACAATATTCCATTTTGAGGTTGTCAAAATCTCTCCACAAGGATTGAAGTTTCAAGGCAATCGTTTTCTCAGTACCTTGAAATTCTTGCTTTAAGATTTCCCAGGCATCTATGGCTTTCTTCACGCCAAAGATGCGTGGAAAATAGTTTTCAACACCTTGTTGAATATATCATAGCGCCATTCGTCTCTTTTCTTGAACTCCTTTTGTAGCTGCGTAGTCTTCATCATCTTTGTTTGGTTCTTGAAATTCACCATCGATCATTACCCATAAATCCAAGGACTCGAAGAATGTTTCCATTTGACTGCACCAATAAGGGTAGTGCTCTCCCTCAAAGATCGGAACTTGACTTGGTGAGAATGCAAATAGTTGGGAAGAAGAATTTGAGGCCATTGTGAAGTATACTGGAAAAATAAAAACTAGAGGCTCTGATACCAAATTTGTTGGGTGCAAAAGCTATGATGTGAAGTTTTTAGCTCTGTAAAGAAAGGGACTTTTGGTAGAAATTTGAGTAGCTACTGCTCACTCTTTTAGTATTTGGTTTACTGTAATTTTTTTGCTTGAAGATTACATAGAAGAGCAACACTATTTATAGTGTGCAATGGAGGATTCTAGATTACATGAATATAGAAAGACATTCAGCCATAATTAATTACTTGATACTTCCAAGACAATGTTTAATCTTCAATACTTTGACTACATCACCTCTAGACTCTTTTCAATCCAATGTATCTCTCTATTCAATGAATTGCAAATTAACCTTTCAACAGAAAAGACTGGATTTATATTCCAAATCGATTTCAACAAAATATTTCTCATACATTGAACCTAACATGCAACTGTGTTATGTAAAGCTCACATATATTTAATCAAACTTGTCTCAACCTTGAAACAAGTTCTTCATTGCTCCATATTTTCCTCCAACATTTTATCGAACACCGAAAAACAGTTCCACTAACCATTTAGGTCTTCGATATTCAATGACGAAATAACCCGTGAAAACTCCTATTACAAAACCACATCCATATCCCAAAACCACAGCTCGCCAATGTAAATCCATCCAAAAAATTAGTCATCATCACTTTCTTGGGGCAACGTGGGAAGTTGCTCATGACATTTTTTGGTCAATGGAAATCCACATAATCCCGAGTTCAGAATGAAGGAGCTATTATCAAATGTTGGAAACTGGCCGCCAGATTGAGGTATCTACCCAACAAGATCATTCACGGATAGATTTAATGTGGACAGAAAATTTAACGTTGTCAGTTACTGAGGAATTTCACCGGTCAAATGGTTTGAAGACAAGTCTAGTGTTCTAGTGCTTTCACACTTCCAAGAGCTGATGGTATCTGCCCAGTGAGACTGTTATGAGACAAATTCAAGTATTTCAGTGAATTAAGATTCCCTATGGAATTCGGAATCTTTCCAGAGAATTTGTTCTCGGACATGTCAATAGTTGTGAAGGTTGTCAAGATTCTCCCCACTGGCTGCTCTGAGCCTTTCAAAACAAATACCATTAATTCCTCATACTTCTTGAACCAATAACTATTTGCTGTAACATTTTCACTGGCATCCTTCATGGCTGGAAAGGTAGTCAAATATCTGCTAGGCAAGGACCCACTAAATTCATTTTGAGATATATCCAACACTTGTAATTTGGAAAATGGAGCTTCAGTCATCTTGCAGCGGGCAACATGCTACCATTAAACTTGTTAGAGCTCAAAGCTAGAACTCAAAGAGCAACAAGAGCCTCCATCCTAAAGGGAAACGCGTCTTGTATTCCATTGTTTCCGACGTCAAGAACTTGTAGCTTCACACAATTTGCTAGGGATTGTGGTAGTGTTCCTTCAGATGATTACTATTGAGATTGAGAGACTCGAGAGCACAACTAGGGATGTTAATAGGTGGGTTTTACCCAGACCAGAATCCATAAATAAGTAATGGTTCTGTTTCTAGAACCGACCCATTAGACACTGGATCCAGACCGAACCCGGACCATCAACTATGGGTCTTAAGCGGTCAGGATCGGCGGTCTGGAACTAGAATCAGATTAGAACCGGATAAAAACCAGAACTAGAACCGAAATCGTTGTTTTACAATTTAACGTATTATGGGTGATTTTGAGTCGATATGAATAAAACGAGCTCATTGACAAGCCTATTTAAACTTAGGCTTGTTAATAGACGGGTTTTACTGGGACCAGAACCAATAAATAAGTATTGGTTCTGGTTCTGAAACTAGAACCAGATACGAACCAGACCGATCATCAAATTATGGATCTAAACGGTCCGGATCTAAAGCGGGTCTAGAATCGAAACCGGAACCAGAACCACTACTTTAAAATTTAATGAGTTCGAGCGATTCGAATCGATCCGAGTAAAACCCACCCATTAACATCCCTAAGAACAACCCTTTGCAAATGATGGTGGAATGAGGCCATGGAGGCCGTTTTCCTTCAAATGCAAAACCTGCAATGATTGACTCAACTCCCTAAACACTTGAATTGGTCCTCAAGCCGTTATTCGATATATGGAGGAATTGGAGGGATCTCAATTTGCAAATGGATGGTAGAATTTCTCCGGTGTTGGAGTAGAGGATTAGATTTTTATATAGTATAGATTTCCAAGGTGGAAGGTATTAAACACGACAGATTGTTTTAGCCAAATTGAGATAAGTTAAGTTGCGGGATCTTGCAATATCTGGTGGCCGAACCATCGAAAAGGTTCTTGGAGAGATCAATAACCTCAATTTTGGTAGTGAACAACTCTCCACCAAGTGTACACGAAAGATGCATCATCGGACTTATAAGCGTATCCATCAATTTATCTTTCAAGTACCAGATTAATAGTTAATAGATAATCTATCTTTCAAGCATTGAGTCGATAAAACTCCATAAATTTAAACTCACTAGCTACTACTAATCGTCGATATACAAAGTCATAGATATATTGGCGAGCATATATACCATATATAACTTTTTGTCCCCTGGGTTGCAGAGGCGGATCCAGAAATTGATGATGGGATGGGTTGAAAAATAAGTACTTCGGCGTATTAAATATCATAAATGCTAAAATATTTCTATATTTTCATAAGTTGTCTTGCAAGATTTCAATACACAAAATCCATAAATAATTGAATTTATATCTATATTTTTAATAAAATTTCTTTCAATATAAACCTTTCTTTAGCGTAAACTTTAGAGAATCCATCAGTCAAACCACTACAAAACTTGGCTGCGATTGAACTTGAATTTTGACAGCTTCGAATGGGCAGAGAGCAACATCAACAAACACTTGAACAGATGCGGCGCTGAGGAAGAATATGACACCTTTGTTTGACTAATTTTCCCGACTTGTATGAATCTTTGAGGATGCAGACAAATAGGGTATTATATACGTCGCTCAAAATAGTAGACACGCAACAATAAGGAGACACAAAATTTTAGCGTGGAACTCTCAAAACGAAAGAGATGAAAAAATCACGGGACTACTAGAGCCGTTTAAATCCACTATCATCAACAATGGAGCAGTACGTACACAATCTTCTCTAGATTATACTAGAGGCATACAAAACATCATACACTCCGAAATAAGCACATCAAGATGTATGGAATCAAAATCGAGTAAAGATCAAGAAAAATATCACCAGAAATTCTCCTCTGTTCAGATCAACAAAACCCAACCTCCAAAGCTCAAAATCCGATTTCCATCGTCCAAACCGTTGGCCCAGATGCTATGAAGCAGTTGTCCAAAAATCACGGTGATCTAACGGTTGAATCTCGAAAACAAAATTTTTACAGGCTTGCTTTGAAAATCCGAGGGCACTACTACAAAACCACTTTTCTCTACACCTTATAGACTACGCTTTTTCGTGAAAAGCGTGGTCTATCAAATATGAACTACGCTTTTTTATCAGCGTGGTCTATGTCTTGATTTTGAGTATAGACTACGGCAACAAAGCGTGGTGCAAAAGCGTGGTCTATGGTGGGTATAGACTACGGCAACAAAGGCGTGGTGTAATCGTGGTCTATGGTGGGTATAGACTACGCTTAAAAACGTGGTGTGTGCGTTTTTATAAAAGCGTGGTCTATGGTGGGTATAGACTACGGCAACAAGCGTGGTGTAAATCGTGGTCTATGGTGGGTATAGACTACGCTAAAAAGCGTAGTGTATGTGCGTTTTTATAAAAAGCGTAGTCTATGCCTAAATTAAAAAAAAAAAATTCACAAGCGTGAGATTCGAACTCACGATGTGTGGGTTATTAACATAACCGTCTGCGTCTAAACCCCCAAACCCAAACCCACAACCCTAACTCTAATCCCCAAATGGAGTCCCGCGTCCCTCGACCGTCGGCGACCCCAAGGTCGCCGGGTCGGATTCTTTGCTCGGCGGCTCCGCCCGACCGCTCCTGTCCGGCCCCCCGACCCCCTCATCGCCGCCGCTGGTTTCCGACATTTCTCAGGCGACTCCTTGTCCCGTCGTGATCCCGCCTCCGCGTCACCTCTCCACCGAACTCCCCGCCACTTCCCCCACGCCGCCGCTCTCCGCTCCCGCGCCTCGCGCCAATGACTCTTCGATTCGGTCGGTAGTTACAATCCTTACGAGTTCTCCACCCTTCGGTATCATGGATTTCGGAGGATCGGTTGTCTCGCGGTGGGGGCGGAAGAGTAGCTCGCAAATTGCCACATCGTTGCCGTCGGGCGGAATTGGTATGGCATTGCTAAGCGAGTAGTGGCAATTGAAACTGGCGTAGCGAGGTTGAGTTATGAGGTCTTCTTTTCTATGTTTTGTTTTGAGTAAGATTTGTGATTTTGAGGGGCGTTCGATTGTGGAGCAGATGGAGGGGCAAATGCGGAAGGCAAGAAGGACAGGGCAGTGCTGGGGAAGCCTTTGAAAGAGAAGGCGGCGAAAGCGACGGCGGCAATGCAAGAAGCACGGCGGTTGCCAAGGCTGCTACCAAAGGTAAATATCTCGTCTTCCTTCTAGTTGCAATCCTTCTAGTTCATTGTTATTCGCATAAACTTCTATTATTACGGATATAGCACGTGTTGTTGTATAGTTTTGGCGTGTTTTAATCCGTTGCCGGTGGATAAAGGAATGATGTACCATATCGAGGGCGACTTAATCCTTATGTTAGATTGTTTGTTGCTTGGACATAAACTCGTGAAGCAACTTTGACACTGAATTTAACTATTATTTTAGCAACCTCTATCTTGAACATAACATAAATGACCTTAGTTTAATGTCCGTATGCGGTGGAATCACGGATTACTATATATTTTACGAAATAAATAGCATTAGCATCTTTGTTGCAAATGTTGAGAGTCTCATTTTACTTATCGTCCATTTTATGTAGTCAACTGCAAACATGTGGTTGGGTTGGGTTGGGTTGGGTTGGAGAATATCGAATGGTGGTTTGAAAATAGCGAATCAGATAAAATGACCTTCAAAGAATCCGAGACACTTACAGCAGGAGAGACTCCCACCATAGTTGACACAGGTTTTGTGTAGCTTTTCAATCTACTATGATTAAATAACTTCATGATGCCATTATGAAATTCAGTATACATAAGTGTTCTTGGAAGCATGTATACTATGTTAAATTTTGAACTGATTATGAAATATTTGTTGTGGAAGGTTAAGAACGTAGTGCTTCTAAGGATTTTTATTTTATTTTTCAATTTTTTTTCTTAGCGTATATTTATATTTTTTTGAAGTTAAGGATCATTAAAGTTATGAATTGAAGTTCAATCTTTTAAAATCTCCAAAGTTCTTTAGCCTTATACTGAATGGATATTGCTACTTTGACTTGATTGGTTGACTAAAAATATCCGATATGGTTTTGCTTTACTGAGATGATATACATTAACTTGTATATTCCAGAATCTCCAATATGAATCACATACTTTAGCTTCTTGATTGTATAACCTGTATCTCTTTTATGTAGATGTTGGACGTATTGGTATGGCATATGCTATGACATTCGATTCGAGCTAGCGACAATATATCTTTGCCAGTGCAGTGCCTTTGTTACTATGAAGTTACCTATTTGAAGTTTCCTAATGATTCTTCCATTATACAATTTGCGAGTCGACTGATTCTTACTAAATCTTATATTTACGGTTCTATTAGCTATGATTGCCCACTTGCTTTGTTATCCGGGGCCTTTAACATGACTATTGGTCCCATTCACTTTGGGAGTTGTTGCGGCGAGCACGGTAAGCTAATCTCCAAGATTTTGTATTACGAAGATCTGTGGAAGTTTTGGTATTATTATGAGGATTGCCTAGGTTGATTGAACTAGCTATTTTAGCATTTCACATCGGATGTCGAGCAACTATTGTCGATTCAATTGCTTTTCTCATTATGTGTATAAGGTTCTTGGCATTATTTGAGGAATGAGCCTTTCATGCTAGAGTGTTATTTATACCTATTTGATTTAATAATGTTAATAAAGTTTCACATGATTATAATTTATTAGCGGGAGCCTTTAATATGTCTAAAGTGTTACGTTTATATGCGAAATGTCAATTATAATGTAATGCTATAAATTGCTAATGATTGCGAAATTGGATCATGTACAAATATCTTTGGTTATCTTGAGAACATCGATAAGCTAGCAAAAACATTCTCACTAAGACTGATGAGTACATGCAGTGGCTTGTCAAATCTTGCAACTCCATGAAATTTCGAAGACATTATTCTTTTGATTTTATTGCGATCAACGAGGTTCTTGAATATGGGTAAATATGTCTCTTGTTTTCTTTACTAAAAGCACTTACCACTGCTGCGTCACAGGTTTGGATTGCCATTTTTAAATTATATTTCTCCTCTTCGGATTACCAACAAGTTAGTGTTCCGTATTATCTTTGAGTTAATGATTCTTTCGAGTAAATTTTGTTGAATCGCCATTTATGCGATTTTCATTAGTGTTATCTTATTCGGTTGCTCGCCTTTTACTATTTCTTCATGTTTTATGATAACTACGGACAAGAGTATTTATGTTCATGCACTCAAAAGGCAAGAAATAGTTTTTATTATTGATTAGTTTTGGTTGATGTTCTTTGTTCCAAAAAATGCAAGAGAAGTGTAGTCAGTTATTTCGCATTTGAGTTTTCTCAGTAGTCAGTAGTAATAATGTTAATTGTCTACTGAAATGCTAAAATTTCTTGATGTTTTGAAATGAGAGAAAATGCCAAAAACACTGTTTATTTTTTCTTGGTATATTGCTTATCAGTGATTGGCAATGATTGTGAGATTATCATATGTTTAAACTGGTTGGTTCTTCTGGATTTTATTTATATTCATTGTGATCTTTCTCAAGTTTCCTTTTCTCTCATTGATGTACAACATGCTGTCCTTATATTGTCTATATTTGCCCATGATTGAGGCTGGTGTTGCACTTGATCCTTAGTTTTCTAATTCTGGGGTTTAGGAAAGTTATTTTTGGCTGCAATGTGTATGTGTGCACTTGCGCTCTAATGCTTAATCTCTGTCTCCTTTGATGTCAGGTGTTGACCAATTTTCTGCATTTTTTGCTTCTTGGTTCCCAATTTTAAAGAATGAGTGGGGAATATTAGAGTCACTGGGCGTGTCTGCGAGGCGGTATAAAGAAATCTATTATTCGCATTTTTTTACTTACATTAATTGGTAGCTCATAACAATTATGGTGCTAGTCGAAAAGAATCGTAGATGGTGATTGGAAAGGAATCCTCGAAGATAGTTTTGGTTTATTCTGATTCTTGAGCTATGTTTTATTAGGTGTGGTTGTTACTTTGTATCTTTCACATTCGTTACTTTTGTAGTTGCTTGCTGATTTAGTGTTTGCTTCATTTTCATGATAATGAAACCTCGTCTTTCTATACGTTCATGTATAACCTTCATTAGTTGTCACCTTTTGTCAAAAATTGACCTATACGTTCTTGAAGAGAAATGAAACTATAGAAACCTCTGTATATGTGGGATGACACTTAAAGATATTACGCTTAAACCTCTTATCATCCTCCACGATTGTGACGCAATGTATAAAAGCGAAGCTGATTGTGACCCAAAGAATTGGTACCTTCATGTTCAAAACATTGAAACTTTTCTAACCATATTTTAGTCCGTCAAAATGTGAAAGATCTTGGATTTGATTTATGAAAGCGTAAAACCACATGAGAGGTCTATGGTAATGAACATATGCATATTTATTTATCTAACGAGATCACTACTTTCCTACGGACCACTACAATAGATTTCACTTTGCACCGAGCGGTTATACGATCCTCTTATCGCCTTTATTAGATTGGCTATGCTCGGCCTTCATTCGTTTTGAGTGTTACTTGTGCATTATCAGGAGTTAATTGTTATTGACGATCTCTTTTCAACATTGGTTGGGATTGACGGACGTTATATCTCTATCTCGTAGAGTACGGGAAGGATGATCTTGTATCCTTTCAAGTTGATGCATCTATGGATTTGGTACTTGTGCGAGAAGTCTAATTCATTTCTTACATTACAATGGAATGAATGTTTTCGATTTGCTTCCACATAAGACTTGTTCTCATGTCTTGACTTTGAACTTCTTTAACCTAATCATTATATCTTGATGTTTTGTAGGAATCGCAAAATGGATATTTCTGTATCACGAGAGCTACTTATTTTGTATAGTGATTTTGTTATGTGATGTGCATAGTATTTTGTATAGTGATTTTGTAGGTGTAATGAAAGCAGTTGTATATTTTGTATAGTGATTTTGTAGGTGTAATGAAAACATATTGTATATTTTGAATAGTGATTTTGAGCGTAGTCGCAAGTATATTTTAATCTCATTTGCTTGTCTTTATTAATTATCTGGGTTTAAATAAAGAAATTAACTACGGTTGAAATTGAAAAACCGTAGTTGTTATTAAATTGACACGGGTTGTAATAGAAAAGCTTAGTAAATTTGGCATTAAAACCGTAGTAAATAAACTCAAAACCGTGGTTAATACATATGACTACGCGTAAAAGCGTAGTGTATGTGCGAAATTTTTGTGAGTTCTGGGTATAGACTACGGCGAAAAGCGTAGTCTATGTGCAAAAGCGTGGTCTATGGTGGGTATAGACTACGGCAAAAGCGTGTGTGTGTGAGCGAACTGTTGTGTAGTTCGTGCGTATAGACTACGCGTAAAAAGCGTAGTCTGTGTGCGGCGTAGTCTATGGTGGGTATAGACTACGCGTAAAAGCGTAGTATGTGCGCCGCGTTTTTACGTAGTTGCGTGGTACTACGGCGAACGGCGTGGCGTGGTCTATGTCGAGCGTGGTCATGGTGGGTATAGACTACGCTTAAAAAGTGTAGTGTGTCGCGTCTTTTACGTAGTTCGGGGTATAGACTACGGCGTAAAAGCGTAGTCTATGTCGAAAAGCGTGAGTCATGGTGGGTATAGACTACGGCTAAGAAGCGTGGTGTCGCGCCGCATTTTTACGTGATGCGTGGGTATAGACTGCGGCGTGGCGTGGTCTATGTCGAAAAGCGTGGTCTATGGTGGGTATAGACTACGCTTAAAAGTAGCAGTAGTGTGCCGCCTACTTTCTCTACACCACTTTTCTCTACACTACCGATCGCATAGACTACACATAAAGCGTGTAGTCTATCTTGTTTTTGTAGTAGTGGGGGAGAAAAAAAGGCTACAAATTTTGCTGTTTTGACTGACCTCTTTTCTGTTTTGGTTGCTCCAATTTCTTCCTTAAAAATGGTGGCTGACCATTTTCACTCTTATAATCTTTTCATGGATTCATGGACTTTTTTCATTAATAAAAATATAAGAAAACTCGATAATAACAATTCTGTTTTAAATTTTTTTAATTATTTTGGACTGGGCTAATTTTGAATTGAGCTTAATATAATATATAGACGTAAAAAAAAAATTGGGGCTTGCACCGCCCCTTAATGGATCCGCCTATGCTGGGTTGTATTCCACCCAAAATGAACTTAAACTGCATGCATGCTTTGAAAGTTATTCCGAGACTAAAGATAAAAGATACTATAGGACAATTTTTACTCTACCCAATAATTTAATTTCCACTTAGGATTTTTCGATAAATCCATTGATATATATATAGGATGTATCAGGTAGGAATAATTTTTTTTGTAAAAAAATAAATAAATCTAATTGATTTTAATAAATCAATGGACAAGATTTATTTTCATTGTGCTATAAATTATAATTATATGTGGTACAATTTTTTTTTATGTGTTTACGTCAAAGGTTAAATAAGTAATTTTATCTTTTAAAAATCGCTTTTTTTTTTCCTTAATTTAATAAAAAACATGGTTTATAATTATTTTTAGGATTTGTTGTAACTTATTCTTTAAATCGTAATATTCGAAAAGCGAATATCGATTACGGTATTACGAACCCGTAATTAGGGTTTTCCGTATATTATCTTTTACGACATCGAATCTTGTGACTTGATACGATATCGTTATAACGAATTCCTTTTCATAATTGATAAGGATTGTGAATTAAAGGATTGAAATATTACGAAATGATTAGTCGATATTTTTAAGCGTCAGCAGCGTGTCGAGCGTCGACTTTTCATGAAAATTTACGGCGGTGAAGCTTGGAATTAATTTCCATCTTAATTCCTTTATTAAATGGAATATATTTATTTAGTAAGTATGAACTTCTGCGACCATTTTGAGATGAGTCGATTTTGAGCGTTTGAGGCGTTTTGAGCGTTAACGTCTGAGGCGTTTTGAAAAATGAGTTTAATGCTCGGAAATTATAATAATTAATTTCCTATTATTATTTTATATAATTACTGTATTAATGATTATTAAAATCGATAATTGAGTTATTAAACTCGATATTTCTTATTTGTAATTTGAAAACCTAATCTTATAAATAAGGGTTTTATCACATGAAATGATACCATTAAATTATCCTATGGTATCTAAACTTTATAATATGATATATATGAATAATATTAAGCATTAAATCAGATTTTCAGCCATAAAAATCGAAGGATTCAGTTTTTATAAAATTGAAACCCAAACTTTCGAAATTAGGGTTTTATATGATTGAAATGTGTAATAATTTTATCCTATGCTATTATTTAATATCTAAATCATATATTATGATTTATATGTGTATATTTGGGACGAAAATTACATGAGTATCAATAATAGGTGTAATTTATATTTTAATCCTATTTTTGATATTTGGATCGGTAATCTGAAATTTGTGCATATATTATGTTTTAATTATTTTTATGGCATGTATTATATATCTATGAACTATACTATGATTAATACATGTATTATGTACAAAATTAGAAAATTAAAACAGCCCCTAGAACCCCCCCACATGCATGGCTATGCTTACATGCAAATGATTTCACTTTTAAATTTTGCCCAATACATGAAGAGCTCCTTTTGCACTCTTTAATCATCATCTCCCTTCCCAAGTGCAGCCATAATTTCCCTATGTATGTGTGTGTGTGCCGTGTAAGTGAGAGAGAGATTAGGGGAGAGGCTCTTCGCTTATACACTATCCTTCTCGCATTTTCAAACACACAAAATACACATTTTCTCTCCATTTTACTGCACAAAACCGAGCAACACCTCTCATTTTAAAATTTTCTTCTTCCATTTTCATCTCATTTCTCCTCCAAACTTGATACCATTTAGTGTTCTTGACACCTAGACCCTTCTCAAGGTAATACATAGTATTTAGCTTGATTTTATCCTCTTTTAAACTGAAAATTTGAAGCTGTTTTATATATATATGTATGTGTGTTGAAAATCTTTATATATATATACATGTGTTAAATGTTCTTGAAGCATGAGCTATGGTTATCTATGTTCTTGATGATTTTATTTTCAAAAATGTGAGTATATATGTGTAAATGAACATAGGTTGTTATATATGAAAAGCATGAATGTATCTAGCCTATGCATTATTTTGAACCATAGTATGTATATTGTTATAATTTTCAAAAATGGTACAAAATGTTAAATGAGGACGAATACTTATTGATATATTCTAAGCATGTATTATTGATCTATGATATGATTTAAGACTATAGTATTGATTTAGAAATTTTTGAAAACCATAGCTTAATTTTAAAAAAAATACCGTGACATATATATATGAGTATCTTGATGTATAATTTTATTTCAAGCATCTGATGACATATTAGTGCTTTAGAACCTTGATTATATGTTATATGATTTAATTAGAATTTTGAAAACCATATGCTTTATTATATAGGTTGGTGTATGATTTTATTTTTGAACATTAATGGTGATTAAGCTTTATATAAAATATAGGTTGATGTATGATTTTAAATACTTTTGAACATGCAATGGTGTATTAATGCTTTACTATAGTGTATAAACATAGTATATAATTGTTGGAATTTTTGAAAATCAAATACCATTTTTTTCAAAAAAGCCGAGAGCTTGTAGCTCCATATGGTGATGATTCAAATGGTTTTGGTTGATATTATGATGTTACAATGTTATAATATAATGTTTATTGATATTGGAAATTATTTAGAATTTTTAGAAATTGTTTACTATTTATTTGGTAATTACCCTATAATTACCGTGTGAAATATTGTTATATATTGAAATAAATAGTTATGATGAACTATGGGTTATGAAAATATTATATACTGATGTTGGGATGTTATAATAGGTATATACCAATTTTGGAAATTTTGGATGATTATTCCTATTTATTGGAATTACAGTGAATATTTATATATGTATATATATAAATAAATAGAAAACAGTGTTATATGAATTTCATAAATTCATATTCTGGACCATAGTGTATAATAATACACTATATTAATTTAGAAAATTTTCAAAGATCATTTGCTATTTTTAGGACAATTATCGAAAATATCGATAATTAATAAGGATTTTAAATCCTTTTTAAAAGCAGTTTAATTATAAATTTTGGTAAAATAATATTCTGGACAGTTTTCAAATATTACAAAATTTTATAAACATAGATTGCTATGTTTGAGGCGAGCGTTCATTTTGTAACGTTTAAAAACCAAAATCTGCTTTTTAATTATAAAAGAATTATTAAAATGCGAAAATAATTATAAGTCCTTGATTTACAAGATAAATCGGGAATAGGACTTTCGTTTTCAAATCGATTAAATTCGATTTATAAAGCAAAATAGTGAAATTACTATTTAAAAGTGAAAATCATTGACTTTGTTGACGATGTTGACCGTTGACTTTTGAAAGTCAAGCGTGCGATTATCGTTTATAAATCGTCGATGCTGGCGTAAGATATACTAATTGAGTATGATACCTCATTAGTAAGAAAGGTTTCATAAATGAAATCCATATATCAACGTGCTTATCGTTGAGCGTATCTCGAGAGCGAGAAAAGTCGATCGTATCGTATTAGAGGCGTATTGAATTCACTAAGAATTGAGTCTCACATCGATATGAAATATCAAAGTTATCTTAAGTTTTGAAAGTCTCGATAGACTTGGCGACGTACTAAAGCCTCGCTTTTTTCGTAAAGGTGTGGGCCTTGAAGCCTTGTGGCGGGATTTTGGACGACGATCGAACTAGGACTTTACAACGGAACCGTAGTCGGTGGGCTTCTTATCTTTCAAATGTGGGCTTTATCTTTTCTGGGCCTTTTTCAAAAGCGTGACCTTCTTGTTATATCAAATGAGTTTATTCTGACACTTATCCTACGATTGTTTATCAAATGTTTCTTGCATTACACGCGAAAATATTTCGTTTTGTGTATGGATCTATCTGTTATGCCGGGTAGAAATTGTGGAGATAGTTGGAACTATTATATCAATTGTTGTGGTAGCATGACCTTTTTAATGTCGGGTCTGTCTTGGGATGATAAATGCACAGCTAGGATTGGCGTGAAGGTTGGAACTCTGTTGTGTTAACATATGCTTGCTTGAGAGTGTTGTGTCTTTGTGCGGGATTACGGCGGTCACGGCGTCGTAGATGGGAGGCCTCACTCTCGGCGTTTATTTATTATTATTATTATGTATTGTGACTATGAGATACGGACCATACACGCGAAAATGCTGGCGGCTATGTTTCTGACGAAAATGATTTGGTAAGCCTGAGGCATTTTAACTAAAACCACTGTGACTTACTCGATATTGGCGGCGTAATCAAATATCTATCAAATGTTTTCGGCATAAGTCCACTGAGTGCAATTTCTTGTACTTAGCCTGCATGTTTGTTTTAAATGTGCGGGTTGAGCTCGATGGTGATGATGGGGATGTGTTGAGAGTCTAGTGTCCTTGGCGATTTACTTGAATGTTTGGGTTATACCTTGAATGCATATCGTCGTATATGTATTCACACACTTTCATTGCTATACTACGAACTCCTTTATTTATGTTTTATGTTATGAACTATCGAGGCCCATCGGATCGGGCGAGTTTTGGGGTCCGATGGCTAAACCTTTTCAAAACATTATAACATCACCTTATATTACGCTCGAGCATGTTAGTTTATTCTTATGCATTTTATTTTACCGTGTAATCCCTAAAATACTACTCCTAGTATTAGTAGCCTCAGGTTCGGGTTGGTCGGATTGGGGTCGTAACAGTGGTGTCGAGGCGCTTTTGCTCTTTGAAAACCAGACCTTTTATTCTAAGTCTAGATCGAGTCCTTTGGACTTCTAGAAACCTCTTGACTCCTCTCAACACTCCATCACATCGAGCTCAACCGGGAAAAAGGTAGCGCATTTCTTTCTCAAACTCGTGAAATGGAAAACTTACGCATGATGAGCAAGTTAGAGGAACTTTTGAGAAATATTATTATTATGAAAATTTTTGAAGTTGAGAAGAAAATTTTCAAAATTTTTTTGAGCCAATACAATTGCTCAGTATTGAGATGGAAGTGTATGGTAGTATCAAGTTGAATGATCAACATGAAACGAGCAATTCATTTTAATATGTATATGAGTTGATCATGTTGTCTTTTGAAATCATACTTCCAAATTTGCAAATAAAACTTTACTTTCGACTTTCAAAATCTTATTTATGATGAATGATATGTTATCATGAGGCGAACTTAGACTCTAAGGAGCATGCTCACGTATCGTGAAAGAGCGTGAAATCGAACTTCTTTTCCTTATGCGAACAAAGAGCGATAGGAAGAATGAAAGTAATGATACCCTTGAGCACGGACGATGGAAGGCGGCGAGAAGGACGACGAGGGCGACCCCGACCTTTAAGGTGAATGGCGTCGGCACTCCATCATCACCGACACAAGTGACCAGCAACACGAATCACGACATGGGCGTCACTTACGGCTTCAGGATGTGCAGCCTCGACTTAAGAACCCGAAGATGATAGGCGTATTACGTCGACATACACCTGATTGATATTTTGCACAATCGCGCAAATTTCCTGCACTGCGCAGTAGATTTGTTTTAGCTAGATCTCCCTCGTTGGGACTCCGATTTACGCATGGTTTGCACCTACGTACTCTAACGCACTGATCTTCATTTGTTATGAAGAACAGAATCCTAATTCTGTCCCAGAATACGATAGAGTCTGTTGAACTCTAGCTTAAGTGTTTGATATAAGACAAGGGTCTCGTGGCGTATATTGAGATATCATTAGCTATATGTATATGTTTGGGTAAGACTAAGAAGGTAAGTTGTGATATATATTGTACATTATGATGATGCCTACCTTATAGAATTGTTAGTTCTAGCCTAGTTGCTTCTCGTTATGCTATCCTTTACATTTTAAGATGGCGATAGTTGGCTTACGTTAGTTTTCTTTTTCTTTTACCGTGGCGGATGGAGGAGATCGCTATATCGCTAGGAGGAGGTAGGACCTCATGCCCCACCGAGGAGCTGATGCGCACCTATAGGGAATGTTGGATGTGTGTGGGGAAGACCTAGGTGAGTTTACGGCGTACTACCCCGGTTGTGGAGGCGCTTGAGCTATGGCGCAACCGACTACGATGGCATCAAGAGACTTCTAGCTATACTCCCTTGTACAGGATGGTTATGCAGAGAGGTATCGGGAGACTACATCTATCGCATTCCCGAGGTTATGATTTGATTGGGGATACGCCTAGGTTCGTGAGTCACGACTTACGTGTATACGATATCTATGGAGCCGCGCGATGGGACCTATCTCCCTCACGGGAGTACACTTGGCGTGATGAGTCGCGGAGTGGCTGTACCTTGAGGTTCGAGGCAGGTTGATCGGTGATACCCCATGCCGAGTGGGCGAGGTAGGATGTCTGAGGTGGATAGGCGGCACGCATACAGAGCCTTGGGAGGCCGTGTTGCCACCGGCGATTTTTGGACACCGATCGTCGCCACTACCGCCCCTACCACTGCATCCGATCCACCACCACCCGAAGGCGAAGAGCCCTTCGCGCGGACGGTAGCGGATGAGAGTATTAGATACCTTCCACGGATATGACCCGACCGGTATGCTACGGTCCGATCCGCCACAACTTCGACTTATCGGGCGCGGATAACTTTGGACCCTGCGCGACATACCGATGATGGAAACCAGCGGTGCGGGACCATCAGTGCGACCTCGTGAGGGCGATTCGGATGAGGAAGGCGACTCGAGAGGAGGAAGACCACGAGGAAGGCAGCGGAGTAGGAAGGAAACTCGTGGAGACCTTGGCGATGTTTTAATTAGAATCTGTTTTGTTATGACTAGCATGTGTGCTAGCTTTTCCTTTATTTCAATACCATGGTTCTAAGACTTGGATTTTCTTTTGGCCATGTGGGCGAAACCTTGTTATTTCAATTTTCTATGATTCTCTATGTTAGACATCTTGTTTTGACAAACCTTGGTTATCTATCCACATATATTTTGACCCAGTGGGGCCTTTTTGGTGACAATTGTCTATCTATGGATGAATTGTTTTACTTTTATATCGCTTTAAGAAGAAGCTATGAAAACCTTATTTTGTTAAGTTGTAGCGTTTAATAATTAACGATGGTATGTTTTATATAGCGAGAATGCCTCAGAAGAAACCCGAAAGAGAACCCGGAGGTCGAGGAAGACTAGAGGAAGGGTAGAATCCCGAACAAGAACGAAGATAATCCCCAACCACCGCCTCCACCTCGGCCCGATCGCGGGATCGAAGAACTATTCTTGAGGCAAAACCCTCCTGTTTTTAACGGAAGGGGGCCGGAAGAAGCCGAACAATGGGTTAGGGCCATTGAGCAGTTTTCACTTTCTAAGGTGCAGCACGGGAAAGGATGTCGTGTGTTACTTTCGACTCATCGGACGGTGACTTACGGTGGGAGGCCGGGAAGAAGACCTTCTGGTGAACAACTAGAAGAGTTCTCGTGGGAGGATTTTGAGAGAGGCATGTCGAAAAGTATATCCCAAAAGTTATAGGGAAAAAAGCGGGAATTTTTCTGCTAAAACAAGAAAAATTATCCGTAACCGACTACGATCGCACTTCTGCGAGATGTCGAGATATCGCCGGATCTGGTGGACACCGACTTGAAAATGTCGGAAAAGTTCGGTCGGTGAGAATGGAGATCGCATGTCTCTTGCCGACCATGGAGACCTATCTTTACGAAGCTCTATACGAGCTTTGGATATTGAAGCGACTATGGCGAGAATAAGGCGGTGTCGTCTCGGGCACACGGAAGTCGGATAAGGGAAAGGGCGGGAGCCCAACCGCGGGAATAACAACCGCGGAAACTATGGAGAAGCAAGTCCTGGCGCGTGGTGGCGAAACCCGCGCGGCGAGGACAAAAGCTGGAAGAAGCGGCTCATGCTCCACCGGCAAGGGACCACAGGACCGATCGAGGCACCTCAATGCCTAGATGCCATAGAGCACACGGGGTGTGTGCGGCAAGCGTGGTGGCTGTTACAAATGCGGGGTGAGCGGGCATTCGCGACAATTGCCCGATGTCACGTTCGGATGGAAGGCGAACCAAGCGGGCAATGCTCGGCCGTTGAGGGCTATCTGACTTCAGCCCCAACCACGCGGCGGTTCCGGCCCCAACCCGGCAACTCGGTGGCAAACACCCGGCCTCAACAACAACAACTCCGGCGGCCGCGCGGTGGCGGCCGCCGCGACAACAAATCCGCAGCGGCGGTGGCGGCGGCCGCCACAACAACGGCGGGCGGCAACCACCGCGCGCCAGCGCCGGCGGCGGCGGCAACGCGAGCAACAACCGCCAAATCAGCAAGGACCGGCGCCCGTCGGCCTCGGCCGGCTCGGGCGAGCTACGCCACGCGGGAGGCGAGCGAGCGAACAGAAGGAAACTTGGCGGTATGGGAGTTCTTCTCAACCTACATTATAGTCTTGTTCGATCTGGTGCTTCGCATTCTTTTATTGCAAAATCATGCGTGAAATCTTGAGCCTTAGGTGCGAAAAATCAAGCCGGGATATGAGAATCTCATCGCCTATAGGAGGGATTATGGCCGTTACCCACTTTTGCTCGAACCTAGAATTGACATTAGGATCACTTAAGGTTACGGCTAACGATCTAAACATAATACCCATGGACGATGTAGACATAATCCTAGGAATGGGTGGTTAGCTAGGAATCATTCCACGATTCTCTGTAAGGAAAGGAAAATTTCGTTTCACTTTCACGGACGAAACTACGCATTTTCACGGGATCGGCATGGGAAGGAGAATCCCGATAGTATCGACACTACAAGCTAGGAGGATGATGAACGAGAAGGGATGCCATGCATTCCTTGTTTATTTAAGCGATGAAGATAAACCCGAGCGGGTGAAGACATTGAAGTTGTCAGGAATTTCGGACGTATTTCGAAAATCTGCGGGACTACCTCTAATAGACAAGCTGAGTTTACCATCGACTTGGAGCAGGATCAGCCCGGTGTCGAAGGCGCCTATAGGATGGCCCCAAAGGAGCTAGAAGAGTGAAAATCCAAATCGAGAGCTTACGGATGCAGGATTCATTAGGCAGTGTTTCACCTTGGGGAGCACTGTTTTGTTTGTTAAGAAGAAGGATGGTTCTTTGAGGATGTGCATCGATTATAGAGAACTAAATAAGATGACACTAAAGAACAAATACCCTTTACCGAATTGATGACTGTTTGATCAATTGCGAGGCGGGTGTATTCTCGAAGATTGATCTTAAGTCGGGATACCACCAAGCTGAAAATCGGCACTGAAGATGTACGAAGGCGCATTCGAACGAGATATGGCCACTATGAATTCATAGTTATGCCATTCGGATTAACCAATGCACCGGCCGTGTTCATGGACCTCATGAGCAGTATTTCATCCATTTTGGATAAGTTTGTTTTGGTCTTCATAGATGACATCCTTATTTATTCAAAGAATGAAGAGGATCATAAGGAACATCTGACGGTTTTGCAAACCTTGAGAAATGAAAGACTCTTTGCTAAGTTTAGCAAATCGAGTTTTGGTGAAGGAAGTTATGTTCCTTGGACACATTGTGTCTCTTGAAGGTATAAAAGTAGATCCGACCAAAGTAGAGGCCGTGCGAGAATGGAAATCACCTAAAACACGACACGAAATTAGAAGCTTCCTAGGATTGGCTGGCTACTATAGGAGATTCATGAAGGATTCTCCAAGATTGCAAGGCGATAACCCGACTACTCGGGAAGGAATCAAGTTCAATTGGACGAGACGAGTGCGAGATGAGTTTCCAAATACTCGAAAGAAATTGACGGTGCACAGTCTAGCGGTCGGTCGAAGCGAGACAAAGGGTATGTGGTCTATCCAAGCGCATCTAAGGCTGGGTGGGTTGTGTTTTGATGCAAGAAGGAAAAGTGATAGCTACGCATCTCGACAACTCGGACCCACGGTGAACTACTGACCCCGATTTGGAATTAGCGGTGTAGTTCATGCCCTAAAATTTGGAACACCATCTCTATGGTGTGAGATGTGAGATCTTCACGGATCATAAAAGTTTGAAGTATTTCTTGAACAAAGAGATCTGAATATGAGACAAAGAAGATGGCTAGGCGGTAAAGATTACGGTTGTGGTATTAACTATCACCGGGCGAGGCGAATGTAGTGGTGGCGCCTTGAGTCGTGAAAGCCGTACCAGTTAGGATGTCTCTTTGTACTGAGAGGAAAAACTCGTTGAAGAGTTTGGCGGGATGAAGATTGAACTAGTTGAACCACCGGAACAATCGTGAGTTGTATCGCTACACTCACGCGCGACCTCGATCTAAGAAAAAGAATTGTCGAGAGACGAAGGATTGAGAAAAGTTGGAAAAGATCGAGAAAGACTAAGGTGCGAAGGATTGAGAATTTCAAGAGGCGCGGATAACGCCTTATTGTTTGAAGGTAGGATATGCGTTCGACGACGCGAGCTTGAGCGAAATCATGAGTGAGGCTCACGATCCCTACACCGCCCACCCGGTGGTACTAAGATGTACCGGGACACGAAGGAAAATTTTTGGTGGGAAGGCGTGAAGCGAGACATAGCTTCGCCGTAGAAGCATTTGTCTTGTTTGCCAACAAGTGAAGGCTTTACACCAGCGACCCTATGGGAAGTTACAACCGTTGGAAATCCCGAATGGAAGTGGGACGATATAACGATGGATTTCGTTACAAGCTTACCCAAATCGAGAAGAGGAACACGACCGTATGGGTAATTGTGGATAGAACACCAAAGTGCTCACTTTTACCTATTCAAAGCACTTATGGATCGATAAGTTGGCCCGGTGTATGTTAAGGAAATTATGCGACTACATGGGTGCAAAATCTATTACCTCGATCGAGACTCCAGTTCACATCCAGTTTTGGATTAGTTTGCGAGAAGGCGGGTGCAGATTAAACTTGATCTGACATTCCACCCACAAACCGATGGACAATCGGAGAGAGCGATCAAGCAGCTAGAAGATATGCTTAGAGCGTAATTTTGGATCGCGGTACAAAATGGGAAGATATTTTACCTCGATTGAATTTGCTTACAACAACGGTTATCAGCGACGATCGGCATGGCCCATCTGAAGCCTTGTATGGCAAAAGTGTAGATCACCACTTTATTGGGATGAAGTCGGTGAGAGAAAAGTCATAGGGCACGATGCGGTGGTGAAATGATCGAAATCGTTCGACAAATTAGGATGAGGATAAAGAGGCTCGGGACGGGACGAAATCTTCTGACGTCTGGCGTAGATCGAGCTCTGGTTTGAGGATGGAGACAAAGTATTTCTTAAGGTCTCTCCGTGAAAGGATTGTCGGGTTTGGCACGAAAGGAAAGCTTAGACCCGTTACATAGGACCTTATGAGATCTAGAAAGGATAGGTCCGATGGCTTATAGGTTGGCTCTTGCCAAACTAGGAAATGTCCATAATGTTTTCCGTCTCACGATTACGAAAATCGTTCACGACCCAAAGCACGTGATTCATCAAGGCGGCGTGATCCTCGGGCGGACATGAGCTATAAGGAAGAACCCGCAGCCATACTTGACCACAAAGTTCGGCAACTACGAGCAAGTCGATTCCGTTAGTTAAAGTCTTGTGGAGACACCACAGACGAAGAAGCCACGTGGGAGCTTGAAGAAGCAATGAGGAAAAATACCCGACTTATTTTCTAAAGGTATACAAATTTGGGACGAAATTTTTTCGTGAGGGGTGGAATGTAATATTCGAAAAGCGAATATCGATTACGGTATTACGAACCCGTAATTAGGGTTTTGCCGTATATTATCTTTTACGACATCGAATCTTGTGACTTCGATACGATATCGTTATAACGAATTCCTTTTCATAATTGATAAGGTTGTGAATTAAAGGTTGAAATATTACGAAATGATTAGTCGATATTTTTAAGCGTCAGCAGCGTATCGAGCGTCGACTTTTCATGAAAATTTACGGCGGTGAAGCTTGGAATTAATTTCCATCTTAATTCCTTTATTAAATGGAATATATTTATTTAGTAAGTATGAACTTCTGCGACCATTTTGAGATGAGTCGATTTTGAGCGTTTGAGGCGTTTTGAGCGTTAACGTCTGAGGCGTTTTGAAAAATGAGTTTAATGCTCGGGAAATTATAATAATTAATTTCCTATTATTATTTTATATAATTACTGTATTAATGATTATTAAAATCGATATTTGAGTTATTAAACTCGATATTTCAATTTGTAATTTGAAAACCTAATCTTATAAATAAGGGTTTTATCACATGAAATGATACCATTAAATTATCCTATGGTATCTAAACTTTATAATATGATATATATGAATAATATTAAGCATTAAATCAGATTTTGAGCCATAAAAATCGAAGGATTCAGTTTTTATAAAATTTAAACCCAAACTTTCGAAATTAGGGTTTTATATGATTGAAATGTGTAATAATTTTATCCTATGCTATTATTTAATATCTAAATCATATATTATGATATATATGTGTATATTTGGGACGAAAATTACATGAGTATCAATAATAGGTGTAATTTATATTTTTAATCCTATTTTTGATATTTGGATCGGTAATACCGATTTGTGCATATATTATGTTTTAATTATTTTTATGGCATGTATTATATATCTATGAACTATACTATGATTAATACATGTATTATGTGTAATTAGAAAATAAAATCAGCCCCTAGACCCCCCCATGCATGGCTATGCTTCACGTACAAATGATTTCACTTTTAAATTTTGCCCAATACATGAAGAGCTCCTTTTGCACTCTTTAATCATCATCTCCCTTCCCAAGTGCAGCCATAATTTCCCTATGTATGTGTGTGTGTCGCCGTGTAAGTGAGAGAGAGAGATAGGGGGAGAGGCTCTTCGCCTTATATACTATCCTTCAAACATTTTCAAACACACAAAATACATTTTCTCTCCATTTCTGCACACAAAAAGAGAGCAACACCTCTCATTTTAAAATTTTCTTCTTCCATTTTCATCTCCATTTCTCCTCCAAACTTGATACCATTTAGTGTTCTTGACACCTAGACCCTTCTCAAGGTAATACATAGTATTTAGCTTGATTTTATCCTCTTTTAAACTGAAAATTTGCTGCTGCTTTATATATATATGTATGTGTGTTTGAAAATTTTTATATATGTATATACATGTGTTAAATGTTCTTGAGCATGAGCTATGGTTATCTATGTTCTTGATGATTTTATTTTGAAAATGTGAGTATATATGTGTAAATGAACATAGGTTGTTATATATATGAAAAGCATGAATGTATCTATATATATGCATATATTTTGAACCATAGTATGTATATTGTTATAATTTTTGAAAATGGTACAAAATGTTAAATGAGGACCGAATACATATTGATATATTCTAAGCATGTATTATTGATCTATGATATGATTTAAGACTATAGTATTGATTTAGAAATTTTGAAAAACCATAGCTTAATTTTTAAAAATACCGTGACATATATATATGAGTATCTTGATGTATAATTTTTATTTCAAGCATCTGATGACATATTAGTGCTTTAGAACCTTGATTATATGTTATATGATTTAATTAAATTTTTGAAAACCATATGCTTTATAAATTTATAGGTTTTTGATTTTATTTTTGAACCGTGAGCTTTATATAAAATATAGGTTGATGTATGATTTTATTTTTGAACATGCAATGGTGTATTAATGCTTTACTATAGTGTATAAACATAGTATATAATTGTTGGAATTTTGAAAATCAAATACCATTTTTTCAAAAAGCCGAGAGCTTGTAGCTCCATATGGTGATGATTCAAATGGTTTTGGTTGATGTTATGATGTTACAATGTTATAATATAATGTTTATTGATATTGGAAATTATTTAGAATTTTTAGAAATTGTTTACTATTTATTTGGTAATTACCTATAATTACCGTGTGAAATATTGTTATATATTGAAATAAATAGTTATGATGAACTATGGGTTATGAAAATATTATATACTGATGTTGGGATGTTATAATAGGTATATACCAATTTTGGGAATTTTGGATGATTATTCCTATTTATTGGAATTACCGTGAATATTTATATATGTATATATATAAATAAATAGAAAACAGTGTTATATGAATTTCATAAATTCATATTCTGGACCATAGTGTATAATAATACACTATATTAATTTAGAAAATTTTTCAAAGATCATTTGCTATTTTTAGGACAATTATCGAAAATATCGATAATTAATAAGGATTTTAAATCCTTTTTAAAACAGTTTAATTATGAAATTTTGGTAAAATAATATTCTGGACAGTTTTCAAATGTTACAAAATTTTATAAACATAGATTGCTATGTTTGAGGCGAGCGTTCATTTTGTAGCGTTTTAAAAACCAAAATCTGCTTTTAATTATAAAAGAATTATTAAAAATGCGAAAATAATTATAAGTCCTTGATTTACAAGATAAATCGGGAATAGGACTTTCGTTTTCAAATCGATTAAATTCGATTTATAAAGCAAAATAGTGAAATTACTATTTAAAAGTGAAAATCATTGACTTTGTTGACCGGTGTTGACTTCGTTGACTTTTGAAGTCAAGCGTGCGATTATCGTTTATAAATCGTCGATGCGGCGTAAGATATACTAATTGGTATGATACCTCATTAGTAAGAAAGGTTTCATAAATGAAATCCATATATCGAAAACGTGCTTATCGTTGAGCGTATCTCGAGGAGCGAGAAAAGTCGATCGTATCGTATTAGAGGCGTATTGAATTCACTAAGAATTCAGTCTCACATCGATATGAAATATCAAAGTTATCTTAAGTTTTGAAAGTCTCGATAGACTTGGCGACGTACTAAAGCCTCGCTTTTTCGTAAAGGTGTGGGCCTTGAAAGCATGACGGGATTTTGGACGACGATCGAACTGGGACTTTTACAACGAACCGTAGTCGGTGGGTGGGCTTCTTATCTTCAAAATGTGGGCCTTTTCTTGTTTTCAAAATATGACCTTCTTGTTATATCAAATGAGTTTATTCTGACACTTATCCTACGATTGTTTATCAAATGTTTCTTGCATTACACGCGAAAATATTTCGTTTTGTGTATGGATCTATCTGTTATGCCGGGTAGAAATTGTGGAGATAGTTGGAACTATTATATCAATTGTTGTGGTAGCATGACCTTTTTAATGTCGGGTCTGTCTTGGGATGATAAATGCACAGCTAGGATTGGCGTGAAGGTTGGAACTATCTGTTGTGTTAACATATGCTTGCAGAGTATTTGTGTCTTTGTGCGGGATTACGGCGGTCACGGCGTCGTAGATGGGAGGCCTCACTCTCGGCGTTTATTTATTATTATTATTATGTATTGTGACTATGAGATACGGACCATACACGCGAAAATGCTGGCGGGCTATGTTCTGAGCGAAAATGATTTGGTAAGCCTGAGGCATTTTAACTAAAACCACTGTGACTTACTCGATATTGGCGGCGTAATCAAATATTATCAAATGTTTTCGGCATAAGTCCGCTGAGTGCAATTTCTTGTACTTAGCCTGCATGTTTGTTTTAAATGTGCGGGTTGAGCTCGATGGTGATGATGGGGATGTGTTGAGAGTCTAGTGTCCTTGGCGATTTACTTGAATGTTTGGGTTATACCTTGAATGCATATCGTCGTATATGTATTCACACACTTTCATTGCTATACTACGAACTCCTTTATTTATGTTTTATGTTATGAACTATCGAGGCCCATCGGATCGGGCGAGTTTTGGGGTCGATGGCTAAACCTTTTCAAAAACATTATAACATCACCTTATATTACGCTCGAGCATGTTAGTTTATTCTTATGCATTTTATTTTACCGTGTAATCCCTAAAATACTACTCCTAGTATTAGTAGCCCTCAGGTTCGGGTTGGTCGGATTGGGGTCGTGTGAGTGGTATCGAGGCGCTTTTGCTCTTTGAAAACCAGACCTTTTATTCTAAGTCAGATCAGTCCTTTGGACTTCTAGAAACCTCTTGACTCCTCTCAACACTCCATCACATCGAGCTCAACCGGGAAAAAGGTAACTGCATTTCTTTCTCAAACTCATGAAATGGAAAACTTCTGCATGATGAGCAAGTTAGAGGAACTTTTGAGAAATATTATTATTATGAAAATTTTTGAAGTTGAGAAGGAAAATTTTTCCAAAATTTTTTTTGAGCCAATACAATTGCTCAGTATTGAGATGGAAGTGTATGGTAGTATCAAGTTGAATGATCAACATGAAGCGAGCAATTCATTTTAATATGTATATGAGTTGATCATGTTGTCTTTTGAAATCATACTTCCAAATTTGCAAATAAAACTTTACTTTCCGACTTTCAAAATTTTATTTATGATGAATGATATGTTATCATGAGGCGAACTTAGACTCTAAGGAGCATGCTCACGTATCGTGAAAGAGCGTAGAAATCGAACTTCTTTTCCTTATGCGAACAAAGAGCGATAGGAAGAATGAAAGTAATGATACCCTTGAGCACGGACGATGGAAGGCGGCGAGAAGGATGACGAGGGCGACCCCGACCTTTAAAATTTGAATGGCGTCGGCACTCCATCATCACTTGACACAAGTGACCAGCAACACGAATCACGACATGGGCGTCACTTACGGCTTCAGGATGTGCAGCCTCGACTTAAGAACCCGAAGATGATAGGCGTATTACGTCGACATACACCTCGATTGATATTTTTGCACAATCGCGCAAATTTCCTGCACTGCGCAGTAGATTTGTTTTAGCTAGATCTCCCTCGTTGGGACTCCGATTTACGCATGGTTTGCACCTACGTACTCTAACGCACTGATCTTCATTTGTTATGAAGAACAGAATCCTAATTCTGTCCCAGAATACGATAGAGTCTGTTGAACTCTAGCTTAAGTGTTTGATATAAGACAAGGGTCTCGTGGCGTATATTGAGATATCATTAGCTATATGTATATGTTTGGGTAAGACTAAGAAAGTAAGTTGTGGTATATATTGTACATTATGATGATGCCTACCTTATAGAATTGTTAGTTCTAGCCTAGTTGCTTCTCGTTATGCTATCCTTTGTTTTGAGATGGCGATAGTTGGCTTACGTTAGTTTTCTTTTTCTTTTACCGTGGCGGATGGAGGAGATCGCTATATCGCTAGGAGGAGGTAGGACCTCATGCCCCACCGAGGAGGCTGATCGCACCTATAGGGAATGTTGGATGTCTGTGGGGAAGACCTAGGTGAGTTTACGGCGTACTACACCCGGTTGTGGAGGCGCTTGAGCTATGGCGCAACCGACTACGATGGCATCAAGAGACTTCTAGCTATACTCCCTTGTACAGGATGGTTATGCAGAGAGGTATCGGAGACTACATCTATCGCATTCCCAGGGTTATGATTTGATTGGGGATGCGCCTAGGTTCGTGAGTCACGACTTACGTGTACGATATCTATGGAGCCCGCGATGGGACCTATCTCCTCACGGGAGTACACTTGGCGTGATGAGTCGCGAGTGGCTGTACCTTGAGGTTCGAGGCAGGTTGATCGGTGATACCCACATGCAGAGTGGGCGAGGTAGGATGTCTGAGGTGGATAGGCGGCCGCGCCACAGAGCCTTGGGAGAGCCCGTGTTGCCACCGGCGGTTTTGGACACCCGATCGTCGCCACTACCGCCCCACCACTGCATCCGATCCACCACCACCCGAAGGCGAAGAGCCCTTCCGCGGACGGCGCGGATGAGTATTAGATACCTTCCACGGATATGACCCGACCGGTATGCTACGGTCCGATCCGCCACAACTTCGACTTATCGGTAGCGGATAACTTTGGACCCTGCGCGACATACCGATGATGGAAAAAGCGGTGCGGGACCATCAGTGCGACCTCGTGAGGGCGATTCGGATGAGGAAGGCGACTCGAAGAGGAGGAAGACCACGAGGAAGGCGGAGTAGGAAGGAAACTCGTGGAGACCTTGGCGATGTTTTAATTAGAATCATTTTGTTATGACTAGCATGTGTGCTAGCTTTTCCTTTATTTCAATACCATGGTTCTAAGACTTGGATTTTTTCTTTTGGCCATGTGGGCCCGAAACCTTGTTATTTCTATTTTCTATGATTCTCGATGTTAGACATCTTGTTTTGACAAACCTTGGTTATCTATCCACATATATTTTTGACCCAGTGGGGCCTTTTTGGTGGCGATTGTCTATCTATGGATGAATTGTTTTACTTTTATATCGCTTTAAGAAGAAGCTATGAAAACCTTATTTTGTTAAGTTGTAGCGTTTAATAATTAACGATGGTATGTTTTATATAGCGAGAATGCCTCAGAAGAAACCCGGAAAGAGAACCCGGAGGTGAGGAAGACTAGAGGAAGGGTAGAATCCCGAACAAGAACGAAGATAATCCCCAACCACCGCTCCACCTCAACCCGATCGCGGGATCGAAGAACTATTCTTGAGGCAAAACCCTCCTGTTTTTAACGGAAGGGAGCCGGAAGAAGCCGAACAATGGGTTAGGGCCATTGAGCAGTTTTCACTTTCTAAGGTGCAGCACGAGGAAAGGATGTCGTGTGTTACTTTCGACTCATCGGACCGGTGACTTACGGTGGGAGGCCGGAAGAAGACCTTCTGGTGAACAACTAGAAGAGTTCTCGTGGGAGGATTTGAGAGAGGCATGCGAAAAGTATATCCCAAAAGTTATAGGGAAAAAGAGGCGGGAATTTTTCTGCTAAAACAAGAAAAATTATCCGTAACCGACTACGATCGCACTTTCTGCGAGACGTCGAGATATCGCCGGATCTGGTGGACACCGACTTGAAAATGTCGGAAAAGTTCGGTCGGTGAGAATGGAGATCGCATGTCTCTTGCCGACCATGGAGACCTATCTTACGAAGCTCTATACGAGCTTTGGATATTGAAGCGACTATGGCGAGAATAAGATGGTGTCGTCTCGGACACACGGTAATTCGGATAAGGAAAAGGGCTGGAGCCCAACCGCGGAAATAACAACCGCGGAAACTATGGAGAAGCAAGTCCTGGCGCCGTGGTGGCGAAACCCGCCGCGGCGAGGACAAAGCTGGAAGAAGCAGCTCATGCTCCACCGGCAAGGGACCACAGGACGATCGAGGCACCTCAATGCCCTAGATGCCATAGAGCACACAGGGGTGTGTGCGGCAAGCGTGGTAGGCTGTTACAAATGCGGGGTGAGCGGGCATTACGCATGACAATTGCCCGATGTCACGTTCGGATGGAAGGCCGAACCAAGCGGGCAATGCTCGGCCGTTGAGGGCTATCTGACTTCAGCCCCGACCACCGCGGCGGTTCCGGCCCCAACCAAAGCAACTCGGTGGCAAACACCCGGCCTCAACAACAACAACTCCGGCGGCCGCGCGGTGGCGGCCGCGCGACAACAAATCCCATAGCGCGGTGGCGGCCGCGCCACAACAACGGCGGCGGCAACCACGCGCGCCAGCGCCGGCGGCGGCAACAGGCGAGCAACAACCGCCAAATCAGCAAGGACCGGCGCCCGTCGGCCTCGGCCGGCTCGGGCGAGCTACGCCTGCCTGGGAGGCGAGCGAGCAGAACCGAGGAAACTTGGCGGTATGGGAGTTCTTCTCAACCTACCATTATAGTCTTGTTCGATCTGGTGCTTCGCATTCTTTTATTGCAAAATCATGCGTGAAATCTTGAGCCTTAGGTGCGAAAAATCAAGCGGGATATGAGAATCTCATCGCCTATAGGAGGGATTATGGCCGTTACCCACTTTTGCTCGAACCTAGAATTGACATTAGGATCACTTAAGGTTACGGCTAGCGATCTAAACATAATACCCATGGACGATGTAGACATAATCCTAGGAATGGGTGGTTAGCTAGGAATCATTCCACGATTCTCTGTAAGGAAAGGAAAATTTCGTTTCACTTTCACGGACAGAAGCTACGCATTTTCACGGGATCGGCATGGGAAGGAGAATGCCGATAGTATCCGACACTACAAGCTAGGAGGATGATGAACGGAAGGGATGCCATGCATTCCTTGTTTATTTAAATGATGAAGATAAACCGAGCGCGGGTGAAGACATTGAAGTTGTCAGAGAATTTCGGACGTATTTCCAATCTGCGGGACTACCTCCTAATAGACAACTAGAGTTTACCATCGACTTGGGCAGGATCAGCCCGGTGTCGAAGGCGCCTATAGGATGGCCCCAAAGGAGCTAGAAGAGTGAAAATCCAAATCAAGAGCTTTTGGATGCAGGATTCATTAGGCAGTGTTTCACCTTGGGGGCACTGTTTTGTTTGTTAAGAAGAAGGATGGTTCTTTGAGGATGTGCATCGATTATAGAGAACTAAATAAGATGACACTAAAGAACAAATACCCTTTACCGAATTGATGACTGTTTGATCAATTGCGAGGCGGGTGTATTCTCGAAGATTGATCTTAAGTCGAGGATACCACCAGCTGAAAATCTGCACTGAAGATGTACGAAGGCGCATTCGAACGAGATATGGCCACTATGAATTCATAGTTATGCCATTCGGATTAACCAATGCACCGGCCGTGTTCATGGACCTCATGAGCAGTATTTCATCCATTTTGGATAAGTTTGTTTTGGTCTTCATAGATGACATCCTTATTTATTCAAAGAATGAAGAGGATCATAAGGAACATCTGACGGTTTGCAAACCTTGAGAAATGAAAGACTCTTTGCTAAGTTTAGCAAATGCGAGTTTTGGTGAAGGAAGTTATGTTCCTTGGACACATTGTGTCTGCTTGAAGGTATAAAAGTAGATCCGACCAAAGTAGAGGCCGTGCGAGAATGGAAATCACCTAAAACACGACCACGAAATTAGAAGCTTCCTAGGATTAGGTGGCTACTATAGGAGATTCATGAAGGATTCTCCAAGATTGCAAGGCGATAACTTGACTACTCGGGAAGGAATCAAGTTCAATTGGACGAGATGAGTGCGAGATGAGTTTCCAAATACTCAAAGAGAAATTGACCGGTGCACGAGTTCTAGCGGTCGAGCGCGAGACAAGGGTATGTGGTCTATACCGGCGCATCTAAGGCTGGGTGGGTTGTGTTTTGATGCAAGAAGGAAAAGTGATAGCTTACGCATCTCGACAACTCGGACCCCACGGTGAACTACTGACCCGATTTGGAATTAGCGGTGTAGTTCATGCCCTAAAATTTGGAACACCATCTCTATGGTGTGAGATGTGAGATCTTCACGGATCATAAAAGTTTGAAGTATTTCTTGAACAAAGAGATCTGAATATGAGACAAAGAAGATGGCTAGAATTAGTAAAAGATTACGTTGTGGTATTAACTATCACCGGGCGAGGCGAATGTAGTGGCGGCGCCTTGAGTCGTAAAGCCATACCAGTTAGGATGTCTCTTTGTACTGAGAGGAAAAACTCGTTGAAGAGTTTGGCGGGATGAAGATTGAACTAGTTGAACCACCGGAACAATCGTGAGTTGTATCGCTACACTCGCGCGACATCGATCTAAGAAAAGAATTGTCGAGAGACGAAGGATTGAGAAAAGTTGGAAAGATCGAGGAAGACTAAGGTGCGAAGGATTGAGAGAATTTCAAGAGGCGCGGATAACGCCTTATTGTTTGAAGGTAGGATATGCGTTCTGACGGCGAGCTTGAGCGAAATCATGAGTGAGGCTCACGATCACCCTACACCGCCCACCGGGTAGTACTAAGATGTACCGGGACACGAAGGAAAATTTTTGGTGGGAAGGCGTGAAGCGAGACATAGCTTCTTCGTAGAGCATTTGTCTTGTTTGTCGACAAGTGAAGGCTTTACACCAGCGACCCTATGGGAAGTTACAACCGTTGGAAATCCCGAATGGAAGTGGGACGATATAACGATGGATTTCGTTACAAGCTTACCCAAATCGAGAAGAGGAAACACGACCGTATGGGTAATTGTGGATAGGCTTACCAAAGTGCTCACTTTTACCTATTCAAAGCACTTATGGATCGATAAGTTGGCCCGGTGTATGTTAAGGAAATTATGCGACTACATGGGTGCAAAATCTATTACCTCGATCGAGACTCCAAGTTCACATCCAGTTTTGGATTAGCTTGCGAGAAGGCTGGGTGCAGATTAAACTTGATCTGACATTCCACCCACAAACCGATGGACAATCGGAGAGAAACGATCAAGCGCTAGAAGATATGCTTAGAAGCTGTAATTTTGGATCGCGGTACAAAATGGGAAGATATTTTACCTCGATTGAATTTGCTTACAACAACGGTTATCAGCGACGATCGGCATGGCCCATCTGAAGCCTTGTATGGCAAAAGTGTAGATCACCACTTTATTGGGATGAAGTCGGTGAGAGAAAAGTCATAGGGCACGATGCGGTGAGTGAAATGATCGAAATCGTTCGACAAATTAGGATGAGGATAAAAGAGGCTCGGGACGGACGGAAATCTTCTGACGTCTGGCGTAGATCGAGCTACTGGTTTGAGGATGGAGACAAAGTATTTCTTAAGGTCTCTCCATCAAAAGGATTGTCGGGTTTGGCACGAAAGGAAAGCTTAGACCCGTTACATAGGACCTTATGAGATCTAGAAAGGATAGGTCCGATGGCTTATAGGTTGGCTCTTGCCAAAACTAGGAAATGTCCATAATGTTTTCACGTCTCACAATTACGAAAATCGTTCACGACCCAAGCACGTGATTCATCAAGGCGGCGTGATCCTCGAGCGGACATGAGCTATAAGGAAGAACCCGCAGCCATACTTGACCACAAAGTTCGGCAACTACGGAGCAAGTCGATTAGTTAGTTAAAGTCTTGTGGAGACACCACAGACGAGAAGAAGCCACGTGGGAGCTTGAAGAAGCAATGAGGAAAAATACCCGACTTATTTTTCTAAAGGTATACAAATTCGGGACGAAATTTTTCGTAAGGGTGGAATGTAATATTCGAAAAAGCGAATATCGATTACGGTATTACGAACCCGTAATTAGGGTTTTCTTAGTATATTATCTTTTACGACATCGAATCTTGTGACTTCGATGCGATATCGTTATAACGAATTCCTTTTCATAATTGATAAGGATTGTGAATTAAAGGATTGAAATATTACGAAATGATTCGTCGATATTTTTAAGCGTCAACAGCGTGTCGAGCGTCGACTTTTCATGAAAATTTACGGCGGTGAAGCTTGGAATTAATTTCCATCTTAATTCCTTTATTAAATGGAATATATTTATTTAGTAAGTATGAACTTCTGCGACCATTTTGAGATGAGTCGATTTGAGCGTTTGAGGCGTTTTGAGCGTTAACGTCTGAGGCGTTTTGAAAAATGAGTTTAATGCTCGGGAAATTATAATAATTAATTTCCTATTATTATTTTATATAATTACAGTATTAATGATTATTAAAATCAATATTTGAGTTATTAAACTCGATAATTTCAATTTGTAATTTGAAAACCCTAATCTTATAAATAAGGGTTTTATCACATGAAATGATACCAATAAATTATCCTATGGTATCTAAACTTTATAATATGATATATATGAATAATATTAAGCATTAAATCAGATTTTCAGTCATAAAAATCGAAGGATTCAGTTTTTATGAAATTTAAACCCAAACTTGCGAAATTAGGGTTTTTGATTCATGAAATGTGTAATAATTTTATCCTATGCTATTATTTAATATCTAAATCATATATTATGATATATATGTGTATATTTGGGACGAAAAGTACATGAGTATCAATAATAGGTGTATTTTATATTTTAATCCTATTTTTCCTAATTTTGGATCGGTAATTTGAATTTATGCATAGTGATGTTTTAATTATTTTATGGCATGTATTATATATCTATGAACTATACTATGATTAATACATATATTATGTGTAAAATAAAATTAAAATCAGCCCTAGAACCCATGATTTGACTCATCTCTTCCCATACAAATGATTTCACTTTTAAATTTTGCCCAATACATGAAGAGCTCTTTTGCACTCTTTAATCATCATATACCCTTCCCAAGTGCAGCATATTTTTCCCTATGTGTAGCCAAAATCGAGTGAGAGAGAGAGAGATTAGGGAGAGACTCTTCCTTTATACCACTCTCATACATCATTTTCAAAACACAAAATACTCATTTTCTCTCCATTTTCGCTCACAAAACCGAGAGCAACACCTCTCATTTTTAAAATTTTCTTCTTCCATTTTCATCTCCATTTCTCCTCCAAACTTGATACCATTTAGTGTTCTTGACATCTAGACCATTCTCAAGGTAATACATAGTATTTAGCTTCGATTTTATCCTCTTTTAATCTGAAAATTTCAAAACTTGTTTATATATATGTATGTGTGTTTGAAAGTCTTATATATGTATATACATGTGTTTAAATGTTCTTGAGCATGAGCTATTGTTATATATGTTCTTGATGATTTTATTTTGAAAATATGAGAATATATGTTAAATGAACATAGGTTGTTGTATATATGAAATGTTGGAATGGATCTAGCTTGTATATTCACATTTTGAACCATAGTATGTATATTGATATAATTTTGAAAATGCTACAAAATGTTGGATGAGGACCGAATACATATTGATATATTCTAAGCATGTATTATTGATCTATGATATGATTTAAGACTATAGTATTGATTTAGAAATTTTTGAAAACCCTAGCTTAATTTTTTTTAAAAATACCGTGACATATATATATATGTACCTTGATGTATAATTTTATTTCAAGCATGCAATGACATATTAGTGCTTTAGAACCTTGATTATATGTTCTATGATTTAATTAGAATTTTGAAAATCATATACTTGATTTTTCAAAATACCGTGAGCTTTATAAATTATAGGTTGGTGTATGATTTTATTTTTGAACATGCAATGGTGTATTAATGCTTTAGTATATTGTTTATACATTGTGTGAAATTATTAGAATTTTGGAAATCAAATACTAAATTAAATCAAATAAACCGTGAGTGATATGCTCTTGAAGGTGATGATTTAATTAGTTTTGATAAATATTATGATGTTATATTACTATACTATAGTGTATAAACATAGTATATAATTGTTGGAATTTTGAAAATCAAATACTAAATAAATCGAAAAAAAAGCCGAGAGCATCACAAGCTCATATGGTGATGATTTAAATGGTTTTGGTTGATGTTATGATGTTACAATGTTATAATATAATGTTTATTGATGTTGGAATTTATTTAGAATTTTTAGAAATTGTTTACTATTTATTTGGTAATTATCCTATAATTACCGTGTGAAATATTGTTATATATTGAAATAAATAGTTATGATGAACTATGGGTTATGAAAATATTATATACTGATGTTGGGATGTTATAATAGGTATATATCAATTTTGGGAATTTTGGATGATTATTCCTATTTATTGGAATTAGTGAATATTTATATATGTATATATATAAATAAATAGCAAACAGTACTATATGAATTTGATAAATTCATATTCTGGACCATAGTGTATAATAATACACTATATTAATTTAGAAAATTTTTCAAAGATCGTTTGCTATTTTTAGGACAATTATCGAAAATTTCGATAATTAATAAGGATTTTAAATCCTTTTAAAGCTGTTTAATTATAAATTTTGGTAAAATAATATTCTGGACAGTTTTCAAATATTACAAAATTTTATAAACATAGATTGCTATGTTTGAGACGAGCGTTCATTTGTAAGCGTTTTAAAAACCAAAATCGCTTTTAATTATAAAAGAATTATTAAAAATGCGAAAATAATTATAAGTCCTTGATTTACAAGATAAATCGAGGAATAGGACTACGTTTTCAAATCGATTAAATTCGATTTATAAAGCAAAATAGTGAAATTACTATTTAAAAGTCAAAATCATTGACTTTGTTGACCGATGTTGACTTCGTTGACTTTTGAAAGTCAAGCGTGCGATTATCGTTTATAAATCGTCGATGCGCGTAAGATATACTAATTGAGTATGATACCTCATTAGTAAGAAAAGTTTCATAAATGAAATCCATATATCGAAAACGTGCTTATCGTTGAGCGTATCTCGAGCGAGAAAAGTCGATCGTATCGTATTAGAGGCGTATTGAATTCACTAAGGAATTGAGTCTCACATCGATATGAAATATCAAAGTTATCTTAAGTTTCGAAAGTCTCGATAGACTTGGCGACGTACTAAAGCCTCGCTTTTTCGTAAAGGTGTGGGCCTTGAGCATGACGGGATTTTGACGACGATCGAACTAGGACTTTACAACGAACCATAGTAGTCTCGGTGGGCTTCTTATCTTCAAAATGTGGGCCTTTTCTTACCCACTAAAGCGTGACTTCTTGTTATTTCAAATGAGTTTATTCTGACACTTATCCTACAATTGTTTATCAAATGTTTCTTGCATTACACGCGAAAATATTTCGTTTTGTGTATGGATCTATCTGTTATGCCGGGTAGATTTTGTGGAGATAGTTGGAACTATTATATCAATTGTTGTGGTAGCATGACCTTTTAATGTCGGGTCTGTCTTGGGATGATAAATGCACAGCTAGGATTGGCGTGAAGGTTGGAACTATCTGTTGTGTTAACATATGCTTGCAGTATTTGTGTCTTTGTCGGGATTACGGCGGTCACGGCGTCGTAGATGGGAGGCCTCACTCTCGGCGTTTATTTATTATTTATTATTATGTATTGTGACTATGAGATACGGACCATACACACAAGAAAATGCACGGCGGCTATGTTTCTGACGAAAATGATTTGGTAAGCCTGAGGCATTTTAACTAAAACCACTGTGACTTACTCGATATTGGCGCGTAATCAAATATTATCAAATGTTTTCGGCATAAGTCCGCTGAGTGCAATTTCTTGTACTTAGCCCTGCATGTTTGTTTTAAATGTGCGGGTTGAGCTCGATGGTGATGATGGGGATGTGTTGAGGAGTCTAGTGTCCTTGGCGATTTACTTGAATGTTTGGGTTATACCTTGAATGCATATCGTCGTATATGTATTCACACACTTTCATTGCTATACTACGAACTCCTTTATTTATGTTTTATGTTATGAACTATCGAGGCCCATCGGATCGGGCGAGTTTTGGGGTCCGATGGCTAAACCTTTTCAAAACATTATAACATCACCTTATATTCTACTCGAGCATGTTAGTTTATTCTTATGCATTTTATTTTACCGTGTAATCCCTAAAATACTACTCCTAGTATTAGTATCAGCCTCCAGGTTCGGGTTGGTACCACGGAATGGGGTCGTGATCCTCTACATATATCATTTATAATAAGCTATAGAAAAACGGAAATTACATGTCATTTATGTATGTATGTCACCAATTCATTTCAATTTGCCCTTGTTATTTTTTTTTAACAATTTGGCCTCTTTAATTTTTTAACATATGTTCAATGCAGGTCAATTTTGATTATTCTTCAAATATTTTGAATTTTTGTGCTAAAGATTTTAGATAAGTATTTAGTTCTAAAATTGTATCCGTATGATAATGATTGTCAATTAATGTTAGTTGTCGGTGCGTATTATTTACAATTTTTATATACAATGAAACATGATGTTACTTTAAATTTAATAATGACCTCATATTTCGTCGAGTAATATTCAAATGATAAACAACTCTAGCAAGCAGCGCTCGTGCCTCTTGGATAATTCATCAAAGGTAAGGAAACAGAAAATATAAGTCAAATTTTAGAGGGGGTTGCATGTGTCGAACTTTCTAGATTGAAATAGAACTTAAAAAGCTATACTAGAGATAAGAATCTTACCGGTTAAAGCATTGTTGACGAGGAATAATTCCTCAAGTGCTTTCATGTCTCCTATTTCTCTCGGCGATGTCTTAAGGGGTGGTTGGCTAAGCTTATTTTTTAGAGCTAATAAGATGTTTCAAGAGTTTATAAGAGGTAATTTCTCAAGTGCTTATAAGTTGTTAAAGTGTTTGGATGATTGATCTTATAAGCTAGAGAAAGAATCATGAATTAGAGAGATAAAATCATAGTTAGAGAGATAAAATTGACGAGATGTGATGTTGATAGTATATGTGTAGGAAATAACGAACTATAATAAGGTTATTTTGGTAAATTCATGATTGCTTATAAGTTTATGAAAAAAATAAGTTATGGTTGACCAACTTATTTTTAAGGAACTTATTGTTGGAGTTATTTTCACAAATTATGTTCGCTTAGGAGCTTATTTGTCAAACACTTTGCAACGAACTTATAAGCTCTAAACAACTTATAGCTGTTTTAAAACTTATAAGCTCAGCCAAACACCCTCTAAGTTTATTACCTGATAAGGAAATATACTCCAAAGAAGACATGTTAAAATAGGACGGCGGCAAAGGGCCAATCAACTTGTTAGAATCCATGGACAAATGTAGTAAACTATTGAGACTGCCAATTTCATTTGGAATAACACTTGTAAAAATATAGAACCATCAAAAGTCAATTCACTTGTTATGATGCACTCTGTGTTCTATTACCATACCTAGAAAAGGACATAACCATACCACTTAAAATATTGTTATCGAAGTAAAATATTATGATGCCACTCCGTGTTCCCAATTTCTTTTGGGATTGATCAATTAAGCCTGGTGAATAACATGGTTATTGTCTGCAAATTATTAAGTTGGCCTTCTGAGTAACACCTATGTTCATGAAGCATAATGTAATAAATAATCATCAAGTTTAGTGATATGCAATTGGATTATTGGAGCATAAATACACCAACTTTGGATCCATTTTGTTTTTCCCACGAACTTTAAAAATTGTCACAAAATACATAAATTTAATCACTTTAGTGATTTTTCCACGAATTCAAATTCAAACCAAATTAAATATTCTGACTTGACATCTCGAAAATTTACCATAGACAAAACGGTCAGTGATATAAACGACATAGTAGTGAGAGGATATCGATTGTTTTGATTCCAACTAGAACCAGACGATGGAACAAACGAGAAGACATACTTTTTGTAATAAGGTTGACGCGATGAATCATAAATAAAAAAAATCTGATTTATTTTGATGGAACGACGATGTTTTATGTTCTTTCTCTACGATATCCTTTATATCACTAACCGTTTTGTCTATAGTAAATTTCTGAGATGTCAAATTAGATCTTATTTGACTTGAATTTGAAATCGTGGTAAAATCACTAAAGTGATTAAGTTTAAGTATTTTGTGACAATTTTAAAGTTCGTATGTTGGTTGAACTTGTATACAATGTTTCATGTTACCACTATTATGGTTTCATAACTGAATTGTTTACTTGATTGCATGTTGTCTCGTTATCTTATACAAAAGTTAGAACATACAGTGTGCAGAAGATCACAGAAGTCTGTATGATTGGTTGATCTAGTTGAGATATAAAATTGAATCACAGATGAGACAACTTGAGGACGAGTTGTTAGTATAAGCTATAGTATGGATAAGAAGAACTTGACTGATTGTTTGTCTATGCCGATACGCCGACGTATTGATGGATCACATTTATATGTATTCTTCTATCGCACCGTCGTGATTTAATTTAGATATCGGTGACTTTATATTGATTTGTTTAGTAATTATTGGTTTTGGGATTTTATTATAATAGATATTTTTGAACAATTTTTTTTATAATTATTTCTTAGTAGATTTTTAAATGGTTAAATTGGAAACAATTGTTAAATAATGTGATTTCGTTTTTTTACTGTGATTTATCTGTGTGATTAAGTTCAGAAATTATATTTTTGCGATTAATATCTTTTGAGTAATATTGTTATTTATTTTTTGTGCATGCCCGAATAAATTTCACTTTTTTGTACTTCATTAACAAATGGCTTATAAAACATTCTCTTTGACTAAGATCAATACTGATATTTAATCGATAATTTTATAAGTTTAGAACCAATGAGTGTGTGGATATATGTATTGTTTATTTATTTTGAAACAATTTGCTGCTTTTTATTTTTATAATATAATATTTCTCCTTTAATTCGTTTTCATATTCTATTTGTATATGAGATTTAGAAAAACTAATTAATTTATTGTTTTTCCTCCTACTTTTTTAAATATGTTTTAATATGATACGATTATTAAATTATATTTTTATTTATGTATAAAACATAATTTTTCATGTCTTAGTTGTATTTTTAATAAAATCTTTGTTGTACTACAATTTGTAATATTTTAAGATTGTAGATATAATATTTATAATTGTTTGCGCGTTTTATAATCGCCTTTTTTGTTATGATAAAGAATTAAATTTTACAAAGATTTTGTCTCTTAGTTTAAATTGTGCGTTGAGTAGGGAAGTCTCTCAATTATTTATCTGTGCATAACACAGGTAGAATATCAGTTTGATGAACAACGACGAAGTTTGTTAAATCAATTTTGGGGGCTGAATTTACGTAATATACTTTTGGTTATCTAAAAGGTCAGTCAACACTTTAATGACCGCCAAATTATGCGAGCCATTTTGCTGTCACACTTTAATGACCGAGAAATCCATTTTGCAGCTGTCACACTTTAATGACAGAGAAATTATGCGAGCCATTTTGCTGTCACAATTTAATCAGTAATATGGACGTTTCTCTAAGCAGCTGCAACTTGGTTTTTATTGGTTATCTGTTTTTTATCTGCATGCATAGCTCTGCATGGCAGTTAATGTGTCAGCTAAGTAGTTAAGGGAAACAGTTAGTTTGTTAACTATTAGTTAGTTATTCTGTTAGTTTGTTAAGTTTCTGTTTTGCTCTTGTTTATATATATCTGTAAAGCTCTCGTCTTTCTTCAATAATCAATTACACAATTTTTCTATTTGATCTTGTTTAGTTTCTGCTTTAGTTTCAACATGGTATCAGAGCTTCATTAAGAGCTTTACAGTTTTTGAACACATTGATCTGCGATTTTCGTGATCATCGTTGTTCTTCTTCTCTCAACATGGTTTCCTCTTCTTCGACAACAGCAACATCTTTCCTTCCAAATTTGCATCCAATGATTCTAAGATTGGATCGCAACAACTATGCGTTTTGGAGAATTCAAATTCTCACCACGGTTCGAGCTCATGGTTTTGATGATTTTCTTTCTTCCACTGTTGCGCCTCCTCTGCAACGACTTCCTTCTACATCTACGACTACCACTTCTACTCCCAACCCTGAGTACTTGGAATGGATTCGTAAGGATCATTTTCTAATGAGCTGGATGCTCGTCCACTGGGGAATCAATGCTAGGACATGTAGTGCGCTACACGTCTGCTAGCATGATCTGGCGCGTTCTAGAGTAGCTTTTCCATTCACAATCTCGCGCTCGTGTTCTTTAATTAAAGAAGATGCTTCACTCTCAGAAGAAATGAGCAATGTCCGTGGATGAATACTTTCTGCGGATGCGCAGCTATGCAGATCAACTCATTGCGATTGGTCATGATATTGCTGATGATGATCTTGGAGATTTTATTCTTGCAGGTTTTGGAGCTGATTATGAATCTGTTATTGTCAATCTTGTGCATCGGTCTGAGGCTCCAAATCTTCAGGAAATGCAATATGCTCTTCAATGCCATGAAATTCATCTACAACAAAGTGTTTACTCTCTACCTTCAGATCCCATGGCCCATTTTGTTCAGCGTGGTGGTCGAAGTTTTCGTGGCCGTGATAGGTATAATGGTGGTCGCTCCTCCGCATTCCAATACTCTGGCAAATCTCCGATGGTTAGTCAACTTTGTGGTCGCACAAATCATGTGGCACTCAAGTGCTATAAACGTTTTGATGTACATTTTACGGGTGCTGAAAGTCAAACGCCACATTCTAATCCTCAAGCCTATCTCACAGATTTTTCAGGCTGCTCCTGAGTATGAGTTCGATGAAGAAGAAGGTGTCTGGTATGTTGACAGTGGTGTTACCAATCACATCATGAAAAATATGAGCAATCTTCATCTTTCTTCTCCCTACACTGGATCCAAAGCACTCACAGTAGGTAATGGTAAGTCTATTCCTATCAAGTCTATAGGTACCAAATCTATTCATTCTTCCACCACCTCTTCTCTTCTGCTCAATAATATTCTCTTTGTTCCACAAATTACCAAGAATCTGATTAGCATCTCTCAGTTCACAAAAGATAATCATGTTGTTTTTGAATTTCATGACTCGTGTTGTCTTGTAAAGGACAAGAAAACGAGCAAAACTCTGCTGAGGGGCAAACTTCAAAAGGGCCTATATCAGATTGATCTCTCCAAGTTGTGTGTAAATTCTACAAATTCTCTTGCTTCTCAGCCAATTCACAATGTTGCCTGTTTTTCTGTCTCTGAATGTCCTAGTCATACAATTCCCGGTTCTACTTGTGTATCGACTAGCCCTATTTGTATAAATGAGAAAACAATAAGCAGCCAACAAGCTCCAATGCTTGATACTTCTACTTCTTGTAATTTGTCTACACCTATCTCTAAGTATTTCTTTACTGATTTCTTTTATTCTAATCGATTTTCTGCTTATTTTTCGACCATCAGGATCATGTATATTGGGATCATATGAGGGGTATGTTATTATTTTAGATCTAAACTATACTTATCTCGTGATGTGAGATAAAAACCCGGAATCCACTTATGTAATAGAGTTGATCCACTAATCGAAGATGAAAAAGAAAACCGAATTTTTGTGAACAATGCGGGGTCGAGTTTGTTGATTCTCGGATACTGAAGATATCAAATGGTTTTTGGGGTGATAGTGGAAAAGTTGACGAGATAAGTCACCCTATCGCCACTCTACGTAACCGTATATGAGATTTTCACCTCATACGACTACTGCTCAATTCTTTTCAATTCATTGGATCCTTTTCCGCCGATGACTTCCACCACGTCAATGTGACACTCTACCACCGAGTTATATCCTCCCGGGGTCAAATCACTACGTTCTAAGAAGAAATATTTGAGTATCAATCTCATCGATATCATCGATCTCATACCAAATCCCATCAATCGAATCGAGATTATGCGGGATTATACACGAAAGATCCTTTTGGCTCTCTTTAGCCCTATGTCTCTTATCCTGGAGGTCTTCCTCCACTAGCGTGTTTTTCGAAAACTCTATTTATTCTCGTGTGGATGGTGGCGTGCCTATATTAATGAAATAAAACTTTGGCATAAAAAATTAGGGCATCCCAGTGCGTCTATTCTATCTTATGTTCTTAAAATCTTAACATATCTGCAAAATTTTCTACTGCTGGTTTTTGCGATGCTTGTAACATTGGAAAATTGCACCAACAACCTCATATCTCTCAACCTATGAAAACTACTCGCCGCTTTCAACTCATACACTCAGATCTTTGGGGACCCTGTCACATTGCTTCCACACAAGGTTTTAGATATTACATTCATTTTGTAGATGATTACAGTAGGTTTACATAGATATATCCTCTTACACTCAAATCTGAAACTGGGAAGGTTGTCCAACAATTTTTTCAAATGATCAAGTGTCAATTCTCTTGCTTTATTCAGACCTTTTGATGTGGATCGAAACGGTCGAGTTCTTGAATCTCCTTGATAGGTGAAGAGGCGCCAAAGTTACTGCTCTTTATTGCTAAGTGGTTATTTTATTATCTTTCCAACTTGTATTATCTTATTCTGCACCCAATTTTATATTTAGAGGATTAGTTTACAATTTCCAATTCTTAGAAACTATAAAAGTCTTGTGTTTGGAGATTTGAGGGGACGATGATATTGTTATGAAAAGTTGAGAATTATTCTCTCGGCAAGCATCGGTATTTTTATAAATCAACGATTCTTGCTATCTTCTCTTTATTCGTGTCGCCAAGCATCATCCGGCATCGCCAGCCGATCAATGATATGCCACCACGAAATCACCGCAATCATGAAGCCCATATCAACGATATTCACAACCGCAACGATATAGCTCAACTCCAACGCCAAGTGGAGCAACTCACCACAAGCAGCTCGCTGCTTTGCAAAATCCTCCTCCCCACCAAGATGATGTTGTTACTCCGACGACGAAGGAAATCCTTTCACGACCCGCATCCTCAACCACAAAATGGCGATCGACGTTGGGAGGCGTGTTTTCGGACGAGATCCACAATTCAAAGGGATTTGCAACTGATGAATTCATTGACCGCTCGCTACGGTGGAAGAAATTTTGGATTTTAAAGATGTCCCACCTTAACCCGTGTCCTTGATCACCACGCGCATGCGGTCGCGCCTGTGCATGGTGGCAGCAGTTGAAGGGACACGCCACCGTCGTGGAAAATCGAAAATCACATCTTGGGACAAACTCCGTAAACACATGAGGTCCGCATATTCCTTATAATTATGAACGTGATCTCTATCAACGGTTCCAACGTCTCGCCTTGACGTAAATCTGTCGATGAATATACTTGTGAATTTTATGAACTTTTGGCTCAGAATGAATTAAACGAGACTCAGTCCCAATTGGTTTCTCGTTATATTGGTGGTGTTGTTGGGCTTGGGCTTTAGTTGGCCCAAATTGTTTGGCCCATTTACGACCTCTTCACCTCTTAAATTGCCAAGCAGTTTTTTAAGAGGGGACATCACTCTTTGTGAAGAAGAGCAGAAAAAGAGAGAGAGAAAAGAGAGGGTTCACGAGAAATTTGAGAGAGTGAAAATTGTGAGGTCTTTGAAGAGGGAAAGAGAGAAGTGAGGTAGAGAGTGTATGAGGAGAGGTTGTTCTTCTCTTGGGTGTAATTCTTGGTTTCCTCACGGACCATTCTTCAATATTGCAATTGGTGTCGCTCCGTGGATGTAGGCATTGCCGAACCACGTAAATCTCGTGTCTTGTTTATCTTCGCATATTTTGATAGCTTGTTGTTATTACTTGTTTTTATGGTGCATTGTTTATGCTTGTGAGTGTCTCTCGTGCTTTGTCTATTGTTTCCACTGCATTGGTGTCGTTGTGGGTTTGCATTTGATGCCAACAATTGGTATCGAGCTTGATATCAAATTCGGGTGGTTGAACTCAAATTTGAGGGTATTGAGCTGATCGGGCGGAGCGCACACCGTGTGTTTGTGAAATTCTCGAGAGAATTTTTTTGTAAAACAATTGAAAAAAATGACTTCCACAAGTGGTACAATCAAAATTGGAAAGTATGAGATAGCAAGGTTCAATGGGAAGAATGATTTTCCTATTGGAGGATGCAAATGAAAAATTTGCTAATCTCACAAAAAGTTGCACAAAGCTTTGACGGTAAAGAAAAAAGCCCAAAGACATGACGGATGAGGATTGGGAAGAGTTAGATCTTGAAGCACGCTCGATCATACTTTGCCTTGAAAGGATGTTGCTTTCTTGGTGGATGGTGAGAAACCGCTGGCAGCCGTGTGGTTGAAGTTAGAGGCAAACTTCATGACGAAGACTCAACAAATCGGATCTACTTGAAATCCAAATTGTATACTTGCAAGATGGAGGAAGGTACACCTATCGGGGAATATATTAACAAGTTTGATAGGTGTATATCGGACTTGAAAGATATAGATGTGAAGGTGGACGACGAGGATCAAGCTCTCATGCTACTTCTTTCATTGCCAAAATCATATGAAAATCTTGTACAAACATTGATGCTTGTGGGTGATAATCTAACGATGGATGAGACTAGGACGTCACTCCTAGCGGATGATCTTCGAAAGATTGCAACTAGTGGCATGGCTACTAGTGGTAACAAGGAGCAAGCACAGGGGTTATTTACAAGGGGTAGGACGCATGAACGAGGGAAAGGCAAGGGAGGAAAGTCGAGATCCAGTTCTAAACCTCTTGCAGAAAGACCATGTTTTAAATGCGGGCAACTTGGGCATTTCAAAGCAAATTGCCCAAACAAAAGGGCAACTTGGAAGAAGAACAGGAACAAGAACAACGACAACAACAACAAAGAGGTACAAGGGACATAAGAGGCTGGTTATGCTTCAGAGGAAAAGGATTTGGGTGATTGTTTCTCGGTCAATTGTGATGAGGTAAGCTCTGATAAATGGCTACTTGATTCGGGTTGCTCTTATCATATGTCTCCAAATAGGAAGTGGTTTACTACCTATAATGAGGTAGATGGTGGAACTGTGTTGATGGATAATAACCATTCAATAAAGCAGTGGGTCTTGGTTCAATTAGAATCAGGATGCATGATGGAGTTATCAGAACTTTGAATGAGGTAAGACATGTCCCAAATTTACGTAAGAACCTTATTTCTGTTGGTGCGTTGGACTCCGTTGGATGTAAAATTGTTACTTGGAATGGAGTCAAGAAGGTTGTTCGGGGTTCTTTAGTTGTGATGAAAGGTATCCGTCAAAGGAACTTGTATACCCTTTTGGGTACTACGGTGACAGGAATTGCGACAGTTGGAGCAAGTGGAACTGGTAGCAACCCAGGTGACTACACCCGGTTATGGCACAGGAGACTCGGACACATGTCAGAGACGGGTCTAGATCTGCTCTGCAAAGCAAGTTTGCTGAAGAACTTGAAAAGGCCTTGCATGGAGTTTTATGAGCATTGCGTGTATGGGAAAGCACACGAGTTCGATTCGTGGCCGCAAACACGTGAATAGAGGCATCTTGGATTATGTGCACACGGATGTATGGGGCCAGCTGATTATCTCTAAGGAGGATCCAGTACTATGTCACGCTCATTGATGATCATTCTAGATATGCTTAGATTTATTTCTTCAAGCATAAGAATGAGGTGTTTGACACGTTCAAGAAGTGGAAAGCAATGGTTGAAAACAGGACAGGAAGAAAATTGAAGACACTGAGATCTGACAACGGTACAGAGTATACAGATGGTGCCTTCAAGAATTTCTGTGACCAGGAAGGAATTGCGAGGCAATGGACTGTCAGGAATACACCGCAGCAGAATGGGGTCACGGAGAGACTAAATCGGACGCTGCGAGAGCGAGCGATGTCTATGCGGTCACATGCAAGGCTAGGAAGAGAATGGTGGGCAGAGTCGATGTTTACAGCTCTTCACATAATCAATCGATCTCCACATTCGAGTCTAGATGGAGATACTCCTTACAAGCTATGGTCCGGGGAACATGTAGATTATAAGAGGCTCAGAATTTTTGGATGCACAGCATACTATCACGTCAGCGAGGGAAAGCTTGAGGCGAGGGCCAAGAAGGCAATATTCTTGGGGTATGCGACAGGAGTGAAAGGTTATCGCCTGTGGTGCTTAGAAGATTCAAAGTTCATAATCAGCAGGGATGTTACCTTTGATGAGTATTCCATGGCAGCTAAGTTTAAAGCTACAATACCAGGTGAAGATGAAAATGAGACGGTCAAGTCTCAGGTGATCGAGATAGAACCTAAAGACCAACCAGGTTCTAGTCGTGTTCAAGAGACAGTTCATGGAGACACTCGGGAACAGAGTGATGATGAGTATGAACATGAGGCAGTTGATCAAGAGAATGTAGAGGTCCTACACCAACAGCAGCTCACAGATGATTTGGTTTCCACTAGACCAAAGCGATCATACAAGAAGGTACAAAAGCTGGGATTAGATCAGCCTTTGAAGCATTATGGGCAAGCTAACTTGGTTGGGTGCGCACTACCAGAGGAGGATGCGGTACCAGCATCTTACCAAGAGGCTATTCGAGATAAGAACAGCGCAAACTGGTTGGCTGCGAATGAAGAAGAGATGGAGTCTTTTCAAAAATCAAGTTTGGAGGAGTTCTCCCATTGCCTAAAGGAAAGAAAGCTATGGGTGTAAGTGGATCTACAAGAAGAAAGAGGATAACCCGAGCTCGGTGGCATAAGGTATAAAGCGAGACTAGTGGCAAAGGGATTTGCACGAAAGAGAGAGTGGACTACAATGAGATTTTTCTCCAGAGTGAAGCACACTTCTATCCGGGTCGTTGTTGAGTCTTTGTTGCTCATGGTGATCTTGAGTCGAACAACTCGACGCCAAACCGCCTTCTTGCATGGAGACTTGGTGGAGGAGATTTATATGCGCCAACCGAGGGATACAAGGTTGAGGAAAAGAGGATCATGTTTATCGCTTGAGGAAATCCATTTATGGATGAAGCAATCTCCTCGACAATGGTACAAGCGGTTTGATTCTTTCATGTCAAGCATGGGTATTTCGTAAGTGAGTATGATGTTGTGTTAATATTCGAGACTTCCGGAGGTGAGTATATCTATCTTCTGTTGTATGTGGATGACATGCTTATTGCTTCGAAGAGCAAGGTGGAGATAGATAGATTGAAATCTCAACTTGGTAAAGAGTTTGAGATCAAGGATTTGGGCGCTGCTAAGAAAATACTCGGTATGGATATTAGAAGAGAGAGGTCAGATTGTACATTGTTCTTAAGCCAGAAAGGCTACATTGAGCGGGTTGTACAGAGATTCGGGATGCAAGATGCTAAATCAGTGGTGAGTCCTCTAGCTCCCCATTTCAGGCTTTCTGGTAAGCAATCTCCCACTACAGAGGAAGAGAAAGCACACATGGAGAAAGTGCCTTACGCTAGTGCAGTTGGCAGTTTGATGTATGCGATGGTGTGTACTGCCCGGATATTTCACAAGCGATTAGTGTTGTGAGCGGGTTTATGGCTAATCCTGGAAAGACACATGGGAAGTCGTGAAGTGGATCCTTAGGTACTTGAAGGCACCGTCAATCTTTGGATTATGTTTCATGGAGTTACTTGTCGTTAATGGGTTTGTGGACTCGGATTATCTTTGGTGATCTGCAGACGATGATCTACCACCGGGTATGTGTTCAAGATACACGGTGCCCCGCTTAGTTGGAGATCTATGTTGCAGGCCATGATGGCTCTTTCTACTCGAGGCGGAGTACATGGCCTTGGCGGAGGGAGTGAAGGAAGCATTGTGGTTATGGGGTCTTCTAGGTGACTTGAATTACGCAGGATCGTGTGGACTTGTGGTGTGATAGCCGAGTGCAATTCATTTGGCAAAGAACCAAGTTCATCATGCTCGTATCAAGCATATCGATGTCGTATCATTTGTGCGGATGTCGTGGAGAAATGTGATATTTCTCTTATGAAAGTGCACATGATGATAATCCAAACAGTACATGTTAACCAAGGTGGTGACGGTGGTAAGTTCCAACACTGTTTGACTTGCTACATATCAACCCGTGTTGATGATTTAGGCGGGCAGCCCTACGGGCGGTGTTCAGCGAGTGGAGCTTCTGTTATTTGAACTACATGAGCTTGATCCCTTGTGTGGGTATGTAGGCAACCATGGTGATAATGGTGCAGCTGGTGCGAGTGGTATATTCGGTCTCATGTTCGTCCAACATTTGAGGTCTATCAAATGATGTACGAGGTGGAGAATTGTTGTTGGGCTTGGGCTTTTAGTTGGCCCAAATTGTTTGGCCCAGCCCATGACCTCTTCAGCCTCTTAAATTGCCAACGGCAGTTTTTTTAAGAAGGGGACATCAGCTCTTTTGTGAAGAAGAGCAAAAAAACATAGAGGAGAAAAAGAGAGGGGTTCACGAGAAATTTGAGAGAGGGTGAAAATTGTGAGGTCTTTGAAGAGGGGAAAGACAGAGTGAGGTAGAGAGTGTACAAGGGAGAGGTTGTTCTTCTCTTGGGTGTAATTCTTGGTTTCCTCACGGACCATTCTTCAATATTGCAATTGGTGTCGCTCCCGTGGATGTAGGCATTGCCGAACCACGTAAATCTCGTGTCTTGTTTATCTTCGTGCATATTTTGATAGCTTGTTGTTATTACTTGTTTTGCGGGTGCATTGTTTATGCTTGTGAGTGTCTCTCGTGCTTTGTCTATTGTTTCCGCTGCATTGGTGTCGTTGTGGGTTTGCATTTGATGCCAACAGGTGGTCTTCGTCTTTCTTTACAAGATACTCTCAACATGTTTGATCCATTTACTGTTTCTGAAGCCCACCAACGAGCAATTCAGGTTGAGAAGCAGCTTGCACGTCGTGTCTCTACTGCTCCAAGTTCTCCATCACCCTCGCCATCCACTCGGTCCCATACAAGTGTGAGTGCTCCAACGACCACCCATACTTCATTCCGCCCACGGGTCCACTGGTGCATCATCCGCCTTCGTCCAACCTCGGTGTTTGGTGCTTCAATTGTGGAAAGCGGTCACCGAATGTCGAATGCCACAAGCCTCTCAACCGCACACTCGCAACTCTCGACCAACTGAATCGATGACTCTTGTGTTGAGCCATCCTTCATGCGGTGAGGCGAAATTCTTCCGGGGGATACTGGAACTCTTCTAATGCTTGACATACTTTCCTAAGTCCTCGCACTCGCTTGATGATTGGTTGCGAAATTCGGTTTTCCAATCTACGTGCACCATCAATGGTAAGGTTTGCAGCTTCATTATTGATTCGGGTAGTTGTGAAAATGTGATTTCTGAATCTGCTATTACTAAATTGGGATTGTCGACCGAGGCTCATCCTCGCCCCACAAACCGGCTTGGCTTAGTCGGGGACCGATGTTTTGATTTCTCGACGAGCCGATTACAATGTCTATGGCTCGACATATTCTGATGAGATTTCATGCGACGTGGTTCCTATGGATGCGTGTCATCTTCTTCGGGCGCCCTTGGCTATTCGATAGGGCGCTTTCATGATGGTCAAGCCAATACTTACTCCTTCATATTTGAGCAAGAAAATTAAACTTCTCCCAAGTCATGCCAAGCTATCTTCGATGTCGATACTGATCTCATTACTGACCCGTGCTCCTTTTGAAGCTGCTATGAATGAAAGTGGGCTGGTATATCTTTTATTGGCTTCTACCGTTACTCTTTCACAAGAAGTTCCACCTTATGTGCAGGATTTATTACACCAATTTCTAGATGTTTTTCCAGATGATCTTCCTGATGGATTACCACCTCTGCGTGATGTGCAACACTGCATAGATTTAATTCCTGGGGCTGCTCTACCGAATCGTCCCCACTACCGCATGAGCCCTGTGGAGCATGAGGAGCTCCGACGCCAAGTTGAGGCCTTACTTGTTAAGGGGCATGTTCGTGAAAGTCGAGCCCTGTGTGTGCTGCTCTTCTAACTCCAAAGAAGGACGGTTCGTGGAGGATGTGTAGATAGTCGTGCTATCAACAAAATCACAGACGCCACCGCTTTCCCATACCACGCCTTCGATGATTTGTTAGATCGCCACATGGTGCTTCTTGCTTTACTAAATTGGATTTGAAAGTGGGTATCACCAAACCGTGGGACGCCCGGTGATGAATGGAAAACGGCATTTAAAACACGAGGGCTCTTTGAGTGGTGGTTATGCCATTCGCTTATCTAATGCCCCAAGCACATTCATGCGGCGTGATGAACCAAACACTTCGCCCCTTTATTGGTAAATTTGTCGTCAGATACTTTGATGATATATTGATATATAGTACTACCGTTGATTTACATCTACAACACTTGAAAGAGATACTTCTTGTTTTGTGGCGTGACAAATTTTTGTCACTCTTCCCAAGTGTGAATTTTGTGTAAGAACAGTCCGGTTCTTAGTTACATTATCTCTTCGTAGGGACTTGCTATGGACAAATCCAAGATTGATGTTATTTCAAATTGGCGTAACCTCAATCTATTGCTGATGTTAGAAGCTTTCATGGTCTAGCTTCTTTTATCGGCGATTTATTTCACATTTCAAAGAGATTATGGCACCGCTAACCGACTATATGCACGGCCCTAAGTTCTATTGGACGCCGCCGCTTCTATCGCTGTCAAGAACTTAAGAGATGGTCGACGAGTGCCCCTATTCGGTGCTTCCCGACTTCTCAAGTCCTTTTGAATTGCATTGTGATGCTTCTAAGCTCGGAATTGGCGTACCTGCTCACCAAGGTGGGCGACCCGGTAGCTTATTTTAGTGAGAAGTTTAAGGGTCCAAAACTCGTTTTAGCACATATGATGTTGAACTCTATGCCATTATCCAAGCGGTGAAACATTGGAGACATTACCTCTTTCAGCGTGAGTTCGTATTGTTTACGGATCACGATGCGCTACGACATATTGGTAATCGGGATAAAATCTCGGTAGCGTCATGCAAAGGGCACGCCTATCTCCAACAATTTACCTTTGTCATTAAACATAAACTGGTATTACGAATCGTAGCCGATGCTTTGAGCCGTCGTCATTCTTTATTGGTGAAATGCGTAATAATGTTCCGAGCTTTGAGACGCCATCGAGCTATATACTTCAGATCCATATTTGGTGTTGTCGTGCGTAATTTACTTGAAGGCACACTATCTTATTTTTATTGGGATGGCGGATTTCTCTTTCATGGTGCTCGTTTGTGCATTCCTCAAAGTAGTCTCGCGCTTGAAAATTATCCAGAGCTCCATAACTTTGGCCATGCAGGCAAGAACGCACTTATCTCCTCATCTCTCGCCTTATTTTGGCCTTCCATGCGTCGTGATGTCAACCGCTTTGTAGCTCGTTGTCGTGTGTGCCACTTATCTAAGAGTCGAGCTACTAATGCAGGTTTATATTTGCCTCTTCCCATTCCAACCCAACCGTGATGATGTGAGCATGGACTTCGTAGTTGGCCTTCCACGAACTCGTGAGGAATGACTCCATTTTTGTGGTCGGATCGCTTTTTCTAAATGGCCCATTTTATAGCTTGCAAGAAGACCACGGATCTCGTTGTTGCTGCAAATCTCTATTTTCGAGATGTATATCGGTTGCACGGTCTTCCTTCGACTATTGTTTCCGATCGACACCCGATTTCTCAGTCACTTTTGGCGTAGTCTTTGGCGTATGGTGAACACTTCATTAAATTTTAGCTCGGCCTACCACCCGCAAACTGATGGGCAAACCGAAGTTGTTAATCGTTCCTTGGGAAATCTCCTACGGGCGCTTGTGGGTGACCATATGAAGGGTTGGGATACTAAGTTGCCTCTGGCTGAATTTGCTCACAATAGAGCCGCCAATCGCTCTACAGGGTATAGCCCTTTTGAGGTTATCTATGGGTTCGTTCCACGTGGTCCGTTGGATTTGCTGCCACTGCCTGATGTCGTTCGTCCACATGGTGTTGCTTCTGATTTTGTTACTGATATACAACGCATCCATCAACAAGTTCATTCTAATCTCCGAGCTTCTAGTGCTGCCTATAAGTCTCATGTTGATCGTGGTCGTCGTGAGGTGTTGTTTGATGTTGGAGATCTTGTTTGGGCTATCTTGACGAAGGACCGCTTCCCAACGCACGAGTATCATAAGTTGGCTGCTCGCAAAATTGGCCCGGTTGAAGTTGTGGAGCGCATCAACCCCAATGCTTACCGCCTTGCTTTACCGAGTCACATACGCACATCAGATGTTTTCAACGTCAAACATCTTCTTCCTTACCATGCTGATTCCTCCTCTGATGGTGATGGTGACCTTGCTGATTCGAGGTCGAATCTCTCTAACCCCGGGGGAGATGATGTGGATCGAAACGGTCGAGTTCTTGAATCTCCTTGATAGGTGAAGAGGCGCCAAAGTTACTGCTCTTTATTGCTAAGTGGTTATTTTATTATCTTTCCAACTTGTATTATCTTATTCTGCACCCAATTTTATATTTAGAGGATTAGTTTGCAATTTCCAATTCTTAGAAACTATAAAAGTCTTGTGTTTGGAGATTTGAGGAGACGATGATATTGTTATGAAAAGTTGAGAATTATTCTCTCTGGCAAGCATCGGTATTTTTCTAAATCAACGATTCTTGCTATATTCTCTTTATTCGTGTCGCTGCGCATCACCTTTCAAACGGACTGGGGAGGTGATTACCGTACCTTGACTTCATTCTTTCAAAACTTAGGAGTATATTTTCAACATCCATGCCCTTATATTCATGCACAAAATGGAAAAGCAGAAATGAAGCATCAACATATTGTTGATCTTGGACTTACTCTTTTCAGTCAAGCCTCTTTATCTTTTGATTACTGGTGGCATGCCTTTGAGGCTTCTACTTATCTTATAAATAGGTTACCATCTTCACAACTACAACTGCAATCTCCATATCAAATCCTTTTTCAGAAACAACCTCTTTATTCTCATCTTAAGGTGTTTGGTTGCACGTGTTATCCGTTTCTAAGACCTTATAATGTGCATAAAGTTGAATATAGATCTGCCAAGTGTGTCTTTCTAGGATATAATACCCATCATAAAGGTTACCAGTGTCTAAGTGCCTCAGGAAGAATTTATATTGTAGATACTGTGAAGCTCATTGAGCACAGATTTCCCTTTTTCTCTCTTTTTCCATCCTCTTCAGATCAGTCTTCTCCTAATGTACCTGTTCCATCGATTCCATGCTTACATATTCCCCTAATATCTCCTTTATCCTCCAACTCTGAGTCTACACATTCCTCCATTTCTCCTCCCTCACATCTCATTCTTCATTTGTTATCTGAATTAGAATCTACAAACTCCTCTCATCCTTCTTCTCCACCCTCAGTTGCTACTGTCATTAATCCTTCTCCTCCTTCTATTCTGCCAATCACTTCAAATGCTCAGTCTATGATTACACGGGCTAAGCATGGTATTAGTAAGCCAAAATTTACTATGCTGTCATTACCTCTCCTTCAGCCTTCATCTCATCTACATCTTCCTCTTTTATTCCTTCTCTACCTTTATCACTGGATGATGCGCTTCAGGATCCAGGTTGATTAGATGCTATGGAGAAAGAAATTAATGCCATTACTGGTAAAGGTACATGGAGGTTGATTCCTCCAAGTTCTAATCTCAAGGTTGTCAACAAGAAGTGGGTGTTTAGAGTAAAGCTTAATTCTGATGACACTCTAAACAAACTAAAAGCACGACTTGTTGCTAGAGGTTTTGAACAATTAGTTGGAGTAGATTTTCTTGAAACTTTCAGTCCAGTAGTTAAACATTCAACTATCAGATTGATTTTCTCTCTTGCAGCAACAAAAGGATGGTCAATTCAGCAAATAGATGTGAATAATGCCTTCTTAAATGGGGAGATCACTGACACCATTTATATGATGCAGTCAATTGGGTTTGAAGATCCCCGTCATCCAGATTATGTGTGTCAGCTGAAGAAAGTTATCTACAGCCTCAAGCAAGCTCCTCGAGCTTGGTATGATACTCTTAGAACTGAAATCTACACACTTGGTTTCCAGCGGTCGGCTTCTGATTTTTCTCTTTTCTTCAAAAGAGATAGTGTCGCTTAACTCTAATATTTGTCTATGTTGATGATATATTGGTCACCGTGATGATCCTACTTTGGTTTCCAATATTGTTGATCATCTTCATGCTAAATTCTCGGTCAAGAATTTGGGCAATGTGAATTATTATCTTGGTGTAGAGGTCCACAAAGATAGCAATAGCTTTGCTTCTCGCCAATGTAAATATATTCATGATTTGTGTCAAAACCAAAATGGTGGACTCTAAACCTTGTCTCACTCCGATGACTCGCAACCAAGTTATCTAAAGTCATGGAATTTTTTGATGATCCTACGCTATACAGAGTACCGTGGGGCTTTGCAATACCTCACCTCACCAGCCGGCCGGATATAGCTTTCACGGTTAACAAGCTAAGTCAATTTCTTCGTCACCAACCGATCATCATTGGGTGCTTGCAAGAGGTTGCTATGATATCTTAAAGAGACCGCCCATGCGGCTATTCTTTCATCCTTCCTCTTCGTCGAAAATTAGAAAGCTATGCCGATGCAGATTGGGCATTGTGTTGATGATCGACGCGTTCTACAGTCGGCATTGCATCTTTCTAGGTCCAAACTTAATTACATGGTGCGCTAAGAAACAAGATGCGATGTCGCGTAGCAAAGGCAAGAGTCGAATATCAAGTTTAGCCACCGCTACAATGGATGTTGTTTGGTTGCAATCTCTATGTGTTGAATTGGGTATTATTCTATCATCTCATCTTCACTACGGGTGACAATACTAGTGCCATTACTATTGCCGAATCCTGTTTTTCATGCTACAACGATGCATATAGAGGTTCATGTTCATTATGTGCGTGAAAAGGTGATGGATGGCACAATTGAAGTCGGGTTTGTTCCTTCTCAAGATTAGTTCTTCGACTTGTTCAAAAAGCCGTTATCCGTGACCGCGGCTATCTCAAGTTCCGTGATGGAGGTGGCTCATGGAGGCTTTGTCATCGAAATAAGAGAGGAGGTGTGAGAGATGGGTAGAGCGAGATGGGGGAGAGTCAAGCGAGAAGATGGAGAGGATAGACGAGGATGGCTAGTTTCGGTGTGGTCATCGGATTTTGGCGTCGGCGACAACGATGACGGCATGGCGGCGAAGAAATATGGAATTATGGGAGTCCTGTTTATATTTATTAAGGGACAAGAGAGAGATAAGAGAGGGTGGAAAATAGATATACGAGAAGGAGATGAGGGGTGTCGATGCGAGTCGTTGAGTCGATGCAGCAACATGCAAGGAGGAAGAGACGTCGAAGGGGTTTAGGATCAGGGGAGGGTTTTGATTTTGGGAATTTCCATAGAGGGATAGAGGCAAGGAGAGGAAAAGATGGAGGCGTGAGAAGAGAAAAGATCAGTAGAGGCAATCGGCCGTCGCTATCAGTGGTGGCAGACGGCGATGGTCGCAAGGAAGAAGAAAATGGAGAGGACAGCCGAAGAGAGAGAGAGAGAGAGAGAATAGTGTTGTGTTTGAGTTTATTTTATTTGCCTATTTTCCTTTCTTTTTCTTCTTTTGGGCTTTTGTTTTTATTTTTGCAAATGGGCCTCCTTGCTTTAATAAGAATTCAAACTTTGCTTTAATTAAATTAAACTAGACCCTTATTATTTATTAATGGGTTGGTAATTAGATGAGTTTCTAATTTAAGTAATTTATTTGAACATTAAATTATATCACGTGATTTATTATCATAATAAGTTAATTATACTAAGCGTCTGTTTATAAATTGAGGATTTTTACTAAGTGATATCTTGATTATGAGTTTATTTAATTATAAGAATAGCATAATTAATTTAATTATGTAAGTACATATATTTAAGAGAACTATCAAGTGATTATTTGATTTATGAAGAGTATATAAGTGATTTTAGAATTGTTGAGTTTGTTATTTCAGAATAATAATTGCTCGATGTGTTAATTTCACGATTTATGGATAAGTATTATTATAAGTTGCTTGATTATAGTTTATTATACTTTTGTAATAAAAGTATTTTGATAATTTGATTTTTTTTTTCAAAATCAAATTGAACTTTCAAAGTCAAAGTCGAGTAAGGGTATTGTTGGTGCCCTTAGCCAAGAAATTAATTTTCAAGATTTAATTTGGAATTCTGAAAACTCGGGTGTAGCGAATATAGTTAGGGACATGCTGATAAGTTATTATAGATGTTAAGGTTGTTTTTTCAAGACTATAATTTAAGTTGAGGACTTATGTTGTAGGCCCTACAGAAGAGGATACTTAGGATCCGATCAACCCTTTTCAGTTGCTCGGATTTGCTGCAATAAAGGTGAGTTTTTATTTTTCAAAGTATGTTATGAGTTATTGAACTCTAAATGCTTTATGCAAAATGCAAATGAATATCCATGTTATAAATGTTTTAACTCTCTATTGTGTAAAGTACTCATGTTGCTTAACAATCGAATCTTGGCCACTCTGGTCAGTGTTAGTGTATACACACAGGGATATTGTGGGCTACTCCCACTTTGTAACACCTGTATATTCATCTTCAGTAATAATCAATTTAGAAATAGCAATAACAATAACAGGTTCCTATCCCGGAGAAAAAAAAATGTGTTAATCAACGGAATGTGCTAGTCAGTTATTCTTTCTTTGTAAAAAGAAATAATTTGATGCTAGATTATTTGGAAATGAATTTAAATAATCTTCCTTTGAGAAGATCGAACAAGAGCCCGAACGAGAATTTTTTTTTTACATTCTATAACTTCACGATTCTCATTTAGCACGCGCATGCATCATGCATATCTCTAAATGAATTATATATTTTTAAGGTGATTTTATAAGGTATGTGCATGTGTGTGTGTCGTATATGTGTGTTTATGTGATTCTATAAAATTTCTATCTTCCTTGATTTATTAATAAAATAAGATAATTAAAATTTAAAATAAGTCATCATAGACTAAGAGAGAGGGTGGACACCTAGAACATGGAGAATAGAAGAAGAAGAATGATGGGTGGGTAAAAAGAAAGCAAAAGAAGAGCATTGGATGCTTGTCAAATCCTTGCCCAACCCCACTTCCCTCTCCCCTTTGACAACGAAAACGTTCATCCCTCTTCCCATATCTGATTTTCTCTTCCAAGCAAAGTCATTCTCTCCCCCCTCAATCTCCATTTTCGGAGCAACCCATCTCCCTTGTAAGAAATCCCATTTTTCTTCAATTTTCAAGTTCAAAACATGGAAGAAATGCCACCATCCTCAACCACCATCAAAGCAGCCCTTTTTCCACCATTTAGTACATGTTTAGAGACTTATAAGAAGATTAAGAACTTCGTTTCTGCAAGAGAAACCGAATGGGAGTGGAGAAGAAGAGAGGAGGTCAAAATGGAGAAGGTTTTGATCATATGAGGTAGATCTCTTGGTATCCTTATTTTCTTTTCATTTTGTTTGGAGTTGAACCATGGAAATGATATATATCACCATTATTAAAGTGTTTATGGTCGTATTTGTGATGGATGATGAGTTTTGGGACGAACCTTGGGCCTTAAGCCGAGCTTTTGTCCATTGGTGTTGCTGGAAATTTTCTGTGCACTTGTGGTTGCTTGTATGTCATTTTCGAGCATGTTGTGGTTTGATTTTGACTTCGATTTATTCTATAAAGTTGTTCATATATGTGTCTACCTTGAAAATATATATTTTCTTTGAAGAAAATCATGCATAGGAACGAGATATATGCATTAATACTAAACTGATACATGCTGTTTTTACGTACTGTTTTGCGTTAAGTTGAAGCTCATCGTTCATGTTCTTTCCCCGATTCTTTGTACTAAACACCACCACCCATTCCTTCACGTATATGTCTAGTTAGGATCTGGAGTGTTTGAGCTCAAGAAAAGCACGTTTCCATTACCTTTGAACCTACGCAAAAACCTTACTCGAAACTGCTGTGCTTCGACTAGCCAACTTTGAGCTTATATAAATCATGTATCATTGTGTATTTTAGAAATACTCTTTTCGGAGATCGTAGATCTCACTTCATGTAAAAGTTTGTAATGTAGAAGTGAAATGTTGAGAGGAAACAGAAAAGTAGACGTATTCTTTATTGAAGAGAGTTACTCAAAATCAAACTTTACAAAGTGTTAGCTACTATGTATTTATAAGCAAGTGAGTGCACGGCAACTCACATCTTCAGCTAATATCTATTTGTTGCATGACAGTTACAATCGGTTATAACCGATTAACAATCCTAACAAACAGATAACAAACTAACAAACCCATTTATTACTTTGCATGCCTTTATTAAATGCACAATATATCAGCATATATTCTGCGTATGATTTTCATCCTCTGCACATCCTTTGCTCGCATCTTAATCATGGCTCGCATCCACTTCACATCCTCTTTACCCCCTGCAAGCTGGGCATGGAGATCAACCAAGCCAAGCTTGGACAATAATAAACGAAACTGAGAACCAGGCAACACTTTAGTAAAAACATCAGCCAATTGATGATGAGTAGAGACATAATAAGGAACTAAGAAACCCGCCTTGAACTGGTCCCGAACCAGATGACAATCAATGTCAAGGTGCTTGGTGCGTTCGTGGAAAACTTGATTTTTCGTGATATGAATTGCCGCTTGATTATCACAAAAAAGGGGAATCGGCCGAGAGATTGTTACACCAAAATGCTTACAGATATAAGAAATCCAGAGGAGCTCTCGAACCGTAGCACTGAGAGCTCGGTACTCCGCCTCAGCCGAAGAAACAGATACGGTCGTTTGCTTCTTGCAACGCCAAGACACAAGACAATCACCAATGAATATACAATAACCTGTCAAAGAACGCCTTGAATCAGAGCACGAGGCCCAGTCCGCATCATAGAAACCTTTAATGTCAAAAGATCCATTAGAAGGAAAGAATAGCCCAAGTGAAGGACACCCCTTCAAGTACTTTAACACATGCACTGCCGCATCCCAATGGTGTTTACAGGGATTAGATACAAATTGGCTCAGCTGTTGAGCAGCATAACTAATGTCTGAACGGGTAAGATTCAAGTATAGTAGCTTACCAACCAATCGTCTGAATAAGTCTGGATTTTCCATTGGTGAAGAACCTGTGATTGAAAGCTTAACACCAGGGGGTAACGGAGTTGCAACAGATCGAGATCCGAGAAGTCCCACCGAGTCAATGAGATCAAGAATATATTTCCTTTGATTGATGGAAGTGCCAGATGCTCCACGCACTATTTCCATACCTAAGAAATATTTAGCATCTCCAAGATCCTTGATGGTGAAAGCTGCATTCAAATAGGATTTAATGTCCCCTATAAGCTTCACATCCGAACCTGTTATTAGAATATCATCTACATATACGAGAAGGCACACAAAGGATGAACCGGTACCCTTAAAGAAAAGGCAGTGATCGTGCGATGATTGCACGAATCCAATACGAAATAGGTGATTGCAAAATTCTGAATTCCATTCCCTCGAGGCCTGTTTAAGACCATATAGACTCTTTATCAACTTGCAAACTTGACCCGGTTTAGCACGAGTATAACCCTGCGGAGGTATCATATATATTTCATCGTGAAGAAAACCATGAAGAAAGGCATTATTTACATCTACTTGGTGAATAGCCCAGTTAGAAATAGTGGCCATGGCGATAAGAAATCTTACTGTTACAAGCTTCGCTACTGGAGAGAAGACCTCGGTATAGTCTATACCATATTCTTGATTATAACCTTTAGCTACCAATCTTGCTTTGAACCTTTCCACTGAGCCATCAGCCTTCATTTTGATCTTATACACCCATTTACTCCCAATGGGTTTCTTCCCCGGAGGCAAGTCCGTAAGTTCCCACGTATTGTTCGATTCTAGTGCAGAAATTTCATGCTCCATAGCATCATTCCATTCTCTGGATCTGCTTGCTTCTCTAAATGAAGTAGGTTCATGAAGATTGGTGATGCTCACAAGGAAGGCAGTGTACTGCGGAGTGAAGCAAGGGGAAATTTTGTAAGGAAATGTAGGAGGAGTAATGGAGTTGAGCATGATAGGTGCAGTTTCAAAAGTATGTGATACTGATAAAACAGTATCTACTACATAATCATTCATCCAAGCTGGAGGCTGTGATTTTCTTCCACTCTTTCTACCAGTTCCTGCAACACTTACAATATCACTAGATTCATTCAGATTAGTATTATCAGCATGCTCAGAATTATCCCTACTCGATGATTCTGGAACCTCAGGAAATAAACCAGATTCTGACTCATCATCATAGCAATGTGCAGGCAAGATAGAAACAGATTCAGTAGGCAGTGATGTAGTAGAATGAAATGGATATATATGAGGTGAGAACTTCACATCCCTCGCAACAAAAACTTGTTCATTATCCAAATCATATAACCGAAAGCCTTTGTAAAATGCAGCATATCCAAGAAATATACTTTTCACACATCTACTTTCAAACTTGGACTTATTAGGAGATATGTTGGCAGCATAAGCTAGACAACCAAAGGGATAGATGTTATCCATTGATGGTTCTTTACCATATAACAGTGAGTAAGGGCACTTCCAATCCAACACTTGACTCGACAATCTATTAAGAATCCATGTAGCAGCTAGTAATGAGAAAGACCAGAATTTATGAGGGATCTTGCTTTCAAACATTAAAGCTCGAGCTATTTGCAAAAGACTTCGATGCCTCCTTTCAACTATACCATTTTGTTGATGGGTATAAACACAGGATTTTTGATGTATAACACCAAGATTAACCAATAATTCTGCCACATTTTTGTTAATGAACTCCGATCCATTATCGGTTCTCATATTCTTAATGGTTTTTCCAAATTGAGTTTGAACCATTTTAAAAACTGTTTTAAAACACAGTAAACTTGATCCTTCGTATTGATCAAGTAAGTCCATGTCACACGACTAAAATCTTCTACAATGGTGACCATAAATCTGACATTCTCTATACTTTCTTCATTATACGGCCCCCAAACATCCACATGTATTAACTCAAATAAACATGTAGTTCTCCTATGTAGGACAGGAAATGGTAATCGAGTATGTTTAGATCTTGCACATACCTCGCAATCCTTCAGGATTTCTAGATCTCCTGCTCCAAATTTTCTTTTCAGTTTTGGAATTTGCATCATTGCCTTGATGGATGGATGACCGAGCTTCACATGCCATTCCCTCGCTTCCTTTGCACAGGTTGACACAACATTGCATCTGTTTTTCTTTCCAATAACATACAGATTTCCAACAATTTCTCCTATCCCCATGATATGATCAGATTTAGCCTTTTGTATTAAACAATGCGTCTTTAGAAACAAACATCTAGCATCACTATCTCTTGTTAGTTGCGCTATAGATATCAGGTTATGAGTGAATGAAGGTGCAAGTAAAACATCATGCAGAATAATATCACTATTTACTTCAACACTCCCTTTGCACGTCACCTGTTTAATACTCCCATCCGGCAGGTGGATCTCTTGAGGTATATCCAACTTAATCGTAGTATTCATCAATGTTGGATTGCAACAAATGTGAGTACTAGCTCCTGAATCAATGATCCACTGATCCTTTTCAGTTCCATTAAGGACACTAAATGCGTAATGCCCACTGAATTCTTCATGATTCTTCACTCTATCTTGAACCATGTTAACATCGAAGCTTTCATGTATAGGATTATTCGAACCTTTGTTCATCCATTGTCCCATGCATTTGGCCATTTCATCTTGAATTATTTTTCCAATTTCTGCATTCGAATCCTGCGCGCCTACTCCTCTTCCTTGCTTATCTTCTTCTTTGTGATTTTCATAAATTAATACGTATTTTTCCTCTTGTTTCCTTCAATCTTTTGAACCATTCTGGATATCCATGTATCCTGAAGCACTCTTTATCTTCATGTCCAGATTTTTTACAATGATGACAGTAAGAATTCATCTTCTCCTCCTTGCTTTTTCTGCCTCTGAAATCATATTGTCTTCCTTGAGCTGCACCTTTATCACCATAATTTTGTCCGACATTCATTGCCATAGTGTTGCTGACTGCACCTCTGACTTCATGATGATTCTCACTTGATAATTTCTGATCTTCGACTTGTAATATCATAGAATACGCCTTATCCACACTCGGCAGTGGATCTACGAACAAAATTTGATTTCTCGCATTCTCATAACCGTCATTCAATCCATTCAAAAACTGCATAAGCCTTTGGTTTTCTTCTCTTTCCACTGCAGAATTCCGAGCATCACACATGCAGGTTAAAGGTGGTAAAATAGTATCTAATTCACTCCACATTGCAGTTAGTTTATTGAAATAAACTAAGATACTTTGATTTCCTTGGTTGAATGCGTTTATTTCCCTTTGTAATCTGGCGATTTTTGGCCCATTACTCCTTCCGAATCTTTGACACAATGCTTCCCACAGCTTCTTAGTAGAGTCAATATGAATAAAAGCATCGACAAGCTCTTTTGATATAGAATTAATGATCCACGACGTGATCATGTAATCGGCTTTAATCCACGATTGATAGTATCGCGAATCTGGATTCGGTTTAGGTAAGCTTCCATCAAGTAATTCCAACTTGCTCTTAGCCCCAACGCCCTCCTTATAGACTTACTCCAGTTCAAAAATTGTTTCCAGTCAATTGAGCATGCACAAGTTGCATACCTGGGTGATCTGCATTATGAAGCTGCAATACTTCTTCTATGTGATTGCTTTGAATTTCATGTGATTCAGGATTTCCTCTTTCTCTTCTTATTTCTCTGTCTCCCATCTGTTGCTCTTCTTCTCCTTGGTTATCTCCTGCTTCTTCGTCTGCTAGAACATTCCAACCTACTCTTCGACTCTTCGTCATTTTAGGTTTTCACAGATCTATGTATGTAGAAAGCTCTGATACCATGTAAAAGTTTGTAATGTAGAAGTGAAATGTTGATAGGAAACAGAAAAGTAGACGTATTCTTTATTGAAGAGAGTTACTCAAAATCAAACTTTACAAAGTGTTAGCTACTATGTATTTATAAGCAAGTGAGTGCACGGCAACTCACATCTTCAGCTAATATCTATTTGTTGCATGACAGTTACAATCGGTTATAACCGATTAACAATCCTAACAAACAGATAACAAACTAACAAACCCATTTATTACTTTGCATGCCTTTATTAAATGCACAATATATCAGCATATATTCTGCGTATGATTTTCATCCTCTGCACATCCTTTGCTCGCATCTTAATCATGGCTCGCATCCACTTCACATCCTCTTTACTTCAAGTTTCCAAAATAGATACTCACTCACTCATACAAATTTTGAGTCGCTAGTTATGAGCTTTTGAAAATCCCCTCTTATTTGAAAAAAATCTGGGAATTTTCTGGAAAATTATCCAAGGAGCTGTTGCAAGAAGCCTAGTTTGGAATCCCATATCTTTCGTAAATCAAGTTGTTTCGACTCAAGTCCTTCTGTGAACTTGTAGTATATGTATCAAGGTTTCCAAAATGGAGTTTGGTTCCCATTTTCGAGTTGTGAATCGAAAGTTATGGTTGTTCAAAAACCCTCGTTGACAGACAAATTATGGAAAAAACTAGAAATTTTATAAAACCATGTTGCGAGTATCCAATTTTGAGATCATATATCTTCCAAATCACAACTCCTTTGGAGTTAAATCGTTTTATGAACTTGTAGTATATACTACAAGGGTTACATAATGAGCTATGGAACGCCCGTTAGTATTTTGAGTAAAATTCTAAGAGACTCCAAAATGGGCGTGGCACCTATCAAATTCTGAAAAATTTCTCAAGTCCAGAAACTGTTTGGAGTAGCATATTTTGAGGTTCGATAACTCCAGAACCGTAACTCTTTTGAACTTAATTCCTTCTGTGAACTTGTTGTACATGTATAGAGTTTTCCCGAATTTACACTCGTATAACCACGATCCTATTGAGTTAAAAGTTATGAGAATTCAAAAAGAGGGCGTTGGCCCATAAATTCTGAAAATTAGCTAAGTATGAGAAATTTGTATTTGAGCATTCGTACATGATCTTTATTTATGTGATATTGCTTGATTGCATACATACATGTAATATCATCATAAGACGTTACACTGTCATTTTTAATAGTGTAGATCAACACAACGTGGTTTGGTGCATTCCATGATCTTATTAAAAGATAAAATGTCAAGGCACCATTTTTTTTGAAAGATACGCTAATTTTGAAAGCACGTCATGACATGTTTTTATAATAGAAAAATAGGTTCTAAAACCTGACGAAAATTTCAACTTCAGATTTAAAAACCTCGGAATAGATGGACCTGGGAGAAACAGTTTTGGTTACTGTGGGACCGTCGTGAGATAGTTTTTGTAATAGTGAGACCGTAATCTTTGTCTATAATACTTAAGGCATAGACTTGTCTTGTAGGACACGTCAAGCATAAATGTGAACCATCCAGATAACCCCGCACAGTCAAGAGGAAGAACATGTGGGTTATATTTGCGAATTATTTTGGGTTATTAAGCCCCAAGTTTTGCAAGGTAAAATATTTATGAATGCATGCATAAAATATTTTATTTGTGTGCTACCAAGTTAAGGGGTCAACAACATCGATCCAAGTTAAGGGATCAATAACATTGATCCAAAGTTAAGGGATCAAAGACATCGATCTAAGTAAGACGCACATGATCTAGACCGACAAGTCAGTCCATGTACATGGAAGTCTGGTATGGGTGAGGCTCGGCCTGGCCCCCATACGCAGCACCAAGGTAAAGGATCTTGTGGAGAAACGACTCCCTTGATCAAAGCAGGGTAGAAAGATGTGCATAAGGAGCTATGGCTCAAGTTAAATGATTTACATAACTGTAGAGTGGATTTTGTTTTAAAACCTCTACAGTTATGAAGTTAATGCATGCAGTTCATATATTTCAGTTTCCTCAGCAAGTTTTAAAGAAAAAATGGCAACTAATTCACTGAATGCATTAGTATTCAGCCCAAAATCTCTTTCTAAATATTTTGCAAGATGAGCGATAGGCGAAAGAAGGGCGAGGCGATGGTTTCCCTATTGTTGTGGTCTACCTTAGTATGGGTCTTCACTATCGTTTATGTTTTGATCGGGACATGTAGCCTACAAATGAGACCTAATCATTTGTTTGTTATGTCACTTGTACGATGAATTCGAATACAAACTTGTTAAATATTTAACTTCCACGAGAACAGGTGTCCTCACACTCTGCGTTCGTCTATGAAATTCAATTCGTGTATTTCCTTAGAGTGTCGACCACAGTTCTTTTATGTCCCGTGAAGATTTTATTAATTATTTGTTTATTTGATTTTATTTAATTGAGTGGAGTAGTCACCCTATCGTAATGCCTCGGGTCTTGAACCAGAACCCGAGCTGTTACACACTTATCTCAGACTGTCAGACTTGGGATGCTCCCATTTCTGAAACATGCATTGTAATGGATCTCTGTGGGCTGCCCCCACATGTTCCCATTGACAGGCGAAGCACCAATAGATGAGAGACTAAAAATGGATCCATAAATGGTTTTAAGTATGCATAGAATGTTTTTAAATATTTATATGTTATATTGTTTTAAGCATGGATTATTTCTTCTAACAAATGGTTTCTGCAAATGTTTTCAAATGGCTAAACCCACTGAGTATATTAGTACTCAACCCTGCAATTATTTTCAAAACCCTGTGCAGATTGAGCAGCTAGTGGTGACGTGCGAAGTCGAGGAAGGGTTGTTGATGTTTCTCAAAAGAATGTTGACTTACTTTCCCTGTCTTATCTTCACATGGTGATGACTATCTTTTGACCATATTAATATTCCTAAGTCGTTTAATCATGAATTCATTTTGCCATCGCTTTTGTAGTAGTTGTTATTTACATATGATGCATTCTTAGTATGAAGTGTCATTTTGGGTCTCAAACCTCCGAACTTGATCCTGTCAGGGAGATAATATCAATATTATTTTAGTCGTATTTGTTATTCGCAAGTATGGTGTATCTTTTTACCAATAAGGTGTTGTTCGACTCTAAGGGCACATCATCTATTTATTAAAGAAAGCCTAGTAGTATCGTCACGTAGCCCATTTCTTTATCTCCCGAAAATTGGGACATGACAGTCGCCCATAGTGGCCCGCCTTCAAGGGAAACCATGCATGTCATCAATGGATTCTCCCTTCTTTTGTTTTAAATTTTCAAACTTTTGACAATCCATCGTCAGCTTGTTCTCCTTGATCTTCTCAGAGCCAGCACATAGGCTCCCGAGTGCATCCCACATCTCATTTGTAGTTTCGTATTTCATAATTTTCCTAATGTGTGAGTTGGGAACTGTTCCCTAGCTGATGTTCTTCGCCAGGTTGTCGAGCTCATCTCATTTTCTTTCTTCAAAGGTAAAGTTAACTCAGTCCTTCAGCTTGTACTCGTCTACAAGGTTTTTTCCTACATCGGTGCTAACCTTCATGATCTTCTCTTTAATGATGATTGGTCTCTTCGTGATGACCTCCCACATTCAGCAATGTTGGGTAGTAAACTTTCAGATTTCATAGTTATCCACGACAAATGTGCCGAGTGACGTCGACCTGCTGTTCTTATTTTTCATCACAAAGAAAAATACAGCAGTATAAAAAAATAAAGGTTTTGTATCTTGTTCAGTCGAACCTTTGCTCAGGAAGAGTCGGTAGATCTTGCGAACAACATCTTTCTGATTCCAATTGATGGTCATGTGGGGGCCGTACTGGTGTACGGGGAGAATACACCAATTAAGGCAATTAAAAACTTTTTCTCTTAACAAAACTTGTACTGATGATCAGTTCAGATAAGAGAAGGCTTGTACTGAGTGGGATTAGTTAGCAATCCTACTTACTACTTCAGTAGCTAGTCAGTTAGACTGATAACTAATATGCGTGCGGAAAGTGGTGGTTAAGTTATGCATTTATTGAAAATTGATACTGAAAGAATACTTAGTCGAATATTTGCTTAGTCAGTATTAGTTTTCTCTTCAGTAGCAAAGTTCTACTAATAGGGGTTTCGAAGAGTATGTTGTGTTGCGTGTGCTAAGTGATGACAGCTCAATAACATGTAATTTAAATAGTACTGAAAGTAAAGAACACACTTAGTTTTTATATGATTCGGAGAGATCGGCTCCCACGTCCACGGACTGATAAATCAATCAATCTACTACTTGGGATTGCCATTTCTCACGGATGCAAGAGAAACCTAGATACATAAATTCACCTTATATGTACCTCGACAAACTTATCATATCTTCATTCTCTTTCTGGTGGAAGGAAACCACTGATTGTTTGTAGGTGCAATCGACCTAACCTTCTTGTTTACATGTTGATAAATATCGTTTGTAAGTTTGCGAAAACGATAAAGAACACGAGAGGTTTTTACGTGGTTCGATCAAGGTAAAGATCTACGTCCACGGAGGTATGATTCCTCAATACTTTCACTATGATAGATTACAATGAATGTATTTAAAAACTCTAGTACTCGATAGTTGCTAACCCCTCTACCTTCAATCTAACCTCTATTTATACACGTTGTGGATCCCTTTAGATTACCATGGATCCCTTGCCTTGTGTGATCCGATCCCTAAAGATATACTCGATCCTTGAGTATCTTCTTCAATATCTCCGTATCTCCTTTAATATCTCTTCTTAGATTATATCTTGAATAGGGTTTAGATGTGGGGCTCTGGGCCGAACCGTATATGCCGAGGTAGCTAGGCTGGGCCTAGTTTGCTTGGGCCTGCTATTGGGCTTGAGCGGTTGGGCCTCATATCCTATCATAGCCCCCCCAATTAGTCGAGTAACAACTAAACCGAGGTGAGGTAAAGGATGTATTTTGCCGAGGTTGGTTGTTGCTCGGCTGAGGTTATTGTAGGGGATTTTCTTACCTTTTGATGACGAGGTGAAATTGTATTATCTCGTCCGAACTGGATTGGACGATTTGCCGAGGTCCGAACTGAGTTGGACGATTTACTGAGGTCCGAACTGAGTTGGACGATTTGCCGAGGTCCGAACTGAGTTGGACGACGGTCGAGGTCCGAATCGAGTTGGACGACGGTCAAGTCCGAACTGAGTTGGACGATTTGCTGAAGTTCGAACTAAGTTGACCGAAGTTGGATGGTGATGTCCTTTCATTAAGAGGATGTCGAGGTGATTGACCGATCTGGAACCGGGCCGTTCTTTCCTTAATTAAGGATGCCGAGGTGGGTGATCGGGCTGGAGCTAGAGTGATGATTATACCATCAGACTAGTACGTCTGAGCGTCGTAGGATATCACGTCACGTGTGTCAGACGGTTAGTTGACGCTTGAATCACGCGCGCGCATCTAACTCACGTCAAGTCATGGGTAAACACATGGGAAGTTGAACAGCGGTTTGGGCGCCTATTTTACTTTAAATAGGTCAGAGAAAAGGAAAACTGTTCATTTCCTTCATCTTCATCCATTTTGCTCTAGCGAGAAATTTCAGAACTTCTTTCAAAACTTCGTCGAAGTTGAAGCAAAATCCCTCTTTGAAAAAGTAAGTATGTCTTCCTCATCTTCTTCCATGTCTTCCCCGGTAGAGGTTTCTGAATCTTCCATGTCATCTTCTTCGGCCTATTCCGGGTCTTCTGTTGGTAGTGAGGGGGAAATTCGTGAGTATACCTGTTATACCCTGTCTGGTAGATCTAGGAGCATGAGGGCTAGGGTTCCGATGATACCAGAAGACTGGGATAGGTATAAGATCAGGGATGTTTCTTCGTCTTTGACTGCCACGGACATGTGTGTGATAGCCTCGGAATTCCATATTCCGGCGGAGTGCTGGCGGTGTTTGCCGCAAACCGGGGATAGGACGATGGCCCCTCCGGAAGGATTTATAACTGTGTATAGTGATGCTTTGAAAGCCGGCCTTAGGTTTCCCTTAGCTCCTATTTTTTTTGAGCATTCAGGAATATTACCAAATTCCAATTTGCCAGCTAACCTCGAACTCCATTAGGTCGGTGGTAGGGTTAGGGCTTGCCTGCCATGGCTTCGACGAGAAGCTTTCTTTTGAGATCTTGATGCGTTTTTTAGCATTAAGAGTATAGGAGGTGTATACTACTTGTCACCTCGGCAAGCGTTCAAAGTGACTGCCCCCTCAAAGGTTTTCCAGTAGCAAACGAAGTTCTTCTTTTTACGGACCGAGGGGCAACCAAGGTATGAGTGGGGCATAGGTAAGATGAGGGATGTGAAGTGCAAAGCCCTGGGTGCTATAGAGGATCAACTGAACATCCTGGGTGAAATCTCCGTAGCTATACCGAGGATGAATCGTTAATGCCGGCCGAGCACTTATAAACGGAGCTTCGGGCTCTGGGCGATTAAAGTAGCCCTCCCTCTTTTTTATTTCCTTATATTTCTGATGATGTCTTTGTGCTGATCAACTCCTCTTCTTATTGTGTAGTGAAGCTCGAGGCACGTAAGAAGGCGAAAGCGTCGGCTTCGTCGTCCCCAGGGTGGTCGCCGAGCCCGAGGCCACCGGCGAAGAAGGCGAGGTTGGCCGAACAGAGCAAGGGGCCCCAAGTGGTGGCCGAGCTCAGTCAGTTGGTGATGAGGATCCCGGTGCCTCAGCCGAGGTCAGGTCCGACATCGACGGGAGATACCCGTACTCGAATTACTTACGAGGTGCCGATTCCAAGCTCCCCTATATCCTTTCCGTAGGTACAGATATATATTTTATCCACCGTTATCTCCTTCTGTGATGTGTATTTAACGATTTGATTTTCAGGATGCGACTGCGGTAGCGAGGGATCTGCACCGGATAGCCAGATACATTATCGAGGGTGTCTCTCGATATGAGACGGTGGAGAGGGAGCCGGCCGCTGCTGAGACCGCGAGGGCCGCTGCTGAGACCGCGAGGGCCGTTGCTGAGGCCGTTCTGAAAGAGAAAGTCGGGCATTGGAGGTGGCCCAGGCTGAGGTAAGGAGGGCACAGGGGGAGACAACGGCGGCTGTGGCGTTGGCGGTGGACGAGGTAGAAGAGTTCGCCGAATAGAATGAGGCCCCTCACCGTGGTAAGGGCCGGCGTCGAGGGCCTTGCATGCAGCTTATTCAATCGAGACCTTCTCCGCCTTCATCTCGGACTTGGCCGCTTGAGCCGAGGACGCGGTGGTGTCCCACCACCGGAGGAGTTGGTACCGAGATGCCCGACTCGACAAGGTCGGGCATGGTTGGGTTGAGGTCGATCCCAGGAACAAGCAGGGACTACGCTCGCGTGATTGCCGAGGCGAGGACCTTCCCTCTGCTGGAGACCTTGGCGGCCTCCACTTCTCTTCTGACGGCCGAGGTCGTCTCCCAATGCAAGGAGGATGAAGATGTCGATCTTCAGAAACTCCTTGCCGGCGCGGATCAAGTCATGGCGATCCGGGCCGAGCTCAAGGCTTCCTTCTGAAGGGCAGGCTGGTGGTGCCAAACAGAGCCTGTAGGAAGGTTCTAGTGAGCCCCGCCAAGAGGCTCAGGTCAATTGACCTTTTGTAATAGGTTTGATCTGTCGGGATCATTAGGATCCCGAGCTTTGTATAAACGTCCATCTATGAATGATAAATACATCTTTTGTTTGAAATGAATTTGTATTTACTGTCTGTTTGGTTGTTGCTTTAGCAATCGTCCTCTCGATACATTGGGCTAGATCACGATCTCCTGAGCAAATTGAAAGAGGTCAGGGGTGCTCTTGCTGAGAAGGATGAAGAGGTACAGTTTTGGAGAAGCCGTTCTACCGAGCTGACTCAAACCTTGCATGGCATGGATAGTGTTACGGAGGTCAGTAGCGCAGGGTCGCCAGCCAGACTGAAAAAGCAGCTTCAAGTGTCAAAGCACGAGGTGGCCCCTCTTCAGGCAGATAATGAAGCCTTAAAGCTCAAGATTATTGATCTCGAGGTCCAGAAGGTGGATGTTTCTGCCGATGGCCTCCAAGCGCGCTTGATACAATGCGAAGAGCAGTGCGACCTTGCCCAAGAGAAGCTGGCGCGGATCTCTGAAGAACATGCTAAGTATGAGGCGGTGATCCGTCGATCTGGTGGTATAACCATATCCGAGGCTGATGATCGAGCTCAACTGTTGCTAGCAGAGGGCATGGTACTGAGGGAGGAGGAGGGATCTAATAGCAAGAGGTTTAGAGACCGCCTCAAGAGCGGGTCAAATGCCTACGGTTTTATGAGATCGTTCGCAAGCGACGCATGCCCGAGCCTCGCAGTCAAGATCCTACCAATGTGAGGATTGAAGAGGTAGAAATGGGTGGCGGCTACCTGGACCATGCCGAGGTGGTCCGACTGATGGGTTCAGATTAGACAGGAACGTCATCTCGCGGTCGGCCTCCATTGTCGGGAGCTCGGCGAGGAAGGATACAGGGTCGGAGACGAGGTCGTAACCCTGGCAAGATGGCGAGGTCAAGAGGCAGGAGTTCGACCTTGGCCCAAAGGGTATCCACCTCAGGTCAGGGTACCTCTGCGCCTGATCAAAGAGCCTCGGGAATAGGTCATGACAATGCCGATCTCATCGACTGGGTGGAAGGCACCGAGTTTATTCCGGGTATTCACCGTCGACCCAAGGATTTTGTTTCGAACTGGTGTAGCTTTAGCGAGTCTTGCGAGGTGCTACTCGGAAACCTGAGTAACATGTATATAGCTTAGAACTTGGTTTTTAGTCATAAATCTATTTAGACTGTGTACCGAAGTGTAGGACTTGGTTTTTAGTCATAAATGTATTTAGACTATGTACCGAAGTGTAGGACTTGATTTTTAGTCATAAATGTATTTAGACTGTGTACCGAAGTGTATATCTTCCCAATAAAGAGGTATGAATTGTACGAGATCCGATTTGGATGTCTTTTGCACGTAGATGTTTCAAATTAATGAGTAATCTGTATGTGCTTGCCTTGTTTGTCGAGAAATATCGATAGGGATGGTCCCCTGGCGCGCGGTTAGTTTTAGTACCCTACTTTGTAGGTTTATCATCCTCGTAAAGGCATCCCCTTGTGAAGGTAAGTTGTGTTTCACCCGAGGTGAGAACGGATTTTCACATAGATATAAGGTGGGACGAAGTAATTCACCCATAATGTACAAACAAATGTTTTATTGATAAAAATGACATCGTGCCTTGGAAAATTGGAAAAAGGGCTAACATAATGCCGACGTGAAATAAAAACTATGTAAAATACCTCCTCAGATGAGTAATATGCCAGGTTCGGGGGATAAGTGCACCGGTTAGGTAAGCGAGCTTATAGCCCCTTTGCCGAGGTCCTCGTGGATGCGGTATGGGCCTTCCCATGTTGGATCCAATTTATTAAGGTGCTCGGCTTTACTAGCTTCATTGTTCCATAGGACGAGGTCGCCCACATTGAATGTGGGGGCTTTCACCCTCCTGTTGTAGTACTTTACTACTTGACATTTGTACTTGGCTTCATTGATGAAAGCGAGTTCACGTTTTTTTGTCTAGAACATCGAGATTGGCTCGTAGGTTCTCTTCGTTACCATGCTCGGCAAAGTTAAGAATTCTTGGGCTCGGGGCACCGATCTCAGTTGGTATAACAGCCTCGGTACCATAGACTAGGCTGAAGGGCGTTTCACCGTGGGAAGTTCGAGGTGTCGTTCTGTATGACCAGAGCACTTGAGGAAGATTTTCAACCCAATCTCATTTAGCTCGATCTAGCCTCTTTTTCAATCCTTGTACAATCGTACAATTTGTCACTTGGTCCGACCGTTCGCCTATGGGTGTGCGACCGAGGTGAACTGTTGCTTAATCTGGAGCTCTTCACACCATTAAATTTTTATCGATGAACTGGGTGCCGTTGTCCGAGATCAAGACATGTGGTGTCAAGCGGCAAACTATATTTTCTAAACAAAGTTCTCGAATCCTTTGCTTGTGAGGTTTGAAAGAGCTCTCACCGACCCATTTGTGAAGTAGTCTATGGCTACAACTAAATACCGAAGCTATCCCGGTGCTCGGTTGAAGGGACCAACGATGTCGATTCCCCACTGCATAAAAGGCCATGGACTTTGTAGGCTACTGAGATCGGTTTGAGGTAGCTTTTTGACTGTGGCGTGAAGTTCGCACTTCGGGCACTTCTTAACGAGCTCGGCCGAATCTAGGATGAGGGTGGGCCAATAATATCCTTACCTCAATGTTTTCTTTGAGAGAGCTCGTGACCCGATGTTGCTTCCATAAGATCCCATGTGAATTTCTTTAAGTACGTAGTCCACCTCTTCTGGCCCAAGGCATCTCAGGAGTGGTTGGAGGTAGGATTTCCTGTAGAGAGTTCCTTCATGAATGAGGTATTTTTGGGACTTGATCATCATTTTTTTGGCTTCGAGCCGATCCTGCGGTAGTACGCCTTCTTCCAGGTATGTCCGTATAGGAGTCATCCAGTTCCGTTCGATCTCTGTGATGACGCCGATGTGGGGCTCCTCGATACTTCTGGATTGAACTTCCTCCACTGGTGGATTTGTTGATGACGAGGCTAATTTGCTAAGGATGTCAGCTCGGCTATTCTCCCCTCGTGGGATTCGGTGAATTGTGAAATACCTGAAGTAGGTCAGCATCTCTTTAGCTTTCTCAAGGTATTGCTTCATCCTATCCTCTTTGGCCTCGTATTTTTCTAAGACCTGGTTTACCACCACCTGGGAATCTCCAAAGATCTGGATTTTTTTCACTTTCAATTCTTTTGCGAGACGAAGTCCTAAGATTAGTGCTTCATACTCCACCTCGTTGTTTGTGGTCGGGAAGGAGAACCGAAGTGCATAGGTTACTTCTTGCTTTTCCGGATCGAGAAGCAAGATGCCTGCCCCGCTACCTATCTTGCATGAGGCTCCGTCCATATACATTTGCCAACAGCCGTGAGGTAGGTTGAGGGTCGGTTCCTCCGTTGTTCGGGCGGAGGTCGGAGTGACCTCGTTGGTAGGATTGACCTCGGTAAACTTGGCTTCTACAAGAAAATCAGCCAGAGCTTGCCCCTTTATGACCGGTCGGGGGAAGTATGTGATGTCATGCTCGCCGAGCTCCAGTGCCCACTTAGCAATACGTCCTGATGATTCAGGTTTCGACAAGACTTGTCTCGGGGTAAGTCGCTTAGTACCTGGATGGAATGGGCTTGAAAATAAGGTCGAGACGCCGCATGCTCACTAGTTCCAACGCTATTTTCTCGAAGCTAGAGTATCTAGTCTTCGGTCCTTTGAGAGCTGACTGATGAAGTAAATAGGAAGTTATCGTCCGAGCTCATCTCGCACAAGTATCAGACCGATTGCCTCATCCGAGGCGGCCGGATCTGAGGAAAAGAGTTCGCCTTCTTTTGGGGGCGAGCGGTGTGGGCGATCGGCGAGGTACTCCTGTAGTTGTGTAAAGCGCAGATGGTGCTCTTCCTCCCAGGTGAAGTCGGTGCTCTCCTCAAGATTTTGAAGAAAGAGAGTTGTTTCGATAGCCGGGATAGAAGAAAGAGTTGTTTCTCGACAGCCGGGATAGGAACCACTTGAGACGGCTAAGCATCCGGTGAGTTTGTGGATTTCACGAATTGTTTTGGCACTTGCATGTCAAGTATCGCCTTCACCTTGGTGGGATTAGCCTTCAACCCTTCTTGAGAAACCCAAAGATCCCAAGAATTTCCCGTTTTACCACTTAACGCACTTTTGAGGTTGAGCTTGAGGTTGACCGACCGAGAAGTCGGATGATAGTTCCGAGATTCTCGGCACAACTTTCTATTTTTGCTTTTGACCACGATGTCGTCGACGTAGACCTCTACGATCTTCCTGATGTGGTCTTTAAATATCGCGTCCACCATTCGTTGGTAGGTAGCTCCGGTGTTTTTCAATCCAAAAGGTATTTTTCGGTATGCGAAGACACCGAAGTCAGTGATGAATGCCGTTTTGAGCATCTTCCTTGCTCATCAAGACTTGGTGGTAACCCTTATATAGATCCAGGAAACTCAAGATCTCATGGCCCACCAATGCTTCCACCTTCTTATCAATATCGGGAGGGATAATGATCCTTTGGGCGTGATTTATTCGATCAAGATAGTCGACACACACGCGCCACCCTCCCGGCTTTGAACTATGACGGATTAGCCATCCGGTTGGGTATTTGACCTCAAACAGGATCTTGGCTTCCTGAGTTGGGTCACCGTCCCTTATCACCTTACTACGCTCGCCGCAAACACCTCTTCTTTTGTCGAATTGGTTTGGTAGCCGGATCGATGTTGAGTCGATGAGTGATGAGCTCGGGTGACACTCGCCATGTCGAGTGGTGACCATGCGAACACGCCCCGTATTCCCTCGAAGTTGCATAACATCTTGTCGAACGTCGGTGGGACACGTTGCCGACCTTGGAAGGATCGTCGTCATACAATTGGAGGTCGTCGGTCGATCATCCCGGATGACAACTTCTGAGGGCTCGGTAATTGCTAGGCCCGAGGTGAGGCCCATCTGGGTTGAGATCCTCGGGCATTCTCATTCGTTGCCGATCACCTCAATACTTAATACTCCTACCGGGTTGGGTATCTTGACGGTGAGGTGGTAGATCGAGCAGACGGCCTTGGTGGCATAGAGCTAGTCTCTTCCGAGGATGATGTTATACGGAGAGGGAGCCTTGATGAGGAAGAAGTGGATGGCTATGGTGACCGACCGACAAAGACGCCCCACAAGATGTGGAAGGGTGATGATGCCTTCTGGTTGTATCGCCTCCTGAGTGAAGCTCCGTAGTTTAGATGGTGCGGGATGAATGTGAATCCCTCCGACCTCGAGTTTGTCTAAGCAACTCTGGAAGATGATGCTGACAGAGGCACCGATGTCAATGTAGACCCTGTGGATATTTTTATTACCCACCACTGCTTATATGGTAATAGCATCTTGGTGGGGCATGATTTTGGGTACCTGGTCGTTGTTGGAAAACACGACGCTCTCATTGTCCCGAAGTCGTTTGTTTTTTGGCTCCTCGGAGGTCGGTCTCCGAGCTTCGTTTCTCAATGACGACCTCGTCGCACCCACAGGAAGTTCGGTGATGGCGTAGACTTGTTCCATTGCGTTGGGTGAGCCGTCGTCCTCGTCCTCGTCATCGTCGGGGTGCATCATCTTCGAGGTCTGTCCACAATTGTTGTCACCTCCATTCTTTCCTTTACGCTTCTTGATTCCCGACTCAGTTGTGGTACGGTCGAGGTATTTCTTAAGCGTCCCTCTTTTAACGAGCTCGTCTATCTCCGAGCTCAAACTCCTGCAGTCGTCGGTATTGTGACCATACCCCTGGTAGTAGTCACAATACTTGTCCTTCGACTTCTTCTTGGATCTTCCTTTCATGGGAGGTGGTTTCGGGAAGAGCTCGGTGTGGAGTTCGAATATCTCCGCCCTTGACTTGAGCAGATTGTGCATGTTATTGCCAGGATTTGGCCGAGGTCCCAGTCTAGACTCCATTGGGCCTTTTTTGATTCTGTCGAAGGCACTTCGGCGATCGATGCCTCTCACTCGAGCATCCGACTTCTTCTTCTCAATTTTCTGCTCGTCCCATGTCTCTCTCTTCTTACGATCCGACTCGTCCTCTTTAACATAGTTGTCCACCAAGGTCCAAAGGCTACTCGCCGTCTTCGGCTTCTCCCTGGTGATTTCTTTGTTTAATGCGCCAGGTCGGATCCCATTTTTGAATGCGTTGATGATGTAGAGGTCGTTGCTCTCATCGATCTTGAGGGATTCTTTGATGAACCTTGAGACGAAGTTTGACATCATCTCGTCTCGTCCTTGACGGATGGTGAGTAGGTCGGATGAAGGTTGTTGAGGCGGTATCTTTTGATAGAAGAGCCACTTGAATTGATCCATGAGATCTCTGAAGCTATGTATGCTGTTTTGGCGAAGTGAGGTGAACCAACGGCGGGCGTTGGAGACCAGCACCTCGGGGAAGATCTTGCACATGTGAAAATCTTCCATCCCCTGATTTGCCATGTTAGTAGTATAGGCAAAAAGGAAATCTGAGGGATCTCCCAGACCGTCATAACCGACGATGTTGGGTGCCCGATATCGCTGCTGTGGGTGTATCCAGGATTTCTCTGGAAAAAGGGAAGATGATCCGTCCATGTCGGTCAAATCCCGGGAGTTTGTTGCCATCCCTCCCAAGAGGAGTGGGAGACCGATAGCGATGTCTATCGTCCATCTGATGAGGGGATCGACTCCGTCTTTCCTCCCTTCGGTCACGTTTGGCCGTGCGGATGTGTCTGGGCGAACAAATTCTGTAGTTGTGCCGAGGTGATCGGCTTCGCGGGTGATGCCAGGGTGAATGGTTATGGGCGGTTTGCCGAGGTGATCGTCCTTGGCTATTTCGCCGAGGTGAACATCCTCGATTATCACAGAGAGGTGAGCGACTCCGGGCGCCCGTGATTGTCAAACTTGGCGTTCTATTTAGGGTCCTTGAGGTTCCCACTCCATTCGTCCTTTGGCTCAGGAAAGTTTGAAATTGGCCCATATGGGCATTGAGGAATTCAAACACGGCTCTGCCGAGGACCTCATGAGATTGATGAGTAGCTTGTTCACCGGCGTTGAGGTTGGCTTCTTCCTCTCCAGCAGGGTGACGGTCCTGAGGGTGTATAGGTAAGTCCTCTATGTAACCCTCAGGCGTCGTGTTGTTATCCGCAACGATTTATTTCCCCCCCGACGCGTAGTAGCTCGGTCTTGATCCTTGGTTGCCCGGCACCACCGGCGGCACTTTGCACGAGTCCTTGCCATTGATTTTGCGTAGAAAACGAAGCTTTTTGTTCGAAAGTTTCCCACAGACGGCGCCAATGATAAATATCGTTTGTAAGTTTGCGAAAACGATAAAGAACACGAGAGGTTTTTATGTGGTTCGATCAAGGTAAAGATCTACGTCCACGGAGGTATGATTCCTCAATACTTTCACTATGATAGATTACAATGAATGTATTTAAAAACTCTAGTACTCGATAGTTGCTAACCCCTCTACCTTCAATCTAACCTCTATTTATACACGTTGTGGATCCCTTTAGATTACCATGGATCCCTTGCCTTGTGTGATCCGATCCCTGAAGATATACTCGATCCTTGAGTATCTCCTTCAATATCTCTATATCTCCTTTAATATCTCTTCTTAGATTATATCTTAAATAGGGTTTAGATGTGGGGCTCTGGGCCGAACCGTATATGCCAAGGTAGCTAGGCTGGGCCCAGTTTGCTTGGGCCTGCTATTGGGCTTGAACGGTTGGGCCTCATATCCTATCACATGTGCAAGAAAATCAAGCTTTTAGCAACTAACACTTCGTGCTTACTTGCCAACTTATACTTCTACACTTTACATGTATTTGGGTAGAAAGGTTTTTCAACTTATGATTAAGTTGTAACAAGCAACAACTTAAATCTTTTCTAGGCGTAGAATATTACAAGATAAACCCTAGAATCTAAGAAAATGTATGTTGAAATCTTGAGTAAATAACTATATTTGTACTTTTAGGATTTTCTGGTAACACTTTAAATTCCTTTATTCGAATATACAATGTTCGAATGCTTTGCGGATATGAATTTGAAATTTTTAAATATTTTAATGCTCAATATTTTTCGGTTGGTTAACCTTCTAAGGTTGGATCTCGCTAGTATTTGTAGGAGTGATGAATAGTGTCGTTCAAGAAAGCACCAATCACATTTGTTTCTTCTATCATTTGAAATGTTCCTTTTATAAACCTAGTTTGTCACTTTCGACGTCTGCAATATGGTACAAAAGTAGCTTTGAAGGTCATATACTTTGCTCTGGCGTAGCAGGATTCTCTACAGATACGCTCTGACACGTTGAAAGTCAAACACCAACGTTTTAAAATATTCCATGTTTCTTCAGTAAGGTTAACTCCGTGTTTCTTCAGTATGGTTGACTTTGGATCCATTCAGTAGAGTCAGCTCCTTGTTTCTTCAGTAGAGTGGACTCCACGTTTCTTCAGTAGGCTAGACTCTAAGTCTTCTTTGGGTCCATTCAGTAGAGTCAGCTCCTTGTTTCTTCAGTAGAGTGGACTCCTATTTTCTTCAGTAGGCTAGACTTTAAGTCTTCAGTAGACACTTCAACTGACGTTCAACTTCATCTTCTCTTCTGCTAAAATGACACTTCGTCATTTTGTTAACATCTTTGTCTTCAATAGCACTGAGTCTACAGTGTTCAGTCTTCAAACTTCACTCTTCAGTAGCACTGTAATTTAGTGTCATTGTGCTTAAGTCTTCAATAGCACTGCATCCTTCAGTAGCGCTGGTACTGAAACTTCTATCAGTACGACTAGCTTCAGTACTGATCTTGAACTCCTTCAATATTAAACATCCATACTGATGGTTCTTCTGCTGAAACATGTAAATATAAAAAAAAACTCGATCCCTAACACATGAGCATCCCTACAATTATTACCTTTAATTATTTGTTTCCAGAAAACATTATATGTTTTCTCAAGTGCTAAAGAGGTGCAACATAGGTCATAATTCAAGTGATTGAACAGCTCAATTGGGAAGACTGCTTCTCCTACAACCAATAAATGGGAGGTTCGAATTACCCAATTTGCGAAAGTGTGGGTGAGTTGTTACTCTGGGAAAAAAAAAGATGCAACATTGATAAAAAATGCTATTTAATTAACTCATTTTACTTTGTTTGGATTCTCAATTCCAACATTTTTGTGTTTCACACGTATCTCATTATTAAATTTAATAATTTTTAATAGTATTTATTTTAAAAGTAAAAACTATATTATGATATAATTAACCCAAATTGACATTTACTGCTAAAAATTGAAGGTTAGAAAATTTATTTACCCTAGTTGTAGAATAATATCAACCCTAAAAATCAAATATTAACTAAGAAATGAAAGTAAATACTAAAAGTATACAACCTCTAATTGGATATAATCCATCATAATTTATAATTGTAAAATTAAACAAAAATACAAGAAATTGTAATTGAAGAAGAAGATGAAAAACGTTACTACAGATCTAGCATGCACATGTGGGTGGGTGATCGATTTTCTCTAATAGCACATGTGCTTTCACTTTCTTCTTTTTATATTTATTTGTCTCGTGTAGTTGTGTAATATCTTCAACTATAGTATATTTGATTGCCATGTGTAAATAAAAGTTCTATTTAATCGAGGTTAATTGAACATTTCTGATTGTATATGAAAATTGTTGATATGTCGATTTTTGCTTATGAAAAAAAAAATAATAACATTATTTAACTATAATTAGTATGTATAAATACTACTTATGTTCTCTTAAGTGCTAAGAAGACGTATTCCCTTTTAAGGATATCCAAATAGTAAACCTCATTTCCATTAAAAAAGAGGTTTGAGGTTCAAAGGTATATATTTTAATAAAATATAGTAATTATTAAGATATCATAATAATAATGTCATGATTATTCTTGGAAACTACTAATTTAGAAGTTCTTAAAATCCTAATTTTGTTACGGGACAAAAATCTTGGCTAAAAAAAAATGTATAACTTGTCTACGTATAACTCTCTAGCATTACAGAGGATTAACACGTTGCACCCCAAACCAAATTTCTAGTAAATTATACTCGGAAGTAGGGATGTCAATACGGGTCGAAACCCACGGGCTGGCTCGAATAACCCGATAAAATTAATGGGTTGGGCTATAAAATCATAACCCGAATATAAAATCGGGCTATTCGGGCCAGCCCGTTCGGGTTGACGGGTTAATCGGGCTGGCCCGGTCGGGTCGCGGGTCAGCCCGGCGGGCTGCCATAAAAAAAAAAACTCAACTTATTTTTTTCCCTTTATCTAATAGTTAGAAATTCAAAATTCTTGATTTCAAAAATTTACTTTTCATGTTTAATTATTTTGAATTTTGTAGCTATTATAGATTGATTGTTTATTTAGTTATTTATTGAATTAACTTATTAATTTTTTTTAAATTATAAATTTTAATTGGTATTATAGTGAATTAACTTATAAAAATTTATTAAATAGTGAATTAGCTATTATGGAATATGAATATTCATATATATTAAAAAATAATTTAGTTGTTAGTATTATTTTTATTTTTGATATTGTAATATAATTTAAATAGTATTATATTGAATTAACGTATTAAAATTTTTCTATATATAAGTTTTAACTCCCCTATAATTATATTATATTATTTAGAGATCATTTAGTTACATGGAATGCGAATATTAAAGCATATTAGAAAAAAAAAAAGAATTTAGTCATGAGCATTATTTTTAATTTTCATTGTTTGCTCTTCAAAGTTAGTATAATAAGATTTAAAAAAAAAAACTTGTGGAATGTATTATATTTATTTTTCCTTTATTTGTTTTTACTCCAACGCTTAATATAAAATATTTGTTATAAATAAATAAATAAATATATATATATATATAGTTTTTTTCTTAAACTTCGAATTCGATTGATCGATGGGTTAGCCCGAAACCGAGAGTTTAGGGTTAGGTTGAACATTTCTAACCCGAAAAAATGTCAACTCGAATAGCCCGAACCGAATAGCCCAATAACCCGAGCGGGTTGGTTCGAACCCGAGCTGGTGCCCGATCGACATCCCTACTCGGAAGCATAATTTGCATTTTTCATTTCTTAGGCATTTTGAGTCAGAAAAATCATTGGAAATCTATCACAACTACTTAAAATAAGAATATATTTGTCTCTTAACATCATTGTTTAAATGTACAAAAAAACATTGTTTAATATTTTTAATAATTAAAAAAAATACAAATAATTGTATTGTATTTTATCATGCAGAGTTAAATGCATAAATTATTTTCTTTAAACAAAATAACCCTTTTTTAGTTATAATATTTAAAGGTTCATCATCTAGACTTTCAAAAACTAAGACCAACGTAATCAAATCAAAAGTATTGCCTTAGCGCTCAAAAAAAAATTCTAGATGATGAACCTTTAAATATTTTGGCATATGCCCACTGAGTACTTTGTACTCAGTCCCGCATATTCGTGTTTGATGTGCATGTTGAGTTGGTGATCGAACGGAGTGAAGTTGAGTAAGATTTCTGTTGTCGATAAAAATGGAACATCTTTTGGTTCACATTGAGAATGCATCTTCATATGCATATCTTACACGTTTATTCAGCCGCAAACTCTTTACACTCTTTTAAATTCTAAATATATGTTGAACTCTTGAATATCCTAGTAGTGATTACATAATCAACTACTGTTTGGTCTGACTCTCTTAATCGACCTTGATATTACTTATGCTTCCGTATTTATTCATGTTTCCTTACCAATGATATGGTTAAAAATCAACACTAATTAAGATCCTCCTTTCTTTCCCCTTCTTTAATCGACCCAGTCACGGTCCGACAATGCATTTCTTCGGGATTAGCAGTGTCGGACCGTGACAAGTTGGGGATTCTTCTATAATTGAAGTATAAAATCTAGGCAATCGATTACGTACAACTCTCTAGAATTACAGAGGATTAATACTTTGCACCTCAACCCAAATTTCTAGCAAATTATACTCGGAAGCATAATTTGCATTTTCCATTTCTCAGGCATTTTGAGTCAGAAAAATAATTGGAAATCAATCACAGCTACTTAAAATAAGAATATATTTGTCTCTTAACGTCATTGTTTAAATGTACAACAAAACATTGTTTAATATTTTTAGTTATAATATTTAAAGGTTCATCATCTAGACTTTCAAAAACTAAGATCAACGTAATCAAATCAAAAGTATTGCCTTATAACTAAAAAAAAGGTATTGACATGTTAGAACCGCTTTTCAACCCAATAACTGTAACGACCCGGCTTCTGGATTGACGGCTGATGTAATAACCCGCAGTTTTAAAAGCCTAATTACGGATTTTTAAAACCCGTAAAATAGAATTTCGCCGTGAAATCAAATCAAATTGAAATCGAATATGATTTCAATTATTTACGAAGGAATGATTTCCTGTTACACATTCACTCAAATTTGTGAATGTAAGAATCGAAAATTTTAAATTTTATCGGCAGTACTTTTTTAACTTCGAATGCATATCGACTGTTGAAATTTCACGATATTTTTCTAAGCAATCAGGCTTAGAATTATATTCCATTATTAATGAAATATTTTAATAATGTGATTACGATTAATTACGACCAATTCAAAGATGAGACGATACGTAACGTTTTGAGACGTTTCAAACGTTAACGTTTTGAAATAAAACGAAAGATGGTTTTAATGATCAAGAAATTATAGGAATTTATTTCCTATGATATTTTTATGATATTACAGTATTATTAAGCATTAAAATAATGCTAGAACATTATGATTTATTATTGAGCATTTTCGAAAATGCTCGAAAACCCTAATAATTCGAAATTAGGGTTTTCTTCGAAAAATTATGCCTTTTAATTATCTTATGATATTAATTATCATCTAAAATATATACTATGATTTATATATCTATGTTTAGCATGAAATATGAATTTTATCCTATAGTTTGGCCAAATGGCCGAGAACTACATATATATATATACAATTTCTAATTGCTTTATTTATCTCACTCTTGCATGTATATACCTATAATTCAGATTTTATACTTGAGTCTCCCACTAAATACATATACTTTAGCTATTTCCAAGATATCTTGTGTAAGCACTAATGATTGGGAACCCATTAGTGAAAAAAATAGCATTAAATTGTGAAGAGTCTCTTGTGTGTATTGGGGAGGGGTGGACGAGAGTGAGGGGATAAGGGGAGGATATTCAGTTTTTACTCATTTCACTTACACACTCCAACACTCCCACACTCCACTCTCTATTTCTCTCTCAACTCTCTTCTTCTCCATTTCTTCTCCAAAAAAAAAACCGAGCTTCCACCCATAGCCAAGCTTTAAATTCTTCTTCTCACCTCCATACAACACCTTAGTACCTTGCATATTGTTCCATTAATCCATATTACCAAGGTAGGTGTCGATCAAAGGCTTGGTTGTTCTTGAATCTTTGAAAAGTTTTCGAAAAAAATAGCTTAAGTTCATGCATGTGTTCTTGAAGAACTTTGTTGATGATATTTTGCTATTGCATGTTTATAGATGATAAGAAAAGGATTAGATATGTGTTCTTGCTTTCAAATGTATTGCATGTAAGGTTTTTGTTCAAAAGTTTTCGAATCAATGGCTATATTGTGTACTAAGGATGTGTAGCATTATGTTGTGAAGCTTAGATCATGTTTTAAAATTTATTCAAATATGTATGAATTTTTTTTGAAATGGCCGAGACCTATGAGAGGATATATGGATTTGATTTTGTGATTTATGATGTTATATATGTATATAGTAGTTATTTGAAAATTTTAGAAAAATCCATGCCATTCTCATTCTTGGAACCGAGGCATGTACAAGAGTATAGGTGTGTGTATAATTTTTATTTGGTATATGCAATGTGATATTATTGGTTCATGATGTGTTGAGAGTATATATAAATTAATTGGGAATTTTTAAGAAAACTCTTGCTATTTTTTCATAAGAACCGAGACCTATATATGTATTATATGGGTGATGGATTTTTATTTAGACCATACAATTACATATAATTGATCTATGATATCATGTGAATCTATAGCCATTTTGTTTGGAAATTTTAGAAAATTCCTACCTTTTATTCTCAAAATAACCGTGAGCCATATATATATATATATATATGTGTGTGTGATTTCATTTTGTAACATGCAATGATGTTTTATTACTCTAGAGTATGAATTTTATACCCTATGATTTAATTGGAAATTTTAGAAAAAAATCCTACCTATTTTCTTTAAATGACCGAAGCCTATATATATATATAAGTTGATGTATAATTTTCATTTAGAACATGAAAGTACATATTGATGATTCAAGATGATATATATATCTCTTGTAGATTATTGGGAATTTTTAGAAAATCTTATCAATTATTTTGAAAAATACCGAAGCCTATATATATATATATGAATTAATGTGTGATTTTTATTTAGTACATGCAATGCTAAATTATTAGCTTAGAATATGTTTTATGCATTCTATGTTATTATTGGAAATTTTGAAAATCAATTACCTATTTTATTCAAATAAACCGAGAGCTAAGCTCACTATGGTGATGAATAAATTGGTTTTGATAGTTGTTATGTTGTAATGTTGCTACTGTCACAGCCCGACTACTTAACCAAGTAATTAGTCAAGTAATTAAGCCGTGACGTGGGGTAAGAAATAACTTCTGGTAATTGATAACCTCAAATGTGACCAATAGGTCATATCAATTTATATCAATAGCAATGTGTGATATCAAATTTCATCATGAAGAATTCAAACGTTTATAGTTCAAAGAAATAGAATGGAATTTGACAAAATTTATTCTAGGTTCTCGAACCATAATAATGGATCAAATAAGAAAAATAACGTCTGAGGACAATAATTACAAAACAATGGCCAATATCAAGAATGTACATTTTCAAACATACTTGTACAACATGGAAAAATTTATTGACGTTTCAAAGCATTGTTTAAAGCATAGGTTAACAATGTTTTCAAAGACTTGATATGAACCTTATTGGTTCTAACAACACATTTCTGAACTCTCAAGTAAATCCTTGATCGTAGAAACATTTTAATGAATACATGTTCTCAGAATCAAGTTAACACTATAACAACAATGCTAAGATCATACCAATAAAACAATGACCATTATCAAGATCAGTTAGGTCAATTTGGCATAACAAAACATAGCAGCAGGTGAAAGCCAAAGTTCGGCAACGAAAAGTGTGGTTGAGAATTATGTGTGGTGACATAATTCTCTGGGCAACAAAACATGTTAATCATCAATGAACAATATCAACAATTGAATATTATCATTATGAGTCGAATACTTAGAGAAGCTTCTTTGTACAGCATTCGATTCCAGCATCCTCTCGAGCTCAACCTGCACGTTTAGAAATACATGCAGGGCGTGAGTACAAATATGCACTCAGTGGGTATTCGCTGAAAACATTAAAACATTGCCCTTAGGGCTATATGATTGATTTGCCATAACATTTGCAATGCACAAGAGTTTTAGTGAAATAATCTGTGCATGCTTTTCATAAATAAACACTTACTTGCTTTCATTTCATAGTATCATCATAAAGTATGCATATGCATGTTCTCATGTCGGCCGATATCTTTCTCTTCCATATCCACGGATTCTGTCTATGTGTTGAGAAGTAGGCCTCCTTCTCAAACACGCTATGACCCGAAGGTCGCTATCCGACGTCGGTAAATCTTAAACATCATAACATACTGTGTTGATGGACCCGAAGGGTACCATGCCACGCCATACTCTTTATCATTTCTTTCTTTTCTTTCTTTCATTTGGTGGATAGGTAATGCATCATGCTCATGTTCATGTTCAAAACAAAAGTCATTTAACTTTGAAACTTTGCTCATAATGAAATTCATTTCATTTTGAAAACATAAAAACATAAGCATATCATATTAGAAAATATTTATACCCACACGAGATCACCACGATCGTATTTCTTTTATCTTTCATTCATTTCTTCTTCCCACTTGGGGCATCCATAACATAGAGTAGCATATAAGCATACCCTGAAATCAAACAAGAAGATAACTCTTTATCTTAGTCGTCAACACGACTATATCTTCTCAATACACAAGACGCTAAGGTCAGTAAACATGCGGGTCATTGCATCCTCTAACGTCTTAACATATAACAAGACTTAACGAAGTCTCATATGACTAAATGAGCATAGGAAACTCGACAACAAGCTTAAACCATTCAACCTTATCCAAAGCCTAACCACCCTTAAGACATAATTTATGCCCGACGTAAAAATCGCACAAGACGATGCCTATCTTAGATGAACCTCTATACATGCTCAACTATCATCAAATATCACTAATCAACCATCAAAATCCAAAGATCAAAGCTTTAGCATTGAAAACAATTTTTCGCTTAAAACTAAAATTTTCAACTTTTGAATACGTCGGCGAAAAATCCGAATAAATCATTTTAGGCTTTATTCGTATCATAGAACCCAAATACGAAATCAAAATGATCAAATAAAATCAAAATCCAACATTACCCATGCTAGGTTTTCGCCATTTAGAGTTTCAACATAGTTCGATTTTAAACGTTTGTCTTGCTCAAAACATGTTTATATCAACTCCTCAGCACATATATGAAAGAATATTAAACATATAAGCATCGTAAATTCAAGATCAAAGCCTCCCCTTTTTCGAAAATTTCACAAAATTTCAAAGATAATTCTATGCTCCAAAATTTCAACGTTAAACCACTTATCGGCGATAATTCGAACATAGAATCAAGAAATAATCAAACAACAACATATCCTTCATAATTTTTCCAATATGACCGAAAATTAAGCATGCTCATAAGTCCATGTTTTTCAAAATTTCAAACCATAGGTGTGTTCTAAAGTTTGAGATATACCTTAATTTGAAGACGGATTGAAAATCCAACGGCTGGATCTTCTAAAATTGAGCTTGAAATTTTTCACCTTGGAGTGTGTGTGAGTGTGTGTTTCGAAAATTTGAGGAAGAAAAATGGTGATGAATAGTAGTTTTCCAAAGTCTTGGTATGTAAGTAACAAATTTCTATTTTATTTTTCATTTTCTTTAATAAATGCTTAAATCAAAATCTAGAGAATTCCATAGATTTCTACATTTTCTATTTACTTTAATAAGGATGAATAATCATGTTATAGAAAATTACAAAAATGTACACTTCTTTATACATAATACCAACGTTATAAATGCATACTATTAATCCATATCGTTCTGATTTCAAAACGAAATTTCAAATAAAATGCTATCTACTTGAAATTCTCTTTTTAAAACTTAATAACATAATATAAACATCAAACTTTGATTGTAAAAACATTTTTGGCTTCGAAAACCATTTTGGACATTCAGCCGATAATTAGGGTTTAATCGGCAAATGCCGATATCACAAAAACACGGATTTGAATTTCTCCATTTTATAAAATCAAGACTTCGTTGAGCATGTATCTATCATCTCAAGACCCTTGGAATCTGGTCTTCTTATTCTAAACAAGACCTAAGAATCTTATCTTAGGTTCTCTTTCGAATCGATTTCAAATAAATCTCAAATTTATTTTTCTATTACCTAAGCTTAATATAAAGGCTTCTAGCTTAACAAATCTTTCTTAAGGATGCAATGCCCTTCTCATAACTCTTAATCAAGAGTTAATCTCTGCTACAGGAATGCGGGGTATTACATTCTCACCCCCTTACAAAAATTTCGTCCTCGAAATTTAGTACCGTTTTGCAGAGGTATTTCTTTCTTGTCTGATCTTATAGCTCCCATGTTGCTTCTTTTAAACCATGATGCTTTCATCGAACTTTAAATAAAGGAATTGATTCATTCCTTAGTGGTCGTTCTTTTCGATCTAAGACGTGTTCTGGCTTCTTTTCATAGCTTAGATCTGGTTCACGAACAAAGTTCTCTTGATGTATGATGTGTTTTGGATTAAACACATATCTTAGTAACTGCGACATGCGGAACATATTGTGAATATTGTAGAAACTTGGTGATAACATTAATCTGTAGGCGATTGGCCCAATCTTCTCTTGAATCTTGTATAACTGATAAATCTTGGTTTGAACTTGTCTTTGATTCCAAAGCGATGTATTCCTTTGAAAAGATATACTTTCACGAATACTTTGTCTCTAATCTCGAAGTTTAGCTTCGTTTGTCTTGTATCTACATTAGACTTCTGACGATCTCGAGCTTCTTGGATTCTTTTCTTGATTTATCGTATGATTACGACCATTTCTTCAATCTCTTCTGGTCCAAGCACTTTTCTTTCTCCAATCACGCGTCTTAGAAGAGCGGTGATCTACGTTTTCTACTGTAGAGGCTTCATAGGGCGTCATACAAATCGTTACTAGGTAACTATGGTTGTATGCAAATTTAATCTTTTACTCATCTCTTGTTGAAAACTCGTCCAAAAACGAGATGTAAATTTGGAGTTTCTGTTTGAGGCATTGAGACGAGCACTTCATAAAATCGTACTATCTCTCGACGTATCTTCGAGCTAACTTGTCAGCTTTATGCATGAAAGAGATCTCAGGAGACGAAATTTTCTATCGTGATTCCCATCAGAAATTTATAAACCTTCATAACTGAAACGCTATACATATGAAACGCTTTCGATCAAAACACTCCAAAAACTTGAGAACTCCCTTTATCGAACAAACCCATCTTCAACATTAGCTGGGTATCAGCTTCATTAAAAGATGGGGATTCTAATGAAAAAGGGCATAATTGGCTTAAAAGAGATAAGGTACAGATAAAGCTTAAGAAAATTTTACACTTTCTTGTTTCCCCCTCTTTAAGATGAGGATTTCTCTTTTTCTTTTTTTTTTTTTTTTTTTTTTTCTGGGTGGCATACTGCATTGCAAACAATTGCCAAAATGCAGCATGTTTTGTTTACCAAAAATGGAAAAAATGGTTCTCATTCAACAAACAGACTTATGTCTCAAGGATCTTCACAATCGTTTATCACAAGGTTATGATATGAAATAACATAGCTCGATAGAAAATGATCATATAGATATCAAAGGAAAGAAAACTGCTTCTTTGAGGGCTTTTACAAAAGCGGGGAAAACTTTACAATCTGGGTTTTTCAAGCATACATATAGTTTAGCATCTCGAGAAAAACTTATCTGGTACGGCTTCTCAAGCACGCTATCGTATCATAAAAATATCTATAAACGTCACTAATCTATATATTTCTACATCCGTGTGTCCACGATAGGCTGTCATCATCATCACTCTTTTCTACATCTTTGCAATTCTGTCCTCACTGCCATCAACGGCTTCATAGGAGTCTGGTATCTCTATATCTTTCTCAATCTTAGAGGATAGCAAATTATTAGCAGAATGGGGAAATAATTAAAAAAGAATGACTCCAAGGTAATGAATATCAGAATCAGTCACAAAAGACATTTGACTGATATCTAGGGCTGTAGCTATGTTGTGTCAACAACTGGCGAAAATCTGGTTTAGACATAAAAGATCTTGAGACATCTGGAGTCTTGATAAATTAATTTGAGTCTGTTCTCAAATCTCCAAAGGAGAAATCTCAGAAACATGAGAAAATAGAGCAGACTGAATCGGTATAGAAATCTCAAGAGATACAATAAGGCTAACAATACAATCTAGGTCAATAGGAACATCTCAGTATGGAGATAAAATAATCAAACTGTATAGAATTTACATCATACTTAGGGGTGGTAGAATCATCATCATTAAGTTCAATGTTTTCTTTGTCATCAGGTGTAACTGAAAAGTTACTAGCCGACTAAAATTAATGAATAACTGAGATAAAGTCGGCCATAGGGGAAAAAGAGCCAAGAGGAAATTCAAGTGTACATAATAATGAAAACTGATGATAGTTAGGAGGAGTCTGGAAAAATTATCGAAAAACGTGAGTTACTTGCCAATGGATGATCAGGGGTATATATATATTTGATGGGTTGAAACCCTAATTCTCATCAGGTCATAGTGCCTAGCGATCGGACTAGCAATCATTAGTTTCGGTGCAGAAATTTCTGGAATAAACTCATAAGCGGCTAGCGACACGAAGGTGATCGCTTGATCTCTTATTCCTTCTTATCTTTGATCACTTCTTTGCTTGTATATCCATCATCACCTGGAAAGCCAATCTCGTTACTCCTTAAGCAATAATATAAACTGGAGTATTCCTTCTAGTCTCATTGTATCGTCCTCATATGCCTTTCTAACAAGCGATATAATTGAGCGAGAAATTCGTTCTAGATAAGCTGTTCACCTGATCTTTACTTATAAACGCAAACGAGATAATGACAAACGACGTAACGACAAATGAGATGTCGACAAACGAATCATACTTTTCCAAACTGTCCGGACGTTCGTTATCGTAGACAAAAGAATACTCAAGCGCTTGCAGAAAACATATTCATGTTGCTCTGTCGTCTCTTCTCAGGATTTCTTTTCAACTTCAGCTCATAGAGCAATAACTTATTTCAAACATTTTTTTTTACATATAGCAATTCATTCAATAAAGCATATACTCAAACATCATCTGTAATAATCATAATCATAAGCATAATCTCATACCTGGTGAGCTCGAGATTATGGAATCGGAATGCTGAACTTCTCTTAAGAACAACTGGTTCTTTAACTTATATTCTCAAATCAGAATCAAGAACTGATTCTATAAACTTAGAGTCTCAAGATAGAGTCAAACAACAGACTCATAACTCAAATTTTCAGCAGAGTCATATCAAAAGAATTCACATGCTCAAGGTGCACAAAATGCACAAGACTCACAAAGATTCATGAATTTAGAATTCAAGACAGCGCACAAGCTGCACAAGGATTCAAAAGGATTTACAAATTCAGAATTTAAAACTAGGCTCAGCTGTGCAAAAGTTCATAAGGGTTTACAAGCTCATACTTCAAAACTGTGCACAATCGCACAAGTTGACAAAGGCTCATGTGTTGTAATTCAAAACCTTGCTCGATACCATTCATCACGCACCGACTACTTAACCAAGTAATTAGTCAAGTAATTAATCCGTGACGTGGGGTAAGAAATAACTTCTCGTAATTGATAACCTCAAATGTGACCAATAGGTCATATCAATTTATATCAATAGCAATGTGTGATATCAAATTTCATCATGAAGAATTCAAACGCTTATAGTTCAAAGAAATAGAATGGAATTTGACAAAATTTATTCTAGGTTCTCGAACCATAATAATGGATCAAATAAGAAAAATAACGTCGAGGACAATAATTACAAAACAATGGCCAATATCAAGAATGTACATTTTCAAACATACTTGTACAACATGGAAAAATTTATCGACGTTTCAAAGCATTGTTTAAAGCATAGGTTAACAATGTTTTCAAAGACTTGATATGAACCTTATTGGTTCTAACAACACATTTCGAACTCTCAGTAAATCTTGATCGTAGAAACATTTTAATGAATACATGTTCTCGTAATCAAGTTAACACTATAACAACAATGCTAAGATCATACCAATAAAACAATGACCATTATCAAGATCGCTTAGGTCAATTTGGCATAACAAAACATAGCAGTGAAAGCCAAAGTTCGCAATGAAAAGTGTGGTTGAGAATTATGTGATGACATAATTCTCAGGCAACAAAACATGTTAATCATCAATGAACAATATCAACAATTGAATATTATCATTATGAGTCGAATACTTAGAAGCTTCTTTATACAAGATTCGATTCCAAAGATCCTCTCGAGCTCAACCCGCACGCTTAGAAATACATGCGGGCGTGGTAGAAATATGCACTCGATGGGTATTCACTGAAAACATTAAAACATTGCCCTTAGGGCTATATGATTGACTTGCCATAACATTTGCAATGCACAAGAGTTTTAGTGAAATAATCTGTGCATGCTTTTCATAAATAAACACTTACTTGCTTTCATTTCATAGTATCATCATAAAGTATGCATATGCATGTTCTCATGTCGGCCGATATCTTTCTCTTCCATATCCACGGATTCTGTCTATGTGTTGAGAAGTAGGCCTCCTTCTCAAACACGCTATGACCCGAAGGTCGCTATCCGACGTCGGTAAATCTCAAACATCATAACATACTCGTGTTGATGGACCCGAAGGGTACCATGCCACGGCCATACTCTTTTATCATTTCTTTCTTTTCTTTCTTTCATTTCCGTGGATAGGTAATGCATCATGCTCATGTTCATGTTCAAAACAGGCAAGTCATTTAACTTTGAAACTTTGCTCATAATGAAATTCATTTCATTTTGAAAACATAAAAACATAAGCATATCATATTAGAAAATATTTATACCCACCGAGAGATACCACCGACGATTTGTACTTTTATCTTTCATTCATTTCTTCTTCCCACTTGGGGCATCCATAACATAGAGTAGCATATAAGCATACCCTGAAATCAAACAAGAAGATAACTCTTTATCTTAGTCGTCAACACGACTATATCTTCTCAATACACAAGACGCTAAGGTCAGTAAACATGCGGGTCATTGCATCCTCTAACGTCTTAACATATAACAAGACTTAAAGAAGTCTCATATGACTAAATGAGCATAGGAAACTCGACAACAAGCTTAAACCATTCAACCTTATCCGAAAGCCTAACGACCCCTTAAGACATAATTTATGCCCGACGTAAAAAATCGCACAAGACGATGCCTATCTTAGATGAACCTCTATACATGCTCAACTATCATCAAATATCACTAATCAACCATCAAAATCCAAAGATCAAAGCTTTAGCATTGAAAACAATTTTTCGTCGGCAAACTAAAATTTTTCAACTTTTGAATACGTCGGCCGAAAAATCCGAATAAATCATTTTAGGCTTTATTCGTATCATAGAACCCAAATACGAAATCAAAATGATCAAATAAAATCAAAAATCCAACATTACCCATGCTAGGGTTTTCGGCCATTTTAGAGTTTCAACATAGGTTCGATTTTAAACGTTTGTCTTGCTCAAAACATGTTTATATCAACTCCTCAGCACATATATGAAAGAATATTAAACATATAAGCATCGTAAAAACATTTTTGGCTTCGAAAACCATTTTGGACATTCAGCCGATAATTAGGGTTTAATCGGCAAATGCCGATATCACAAAAACACGGATTTGAATTTCTCCATTTTATAAAATCAAGACTTCGTTGAGCATGTATCTATCATCTCAAGACCCTTGGAATCTAGGTCTTCTTATTCTAAACAAGACCTAAGAATCTTATCTTAGGTTCTCTTTCGAATCGATTTAAAATAAATCTCAAATTCTATTTTTGTCGACACGAAGCTTAATATAAAGGCTTCTAGCTTAACAAATCTTTCTTAAGGATGCAATGCCCTTCTCATAACTCTTAATCAAGAGTTAATCTCTGCTACAGGAATGCGGGGTATTACAGCTACAATATGATTTATGAGCATGTAATGATTTTTGGAAAAATGTTATAAAATTGTTTGATGAATACTATGAAGAGGCCGAGAGCTATGGTGATAATTGTATGATATAACATTGTTATATAATGGATTATGTGACATAAATATGACATGGACTAATGTATGGATCTTGTGGTAATTTATTTTAATTTTAGAAAATTGTTGGGCATTTGTTTCAAAAATGCCGAGACCTTATGGAATAAATAAGGTGATGTTTGAAAGTTCATTAGTTGATATGATAATGTATTAATGACCATAGTGTATAATAATACACTATATAAAATTAGAAAAAAAAAATTGGACATTATTTAGTAATTTCTTATAATTATCGAGAATATTTAAGAATTTTTAAGGATTTTTAAATCCTTTTAAATCAAGTTTATTAATAAATTATATGTCTAATATTATTTTAGACATATTTGGAATTTATAAGCAAATTTTCGAAATTATTTAAGTTATAAAAACTTAAAATAGCCGTGAGCTATTTTTATTTTCGAATAAGGATTTTAATCCTTAAATTCATTATTTATAATGAATTATATGTTTAAAAATTATTTTAAACATATTAAAACAGTTATAAAAAGAAATCAATTAAAATTGATTTTCGAAGAATTTAATATTAAAGTATGACTTAGTAATTAAATTACTAAGAAAAGTCAAAATTGTTGACTTTTGAAATCAACAGACGAAATACGCTCGATAAACGCTAATACGCCGTAAGACGATCAATTACTAATGACATCACGTTGATATGAAAGGATTTCATATTTGAAGCCGTGAAATCGAAAAACGGAGAAAACGTTGGACCATTTACCAAAAGGGTAAATTGGTAATTTTCAACACATATCTTGTCTCTACGAAGAACGAGAAATGTTAAGATGACACGCGTTTGAGAAACGAATTAAATTCATTAAAGAATTCAATTCATATCGATATGAAATATCGAATCTTATTAAAGACCTCAGAAGTCTCGAATTACGTGAACGACGTACTAAAACATCATTTTATATAAAGGTGACGACGACGCACCACTGGACGTTGACGAGTGTTTAACGTTAAAGACGAACAATAGTTTTTCGGTGGGCTTTATTACTAAAGCAGAAAAACTTTATCGCTTCTTTTCAACTGTCTTCGCTGATGCTTTTCAACTATTGATAAAATTGTTTAAATGATTACCGCCAAAATGTTTACGTTTTGTGTATCGTATCCTATCCATGAATGATGTGATGTTGTTGGGTTATTCCCAACTTATGAATGAAAATCGATATCGGATCCTATGGGAAGGCCTATACCTGGCTAGGATTAATGTGTACACTGATGGTATTTGTGTCTTTGTAAGGACAATTCACGGCCGGTCATGGGGTCGTAGAGGGAGGCCTCCCTCATGACTTTCGACTATGATAATATGATGGAATGATAATAAGGGATATGGATCATACACACCCAGAAAATGCTTGGCCAAGCAATTTTATGAACTGTTGAAAATGTTTTAGTAAGCACAAGGCATTTTCAACTAAAACCCTTGTGTCTTACCATAATATTGGCAGTGTAATTCAATTATGATAAAATGTTTTTGGCACAAGTTCACTGAGTGCATTCGTGTACTCAGCCCTGTATGTTTGTTTTTAAATGTGCAGGTTGAGCTCGGATGTTGATGATGGAGGAGTGTTGAGGAAGTCCATTGTCCTCAATATTTGGTTAGGAATTATTATCCTTGAATACATATCGTCATATATGTATTCACGCACTTTCCGCTGCAAACTCTGAACTTATTTTATGTTATGTATGACAATGAGATGTTATGAATTGTTGGACTCTATCATATCATTGTTGGTCCTTGGATCTGATAGCTTAAACCATTTAGTTTGACCTTTATAAAAGTATGTATGATCAAGTATGTTCGTCTATTTATGCAAATTATCCTTACTTATAATTACCCATGATTCCTAAATACTATTCCTAGTATTAGTCCGTCCAAACTCTGGATTCTCCGGAGTGTGGTCGTGACAGCTGACCCCACAGACCAACACAAGTCTTTTCAGTGTGCTTTGTCCTCACTCACACACTCCCTGAGAAAACTTTCCAGGGGGTCACCCATCCCACAATTGCTCTAAGCCAAGCACGCTTAACTTTAGAGTTTTTATGAGATGGACTCCCGAAAAGAAGATGCATCTTTGTTGGTATGAGTAGCACGTATCAAATCCTTTAAGCTCTACTCAAATATGCAGTCCCATACCTGCATATTCTTGAAATCCCTCTCATTCCGATGCGTTTCAGTTCATTCATGTACCCCTCCGCTTTGAAGCCTTAATCGGAGCCGCTCCTTGTCCATGCCTCTGCACCCGCGATCACTCCGCATTTCTACCCCAGGCGCCACATGCCCACCAACTTCGCTTGGTTCGTCCCCAAACCACACCAGATTGGAAGAGGTTCGGCTCGATACCATCCGTAACAACCCGACTTACGGATTGACGGCTGACCCCATGACCAACACGAGTCTTTTAGTGTGCTTTGTCTCACTCACAACTCCCCGAGAAAACTTTCCGGGGTCACCCATCCCACAATTGCTCCAAGCCAAGCACGCTTAACTTTAGAGTTTTATGAGATGGACTCGAAAAGAAGATGCATCTTGTTGGTATGAGTAGCACATATCAAATCCTTTAAGCTCTCCTCAAATATACTGATCCCATACCGCATATTCTTGAAATCCTCTCATTAGGTGCGTTTGGTTCATTCATGTACCCTCCGCTTTGAAGCCTTAATCGAGCCGCTCCTTATCCATGCCTCTCGCAGACGATTACTCCGCATTCTGCGCCAAGGCCATACATTCTCACTTACTCTAATTTTGCATCATTCCCAAACTTCATTTTTTAGAGCAAAGCTCCTTCAAGAATTTCGTGCACGAGAACTTGTTTAATTGCATCAATCAGAGGCAAGTTTATCTCTACCTTCTTGAAAACTTCCAAAATGTCTTTGGCATCCTCTTCTTTCTTGTTTCGTGTCAACCTGGAAGAAATGGAGGTGTAATCAATGATTGAGAATTTGTAACTTTAGGTTCTCCACTTACCTTGGAGGAGTTGATCTCTGTGGAAGTCTGCAGCTCCTCATGGCCTTTGGTTTTCTCAACTTCTTCATATTTTACTTCCTCATCTTTCTTTTTAGGCTCGGTTCAACTAACATCTTTCCACTCCTTAGAATAACACAGAGACACGTTCTCCTTGGATTCAACTCCGTTTGAGATGGAAGTTTCCTTCGCTATTTTGTATCCGATTCATTTGAGTGGCCACCGAGTAACTGTGCCCATACTTCCCAATGTGGCTTGCGTCTCTTGCTGGAATGCTTGCTGACTTTGCACCAAGTTCTTAACAATCTCACTGCTCTGGGCGAGACTTTTCATGATATCACTCATATTCGTTTCTGCACAGACAGGATGGGCATACTGACCAGCTTCCGCATCTTTCTGCAAGACACGCTTCAAAGCTCTTGCTGATTCCATCTGAAGTTTGGGTGGTTTCTTCAGCCTGGATTATATGTGTTGGAGAAAGGATCGTTTCTTCTATACCTTTGTGCATTCATATGTTGCTCATCTCCGGATCCCATGCATGCTTGCTCGGTGCGATTTTCCCGCAGTAGAGAAGAATCAAGATAATGACCATTTTCTAACATATACCACATTGAATTTTTGTGTTTGTGCTATCGCAAAGCCTCTAACTAAGGAAGTTAGAGCATCAATTTTCTCGCTCACTCACGAAGTTTTCCGCCATGTGAACTGGTGCAGAACGGTCATCATCCTCATCTTCATATTGTTGTTCATTGGAAACCATATCAATAATAAGTTGTGTGACTTCCTCCAATGTTTTGTTTGTTAAACTTCCCCCGCAAGCAGCATCAACAATCTTCCTATCAAGAGCAGACATACCACGGTAAAAGTATTTAGTAAACAATTGATATTCAGAAAATCCATGATCAGGGCATTTACGACACAGTTGTTGAAACCGCTCCTAATAGTCAGACAAGCTTTCTGTTTTCTTTTGCTTAATGCTATTGATAGCCATTCTCAAATTTGCAGCTCTTGATTCAGGGAAGAATTTCCTCAAAAATTGCTCTTCCAAATCATCCCAAATTTGAATCGAACTAGGAGGAAGATCAAAAAGCTAATCTCGAGCTTTGCCCTGCAATGTGTGAGAAAAAGTTAGCAATTTCAAATTATCTTCAGAAAACCATTAGGACGTAAAGTCGCGCAAACTAAATCAAACTCAGCAAGGTGCTTGTGTGCACTCTCTCCGGGTAAATCCCCAAACTTAGGTAGGACTTGAATGAAACCAATTCGTATTTCATTATTTCCATTGATAGTTGACCGAACGATGCACAACGGGCGATTGCTCCTATGGTGGCCTAATTCCTTTATCAGTTGAGCTCTTGGCGGATTAGGATTCACAATGTGCCTCTCGTCACCCATTAGAACTTCAACTATATGTTCAACTTCAGAGTCTAGTGAATTTGATCTAGCACCCTTCTTTAACTCCTTGGTTCTTTTTTTCAATATCCGTGCGGCTTCTCGATCTCTGGATTAAAAATTAATTCACTTGTACGAGAAGAACGAGGCATAAACTAAAAGAAAATAACATAAATAAAAATGGCAAACCGAAAATTAGAAAGAATCACTACTTAAACTGATCCCCGGCAACGGCGCCAAAATTTGGTGCGTCGTTTTTCACCAAAAATAATCGACTGACAGACAGTCGGTATGCCCAAACCACCTAGACAGCAGTAAGCAAAATAATCGACTGACAGCCAGTCGGTATGCCCAAACTGCGGGACAGCAGTAAGCAAAATCGTCTCCCAAGGGACCGGCGAGAATTCTCCTATACTTTCGACCTGCAACGTAACCACGAATAAATTGGGATTACTAAAAACTAGGAATAATTAACTAAACAATAAATAGAAATATGAATTGAATTTTGATTAAAGAGAATAAAATTGAGAAAGGTAAGAAATACGTGAAGATATTCCGGCAACCAATTAATTTCATCCTAGCTTGATATTTTGATCATCGATGCAAAGATAACTTTAACTCATGCAGATAAACCAGTTATGACCACCGAAGACGCTTCTGACGCAATCTTATCTCTCCTTAGCTTCTCGATAATTAGGAAGACGCTTCACTAACTATTTCTCTAATCGACTGACAACCGTAAGAGATGCTCTATAGGTTTAATGAATCAACAGCATTAAGAACTAGAGAGACCCGATTCAAAACCGATAAACTCTGACGCAGGATTACCGAATTAAGATTGTTATTCCCTTGACTTGGAGGTCAATTTACCACTAATCAAACCTAAACCACGATTACGTATGACCGATTTAATTGGCTATTAATTAATTCCAACTCACTGAATATTCGCGACTACCTAGCAGATTGAAACAATTAAATCACATAGAAAATAGAGAACAACAAATACTTGCATACGAATTAAAGGATAAATAACAAATTAGATCTCACATAGGAATCATGCTAGGGCTTCCTTAATCGTTGTCAGAATAAAAGAGATTAGCTAAAACTCATAATAGAATAAAAGCAAAAGATAAATAAAATAAAAACAAAAAAGAACACGGCTGCTGGAATAAATGTTGATAGCCTCTCAAATTCCAATTCACGTCTATTATGCCTTCTGTTTCCAAGGGAGGCGTAGGAGTTGTTTAGTGTGTGTTGGAGGCGTGGAATGTAGGAATGAGTTCCAAACAATTAAACTAATATATAAATACAAACCTAATTCTAAATGGACCGAAAACACATGGCCAAATAGAAAAAAAACCACTAATAATAATAGGCTTCGAAAATAATAATGAACTTTCAAATAAATCTTCATTTAATTCTTTGTCTTCAATTTTCCTTCTAAAATCTTGCTTTTCTTCCAAAATGATATCAACACCTACGAAATCCACAAAATATGCAATTAACTTTATAAAATATGATTAAGTAGATATTAAGCATTTAAACTCATCAAAATCATCCAAAATATGCGTATAAAATACGCCTAATCACTTCATTGATGACTACAATAGATTTACATGGATCTTTCCTTTAACTCTAAAATCTGAGGAAGCTTCAGTTTTTCAAAACGTCAATAAATATGTGGAACGACAGTTTAATACAACCATCAAATCTGTTCAAACCGACTGGGGGTGAGTATTGACCACTTAAATCTATTCTTGAATCACTAGGAATTGTTTTTAGGCATCCTTGTCGTCATACTCACCAACAAAATGGAAAATCAGAACGAAAACACAGGCATATAACTGAACTTGGACTCACACTCATGGCTACTGCATCTCTTCCTCATTCTGGTGGGATGCTTTCACCACTGTTGTTCATCTCATTAACAGACTCCCAACACCTTCTCTCCAAAATACCTCTCCTTACTTCGCCTTGTTTCATCAAAATCCTGACTATCACTTTCTCAAAGTTTTTGGGTACAGTTGCTTCCCTTATCTTAGACGATATAACTCTTCTAAACTCCAATATCGATCTTCTAAGTGTTTGTTTTTGGGCTATAGTTCGAATCACAAAGGATATAAATGTTTACATCCTTCGGGTCGAATCTATATAGCTCGTTCTGTGTTGTTCAATGAAGTGGAATTTCCATACACTGAACTATTCTCTCCGAAAACAAATTCTCTCGAGTCTGTACCACTTCTACCTACACCCGCATTTGTTGTTCCTCTATCTTCTGTGTCAAATTTTTATCCATCTGCATCTCTGCATGACCAAACTCCAACTCCCTCCTTATTATCTCTGCATGACCAAAATGATTCTGCACAATCATCTTCAAGCAATCAGTCTCATTTTTCCAATCCACAGTCTTCTACTTCTGTCATTCCCACTACATCTGCATCAAATCTTTCATCGTCTTCGCCTCAGCTCTCATTCCCTTTACCTACTGCTCCACCTCTAGCTCAAAATACTCACTCTATGACAACCAGATCAGAGAATGGAGTATTCAAACCAAAAGTGTTTGTAGTTGTCTCACATACACCTCCTTCCACTCTTTTCACATCTTATGGCTCACAAAGTGTCAATACCAGCACCAAATTCACTGAACCTGTCTCCACTTCTGATGTGATTGCAAATCCTCTCTGGTATGACGCCATGGCTGCTGAAATTGAAGCTATCAAAGTGAAGGACACATGGGATATCGTTCCTCCTACTGATGACATAAATCCCATAGATTGTAAATGGATATACAGGGTCAAGTTATGTGCTGATGACATACTCGATAAACTAAAGGCTAGACTTGTAGCCAAGGGATTTCAACAACTTGCAGGTCTCGACTTCTTGGAAACCTTTAGTCCCGTTGTGAAGCCAGTCTGTCAGATTGCTATTCTCCTTAGCTGTAACTTACAAGTGGGATATTCAACACATCGATATCAATAATGCCTTCCTCAACGGGCATCTTGATAAACCTGTCTATATGAAACAGCCTCCCGGGTTTGAAGAAAAATCTCATCCAGATTGGGTTTGTAGGTTGAAGAAATCCCTCTATGGTTTGAAACAAGCACCTCGGGCGTGGTACGATTGACTTAAGAATCATTTACTTACCTATGGTTTCAAACACTCTAGCTCAGATCACTCCTTCTTTTATATGCGCACATCTGGAAAATTGTTGCTGGTTTTGGTATATATGGACGATATTTTGATAACTGGAGATGATCCATTGTTTGTAACAAACTTCAATCAGACATTATCATCTGAATTTGCTCTCAAGACTCTTGGCAGCGTCAGTTTCTTCCTCGATATTGAAGTATCCAAGACCGGGACTTCTTACAAATTGTCTCAAACGAAATATATCAGGGATCTTCTAGCCAAAACTGGTCTTCTTGAGAGCAAAGCACAGCCTTCTCCCTATGATACTGGTGTCAAATTGCATAGAACGGATAGCCCTCTTTTTGCTGACCCAACTCTCTATCGAAGTACGATTGAAGCTCTTCAGTATCTTACCATTACTCGTCCAGATATTTCATATATGGTCAACAAGCTCAGTCAGTTTCTTCAACAACCCACTAAGCTACAATGGAAAGCTTGTAAAAGATTGCTTCGTTATCTCAAAGGTACCCTTCAGCTCACACTTCAGTTCTCTTCATCAGATTATCTATCTTTCGTCGCGTACTCGGATGCTGATTGGGCTGGTTTGATGGATGATCGAAAGTCTACTGGAGGTTACTTTGTTTTTTTGGGATCAAATCTTCTTTCTCGGAGTTCCAAGAAACAAACTGTTGTGTCTCACAGCTCCACCGAAGCTGAATATCGTCCGCTTGCTGACACAGCCATGGAACTTGTTTGGATCAAATCTTTACTTCAGGAAATTTGTTATACTCTCCCACAACTACCTGTCATCTGGTGTGACAATAGGAGTGCAACTTCAATGGCATCAAATCATGTTCTCCATGCACGCACCAAACACATCGAAATCGACGTGCACTTTGTTCGTTATTAAAAAGGAAATAGATGTGTGTCACATTTCTTCCACGGATCAGGTTGCAGACATTTTTACTAAACCTGTCTCTATTACTCGTTTTCAATCTCTTGTTCACAAATTACCTTTTGAGAAAATTAGCTAGTTTTTTGGGGGTTGTATTAACAGTTAGCTGTTATCATTATTGTTGGTATAGTTAGATAGCGGTTAGTTTGTTAGTTTGTTAGCCTTTTCAGTTAGTTAGTTAAATGATAAATGCATGCAAAGCATACACTTAAATGTAACAATTTGTACGTCTTCTTCATCTCTATATAAAGAGATTACAGTAATGAAAAGATAACCTTTTCTTCATATCTTTTATCAAAGTTAATCTCCAACAATTTGAGATCACATTTAATTTACCAGTTATGGATACGATTATCCTAAAACCAAGAGAGGCATTCGTCACAACCCATGTTGGCCACCATCGCCTCCGACTCCTAAGTTGCCGCCTACACCACCTTCGCCTAAAACCCCTCCTCTCTTTCAAAAATAAAAAAATCATACCTTGCAGATAGTATATATGCCAGAATCAGTCCTCGCTCTTGATATTTTTATGGGCTCTAGGCATAGTCTCATTCCTGATATTTTATGATCCCTAGGCAAAATAAAAAATACGAAGCCCCCTTATATTATACTCATAAAATAAAGACAATACAAATATCATAAGAAACGATTTCTTTGAGAATCTACAGATGTAAAAGCATGAATAATCACATCATCATCAATAGTTTATAACATATTTTTTCAATAGATAAAGCTATCAAACCATTCAATCTTTCTTGTAACATTGACGACCTCAACTAGATTTTTATTAATTTAATCTTTGAGAAACTTCTTCTAGTAGATGCTACGGTTACAGACACAGTTAATAAAATTCTATAAGCAATTGAAATATTTGGATAACAATCTACAAATTTGACAAATTCAAGAATTTCAATGGCATACATTAATTCAGAAGGCAAAGCCACTTGCAACACTTTCAATTCAGAAAAAAGATCATCTAAATCGACATCTGACAAACTACCGTGAGAAAAGGTAGAATAAAAATTAACACAACATTCTCGCAATTCATTATTATCTAATGACTTTAGTTTATTTGAATTGTATAAAAATCCAAAAATATTTTCAAAATTTTTCAATTCCTCAAATCTATTATTTTAAGATGTAATTGCCATATCCACAAAAACTAAAAAATAATTGATTCTAAATAACTCATCGGGTGATTGATATTCTTCTTCCTCGTTATTTTCCTCAAATTACTTTTTCCTAATCACATGACGTTTTGTTGGAAAGATAGGCTCTACATCCATTTAAAGTGCAACACTTTTAGCAACATTCATACTTGTAATAAAAACTTCATCTCTATACTTTCCAAAGAATGACAGTACACCTTCTAGTTGCTTTATAGCAGTGTGGATGCACATGGACTTAGATTGCAATTTCTTGCTCACCATATTAACAGCGAACAAAATATCTTACCAAATTACCATGCCAAGTAAAAACTCAAAATTTTCTAATGCATTAATCAAACTCTCTGCTTCACTCTTAGACTTTGCATCATTATCACAACATTCATATAATTTCATCAAAGCCAATTTTATTTGTGGACACTGAAATCTAACAGCTTCAACACTTTTAATTCGACTCTCCCAACGAGTATTGGACAAATATTTCATAGTTAAGCCGGAGACATTATCAAGTAAAATATTCCATCTCTTTGTAGAACCCGAAAAACAATGAATAGATGCGTTGAATAACTCCAAAAAAGAAATATTTTTAACATAAGAATGCACCATATCACCAAGAGTAAGATTAAGACTATGACAAGCACAAGACATGTATAAAGCTCTCAGATTTATATCAAGAAATCATTTTTGAACACTTTGCTTTCATATTAGAACCATTATCATAACCTTGATCCCTGACATCATCAATATTAAGATCAAGAAACTTCAAAATATTTTGTAATGCATTAAAAAGTCCTATTTTGATGTATCATCAATTTTTAAAAACTCCAAAAAAAATTCCTCAATTGTAATTTTATCATTTGACATATTTACACATCTAACAATCAAAGTAATTTGGGTACAATCAAGAATTATTGAAAAATATTTTGCATCTTTAATGATCTTAATAATAGAACTTCTATCACTTTCAGATAAAAGAGAAATAAACTCATTTTGAATTTTATTCCAAAGATGTAATGATAATGAATTTCGCGATTTTGAATGCATCTAACATGATCTTGCATTATCACATCAAATTTGACAATCATCTCAATCAATCCTAAACAATTACCATTACTATCTTGATATAGTTTTTTATTGGAACCACGAAAAACAAGATTATGCTTAGCAAGAGATTTGACAACAGAAAATATTCTATGTAAAAGTTATCTCCGAAGCTATTTCTTTTTCATAATATCGTCTTGCAATGATTTATTGATTGTTTCATTTTTATTCAATTTTGCTCTCAATTCTCATTGCTAAGATTTTTTCAATCTCGTAGTCCTTCATTTCTAACAAATTGATATTATTAACATATTTGAATAATTTAAAACAAAAACAACATACTTTGTCAACATGTTTAGAATAAACTAACAATTTTCTATCACTGGTCTCACCATTGGTAAGTTTTCTTGAATATTATGCATTTGAAAAATATTTAGAATTTTTGTCCACATGAAAATTACGATCAGTTTCTCTTATAGGGCCCTTTTCAATTAAAATATCTTTATATTTGTTATCAAGATTTTCCCAATTTCTAGGACCATAAATATCAAAATGTGGAATAGTTTGTTCTTTATCAACACAAAGATTTTCAATATTATATTCATTTGGCACGTCAATAGGATCAAATCATCAATTTGATTATTCTCATTTTCATGATTTTGATTGTCTAAATTTTTATTTGACTGATTCAAATTGTCATGGGAGTCTACAGCTACCCTTTGAATTGAAAATATATCAAGAGATCCTTGTTGTGATTTTCTTAACTCATCTTCTCGTTTTCTCTTTTTCCTTTTTTTCACTTCCAGATAAATATTTTTTTTGACAATATATTATAATTGTTTATTGATAAAACAAATAATCAAGTAGCATAAAGAAAGAACAATAGCACTTGAAACTTGAAAAGTATAGGATCTGAGATTACTTAATGGATTCCAAAGCCTAAACAGAAATAGATAAAATTAGTACTACTCTACTGCTTACACACTAATTTAATAAGAGTAAATCTAACCAATGAAAAGTTTTTAAGTATATTACCTCAAGTACTTCTAGTCACATATTAATGTTTGAGAACTATGACAAATAAAATAAATACAAAAGTCTGCATATTATAATTTGAATATATATATATATATATATATATATATATATATATAATTTTAAAGAGATACATATAATATATTACTACTATTTTTTTATTGGAAAATATAAAAGAATCACTGTTACTTTCCGCTACCATATAGGAGTGAAAGTGTTGCTTCGCTAAACACACAATCATATGTAGATCGTTATCCACACACGAGTAAAACAATGAATTAAAATCTTGAAGAACACCGAAGAAACTTTTCTCTGATTAAAATTATAATCAGATGCCAATATGGCGAAATGATTCACTATAAAATTTACAAATAACGTTACAAAAATTGGTATCGAGCATACACTCGATACATCGAGTGAGATCCTATCGTATCTTGTTGTAATTTCACCATGGATTCAAACAATTCTGGATACTATCGACCACCAATCTTGGATGGATCGAACTATTCATACTAGAAGACCAGAATTCGCTCATACATCAAGTCCATTGATGTCAAAGCATGGCAGTCCGTGGAGAACGGATGGTCATCCCAAAGACCATCGATGTTCGTGGCGATGTTACTCCAACACCTCTGCACAATGGACAAGAGATCAGGTTGACGACGCAAACTTCAACGAGAAGGCCCTCAATGCCATTTACGCATCCGTGGACATGACAATGTTCAAATTGATCAAGAATAGCGCGTCCGCGAAAGATGCATGGGATGTTCTCCAACGGCATTGTGAGGGTGATACAAGTATAAAGGAGTCTCGACTTTGCATTCTCACTTCCAAATTCGAGAATATGAAGATGGGAGAAGAAGAGAACATCAACGACTACACCAAGAGGATATTGGATATTGCTAATGAGTGCCAAGATCTTGGTGATGTGATAAGTAACAAGTTGCTGGTATCCAAAGCTCTTCGAACCTTACCCGCAAGATTTGAGATGAAGGTCACGGCTATTGAAACATCTCAAATAGTTGCAACCATTGAGTTCATGGATCTCATGAATTCACTCAAGACATACGAGATGAATCCGGAGGAGAAAGGTGCAATCAATAAGAAGCCAACTGTTGCCTTCACTGCTGGTGCAACATCCAGTGGAACATCACGGGAGATAATCGAGCTAGATGATGAAGAGGAGCTGCAGGAGATCAAAGCTGGCGATGATGTTGCTCTAATCACCAGAAAATTCAACACTATGGTAAGAAATATGAACAAGGAGAAAGCTCAAGCCAGGCCGATGGATCAAAATCATCGAATGGTAGAATATCCATCTTCAAAACCTCAAAGCTTCACTCCACCAAGGCTAGTGAGGAAGTCTTTTTCCTCAGACACGTTTAGGTATGATTCCTCCAATATTGATAGTATCCAATGCCGTGAATGCAAAGGGTATGGTCATTATGCAAACCAATGTGCGAACACGCTAAGAAAGAGAGAAAAATCGTACTGGGTATCATGGAGTGATGACGAAGCGGAGTTCTTCGAAGAAGTAAATACTGACAGCGACGCTGCGGCCAGCCCTATTGCCACAGCACTTCACATCGCAGTTACGAAAACATTGTCAGACGATGAGGGAGATGCAGTCAGTTTTGATCCAGTATCAAACAGGTATGGTCTCGACTATTATTCAAGTATGTTTTGCTTAAATGCTCTTGTGAATGATACAGATAGTGAGGGCGATTACGATGAAGACTCTATCGCCATAGTACAAGAGTTGAAAAAGTTATACGATGAGTTACTTGAAAAATGGAAAGGACAAAGTCGAGATCTTGAGCTCACATCAAGAGAAAACACGAGGCTGAAAGCATCTTTGGGTAAGATGGAAGTCTTGGTAACACAAAGGGAAGTCGAACTAAACAAGGTGACGCGTCAACTTGAAGTGGCACAAGGTACGTTCAGAAAGTGGAACACAGGTACGTCTAAATTAGATGATGCTTTGTTAATGGGTAAATTAGATACTACTGGTTTAGGTTTTACGATGTTCCTAACACTGTTGTTCCCACAATTGTTGCCACAAATGGGAAACCATTCAAAGAAGGAGAACCAGTACATAGGGTAAAAATGACACGAAGAAAACATAGAAAATATGTATATGTCATCGCTCTACAACCGGTCACATCAGCCTTTCTATTATAAATCAAGGTGATTTAATGGACATAGGATGATGCCTAGGTCATGTTATAGAACACTTCGTACGGACCCGAATTGTGCTACACACACCGCATCAAACACGACTAATAGAGGCCGACTCAAAGAGGGTTTGGGTCGAAAAGATGAAGTAAAATGCCATGTTGTTTACATCGTTGAAAACTAACATTTCGTGTTCATGGTATTTTGATAGCGGTCGTTCCGATCACATGAATGTAATGTGTCGTCTTTCCAACTACGAGTCGTATGACGGGGAAATGTATCATTTGGAGGTGGTTCTAAAGGAAAAATCATAGGCAAAGGACTCCTAAATGTCTAAGGTTTACCTAGCCTCAAGAATGTCTTGCACGTACAAGGTTTAATGGCGAATCTTATAAGCATAAGTCAATTATGTGACGAAGAGTTGCAAGTGAAATTTGACAAAGATTCTTGTGAGGTCTATGCTGGTAAGAACACATGTCTCATGAAAGGTCAAAGGTCAACCGATAACTGTTATATGGCCGACGAACCAAAGTGCAATAAGGCACAAATTGATGAGAGTGTGTTATGGCATCAGAAGTTAGGACATACTAACTTTAGAAATCTTGACAGGTTGAACAAGATGGAAGCAGTACGTGGACTACCCAAACTGGCGAAGCTGGAAAGGTGGTCTGTGGTGATTGTCAAAGGGGAAAACAGACTCATGTTCCCCACGCTGTTGTGCAACATCGCGAACAACATTTCGGTACAATACGTTGTTTTGAGCTGCTCCACATGGACTTAGTAGGACCTGTCGAGATCGAAAGCTTGGGTGGCAAGAGGTATACATATGTTATTGTAGATGATTTTTCAAGGTACACATGGACATTCTTTTTACGAGAAAAATCAGACACATTTGAGACGTTTAAAATCCTCTTTGCTAGAATTTTTAACATGTTTGGTGTTCAAGTGTCAAGGATTCGATCATATCATGGAAGAGAGTTCGAGAATATCTCGTTCACAAATTTTTGTGAGAAAAATGGGATTTTCCAAGAATTCTCCGCACCAAAAATGCCTCAACAAAATGGTGTGGCTGAGCGCAAGAATAGAACTCTAATAGAAATGGCACGAGTTATGTTAAGCTTGAAAAGTCTGTCCAAACGTTTTTGGGCAGAGGCTGTTAACACCGCATGTCATATTAACAATCGCGTGAACATCCGACCAGGTTCCTTCAAAACACCGTATGAAATTCAAATATTTTCATGTGTTTGGGTGTGTTTGTTATATCTTGAATGATAGAGAGTATCTCACCAAGTTTGATGAGAAAAGCGATAAAGGAATTTTCGTAGGGTACTCTCTAAATAGTCAAGCATACCGTGTGTAAAATCGAGATTACGGACCATTCAAGAGTCCGTAAATGTTGTTTTGATGATCTCGCTAATCTCGCAGGAAAAGGCGGGATGAGAATATGGTGAATTAATAGAAGATCCCGTCCAACAGATGCTAGCGGCAAGTGATGTCACAATCGCCGAGGCCGCGACCCGGAACAGCTACGCAAACATTTGAAGGTTCGGTGACACGGAGGATGAAGCTGAAACTGACGTCCAACAACAAGAAAGACGAGATCCTCTAGGAAGAATACGTAAGAATCATCCAATCTCTCAAGTCATAGGTGATGTTCAAGATGGTATTCGAACACGAGGTACAAAGACCATGAACTACTGAGAGATGGTATGTTTTTCATCCATATGTGCTTTAATGCCGTGTTTTATATGCTTCGCCTCTAAAATTGAGCCTAAGAATATAAAAGAAGCTTTGGGTGATGAGTTCGGTAGTTGCTATGCATGATGAACTTAACCAATTTGTTCGAAATGATGTGTGGTATCTTGTTTGAGACCCGCCGACAGTGAATGTTATCGAACAAAGTGGATTTCAAGAACAAATCGCATTTAATTTGGTGTCATAATTAGCAACAAAGCTGACTTGTCGCACAAGGATACACTCAAGTGGAAGGCATAGACTTTGACGATACATTTGCACCGGTTGCACGCATTGAGTCCATAAGGTTGCTCCTAGCCATTGCATGTTATTTGAACATCAAGCTATATCAAATGGATGTCCAAGGAGCATTCCTAAATGGTGAAATCAAAGAAGAGGTATATATCGAACAACCCAAGGGATTTGAAGATCCACATAAACCTAACCATGTTTTCAGGTTAAAGAAAGCGTTATACGGTCTTAAACAAGCACCGAGAGCATGGTATGGTCATTTAACAAAGTTCTTGATTGATTTCGGGTTTGTTCGAGGGCATGCTGATAGAACATTGTTTATAAAACGAAGTCAACATAACATTCTTATCACACAAATTTATGTGGATGATATGATTGTTGGATCTACCTCACAAAAAATGCTTGATGAGTTTGCAGGTGATATGTCATCTAAATTTGAGATGAGCATGGTAGGAGAACTAACGTATTTCTTAGGTCTCCAAGTCAAGCAAATGGATGATGGAATTTTCGTGTCCCAAAGCAAATATCACGAAGGATATGGTGAAAAATTGAATGGAAGGAGCAAAGCATATGAAAACGCCAATGGGGTCAAGTGACAAACTGACCAGAGATGATGCTGGAGAAGATGTTGACCCAACACTCTACAGATCAATGATAGGAAGTCTCCTATATCTCACAGCCACACGACCAGATTTAATGTTCAGCGTGTGTGTGTGCGCCAGGTACCAAGCTAAGCCTAAAATGTCACACTTAAAGGCTATCAAACGTGTTATCAGGTATGTTTCGGAACACCTGGACCTGGCATTTTCTTTTCAAAAGACACGAACACTAATTTGGTTGGATTTAGTGATTCGGATTAGCCGAGATACGGATGATAGGAAGAGTACGAGTGGGGGCTGTTTTTACCTTGGAAATAATTTGGTGTCTTGGCATAGTCGTAAGCAAAATTGTGTGTCCTTATCTACTACCGAGGCAGAGTACATAGCAGCTGAAAGTTGTTGTACACAACTCATTTGGTTGAAACAAATGCTTAACGACTAGGGTATTGTGAGCACTGAGATGTTGGTATATTGTGATAACATAAGTACAATTAATATCTCTAAAACCCCTGCTCAACATTCTAGGATAAAACACATAGATATACGACACCATTTTATAAGAGATTTGGTGGAGGATGAGGTAATCAGTTAGATTATGTGAAAACCGAAACCAAATCGCCGATATTTTCACTAAGCCCCTAGATCACGAGAGATTTATGAGTCTTCGAGATCTCTTGGTCTTTGCTCGCCAATAAAGCTTGAATATATTTGTTTGTATCACAAAATGTAATATCCGAAGGTGATACAACTGCTTTGATAACACTTATCAGTGTTGAAGTTTGTCATCTAACATGTTCTCCAAACAGCATGACTCAATATGAGGAAGAATATTTAGTAATACGTAAAAACACCAAAGTAGTTTGGGGGCACGCTCGCAATGACGATGCTACCTTACAAACGGTGCAGCCATGATTGCTTTCAAAGCTCGAAACAAAGGTAATCGAATTTTACATGGGACCAGTATTTATATGTTTTTATTCGATTAAAATGAGCTTATGTTTATGGAGATGTTGCGATGACATTCTCATGTAATACCCGAAAAATCCGTGAGTAAATCCCAGATTTTTATTTTTCAGTTCGTTAAATCCCTATTTTTGGAGATATCGTGAAATTGGTTAAAGAGGTATCACATTTATTAAATCTATTTTTATCTCAACAAATTCCCATATTTATCTCCTATTTTAATGGTACCGTATGATGTGGTGTTAGTTCCTTTAAATTAGGGTTTGAGAGATATTTTTTTATTGTTATTTAAATCACATCAACCTGCATGTCTATCCACTTGCTCGCAACGCTTATAATCTGCCAGACCGACACGATTATGTCGCTTATCAAATCACAGTGCTTATACTCATTGCAAAAGGTCAAACGCTCCATTTTATCACATTCATTTATTTTGGCACGCTTAACATCTCTCTCCGAAAAATGGATCCAGCCACCTCTGCCTTGCTCGCTGGGTTTGCTAAGTTTCTAGAAAGCTCACCGAAAATGCAACAAGCACTGGCGGCGACCCAAACACCGCTTGAGACACCTGGACCAAGCACGACTCCGGTGGTACCAGAAAAGGTTCTAGCTCTTGAAATGGAACCCGTAAAGGCAACTCCCATTCTGATAATATATCCAGGAAGGAAGCGTCAAGCAAACGGAGAAGGGAGTGAAAAGAAAGAGGGGAAAATTGCCAACAAGAAGATCGGAGCGTATACCATGACAAGCACGTCTACATGCGCCCGTGGATCATCGGTCCATGTCGACATTACTGGGAAGGAACCGGTAATTTTTCTACCGACGAAGGAACAAAAGGAAAAGAGTGTCCCTCCTTCTAGAGAACTCTTACCGTAGTCCGACAAACCGCATGATGGTCGGGATCACATCGAGTCATCCTCCGAGTCGGGCGAGAAACACGGGTTTCCTGAGTGACTCCTCGGATCCTCGTGAAGAAGACGAAGGTTCGAAACCACAAGAGCGACAACCGATTCAGACTCTAGTGAGGACGACACCACTAGGAAAAATTCTTCAGAGCTTAAGAAAGCAGCAAGATTGAAGGAAAAAGAAAGAGAGTATGATAAAGACTACTGATCCACTGCTCGCCCATCGCTCCCACACCGCTACAACCTCTCGCTCCGACTGCTCCAACGGCATCTCCATCCACCGATCCACCGGCACCTCCGAGTCCCTACTCGAGGAAGAAAATCGATTCTAGTTTTGAGAATCCATCAATGTTTGCCGATTCAGACATTGAAGTGGAAAGAGCCCTCTTTCAAGTTTTACTCAAAGGAATGCCAAAAGCGTTAGAGCAATTCAAGCACCTAAAATGCTTGAATGAGAGAAAATTGACGAGGTAACTTTTGCCCGAATAATCTTATTGATTTTTTGAAAGAACGTGGTCTATTTCAAACTGTTTCGGCTATTCATCCCTACCCCAAAAACGTGATAAGGCATGTGTATGCAAACATGGACAAATCTTTTGCTGAGTGTACATCAAACAAATACTGTAAGGTGTATTATAGGCGTTGGATTTTTAATATTACTGCCCGTGTGATCAACGAATTTTATTGGATTGATGAGCTGATTAATGATGTGACTGTTGATGACACTGATGAGATCGCAAAAAAAATAACAGGAGGAAGGGTTAAGAAGTGGAAGAGTCCTATGTCCAGTGGAAGTTTAACATATCTGCATTCTGTTCTGTTTAAATTGATGACGACTAATTAGCTTGTGTCGTCAAACAGTACAGTAGTTACTATGCAACATGGTATTCTGTTGTACAAGATTGAAAAGGGTATACCATTCAACTTAGGTAAGTTGGTGGTAGAACAAATAGGTGCAGTAGCAGGTAAACAGAATCCATCTTTACTCCCGTTTCCATCACTGTTATATCAATTGTTGAAGAAAGAGGGGATGCCAGATGGACCACGTGGACGCGGTTGTTCGAGGACTTTCAACAATTCTCCATTAGCAACACTTTGTTCTCGGGAACAAGCTTCCAAATTTGCCATGGAATAATCCTCAAAATCAACAGATGGACAAGATTCAAGCTAGATCCAAGAGATGATTTCATCGCTCGATCAAGTGTGTGTGCTATCGAACGCCTACAAAACTCGAACAAGTCTTTCTCGACTCTGTAAGGTCATCTCGGCTTGAAGTAACAGGTTTAAGGATTGACTTTCTTGGCCTCCTTTCTTCTCAAAAAGGGGGAGATCAAGTAGGGGGAGCTGAAGCTGGAATGTCAAGTGGACGTGGAGATATGGGTGCAGACTGACTGAATTTGAATCTGTTTTTATGAACTCTTGAACGTGTTTTTAGTTGTTGGTTGGTTGATGATGCGCGGACATCTTTTTATTGTTTTTTGATGAACATCTGATGGTTTTTTATATGATGCCTGCTACGTTAATGGTTGAATGGTTTCTACTGTGATGGTGTCATTGTTTTGATGGTTGTTGATGAATGTGTGGCAGGAATTGTTATGATGGTATTGATGTAAACAGGGGGAGATTGTTTACAGGGGGAGTATATTCTGTTTTCATGTATATATTTGGGATTCAGGGGGAGTTTGTATATTCTGTAAATTGTATGTATATACAGGTTTTGTGAAGAAAGGCAAAAGGGAGTTTGTTAGAGTTGGTTAACCTTGACTAACTCTCCGATTTTAAGGAGTTAGTTATTGTGTATTGTTTTACCGCTTTCTTCTCCTTAGTGTGCAGTTACGACATGATTCATGGATGCGATGGTAACACACTGGGGAACATGTAAAGCAGATCGCTACATATCGTGAGGACTAAGTCTGCTCGGGTTCCTACTTTCCGTGAGCAAGTCATTCAACTAACTGTCATGACTTAGTCACTACCTAGTGGGCCAAATCGTGGACCACTACATGCGTCAAGGCCTCTTAACGCCTATAAAAGAAGAGGCAAAGCGGCAAAGAAAGATACGCAATCATTGAAGAAGAATGAGATCTCGTTTATGTTGTTGAGTGCTTTCATAACATTTCCAATATCACACGAAGTGTTTTAACTTCTAATGGTGTTAGAAGGTTGTCCTTTTAGTACACGAGTGTTGTGAGGAAATATTTAGTATTTTCATATATCTTGAGAGATAGCTTTTAGCTTTTTCATAGATCTCGATAGATAGTTTTAGTACTCAATTTTCCGACTTTATCTTGTGGTAAAGTAGTGAGTTTTGTAACGTCATCAGTAAATTTTATAGTGAATCATTTCGCCATATTGGCATCTACTGATTATAATTTTAATCAGAGAAAAGTTTCTTCGGTGTTCTTCAAGATTTTAATTCACTGTTTTACTGTGTGTGGATAATACTACATAATGATTGTGTGTTTAGGCGAAGCAACACTTTCAAGGAGCAACAACAAACACTAAATTCTAATTTAATAAGATTAAAATAGGAGCAGCAATAACAAGAGGGTGTATTACAACTATTTGTTTTTTACATCAATGTTCGACATCATTAAATCATTTAGAATTACTAAACTATCTAAGGATTGAACAATGACCAGTTGAACAATTATAAACGCATCTCATTAAACTTAAATATTTATTTAACTATCAATAACAGACAACAAATTAAGTCTGCATCAGCTATCAAGCCATTAACTGATATATCATGCCTCTCTGTGTATTTGAGAATGGATTGAGATTGACATTGAGAAGCAAATCAAGCAATATATATCGATTATAATTTTAAAAATTTATAATCTAATACAAATAAATAAAATTACTAACTGAAAACCAAATAGATGATATGTCTGCCTCTATATTTATTTTCAAGTTCCAAATACAATAGATCGAAGAGATGTAGAGTCTGTGGCGAAGAAATCGTAAAAGTGTAGAAGGTTGAAGAATGAAGATACATGATGGTTTGTGATTTCTTCTATATTTTTTTTTGTGTAACAGTTGGAATTTTTTTAGGAATGTGTTTTTAGATTTTGAGCGATTATTTACTGAATGAAAGATCAAGAATCACAAGTCTGAAGGAAAGAAGAACTTGGAATGAATTCTTCAATCTTCATCTGGGCAATGTGTTTTTTGTAGAGCCCTAATTCCTTTTGATTTATTATATCATAGTTTATTTTGGGCTTGTAAAAAGAGATGTATCTGGACCCAAATAAACTTAAATCTGTAAATATAATTAACGTTTTAAAACTCAGTAAATGCAGGTATAAAAAGTTTTGGGTCCCCTGAAATGGTGGGCCTTGGACCGTCGCCCATAGTGGCCCACCTTCAGGGGCGGCCCTGCATGTCATCAATGGATTCTCCATTCTTTTGTTTTAAATTATCAAACTTTTGACAACCTATCATCAGCTTGTTCTCGAGCACATATGCTCTCGAGTGCGTACCACATCTTATTTGCCGTTTCGTATTTCATAATTTTCCTAATACGTGAGATGGGAACAATTCCCAGATGATGTTCTTCGCCAGGTTGTCGAGCTCATCTTATTTTCTTTCTTCAAAAGTGAAGTCAGCTAATCATTCAGCTTGTACTTGTATCAAGGTCTTTTCATACGTCGATGCCAACCTTCAGGATCTTTTCTTTAATGATGATTGGCCTCTTCATGATGATCTCCCACATTCAGCAATGTTGGGCAGTGAACTTTCAGATCTCATAGTTATCCACGGCAAAGGTGGGGAGTGATGTCGACCTGCTGTTGTTATTTTTCATCACAAAGAAAAATGCAACAGTATGCAAAAATAAGAGTTTTGTATCTTGTTCAGTCGAACCCTTGCTCAGGAAGAGTCGGTATTTCTTGTGAACAACATCGTTCTGATACAAATTGATGGTCATGTGGGGGTCGTACTGGTGTATGGGAAGAATACACCAATTAAAGCAATTAAAAACTTTTTCTCTTAACAAGACTTGACGTCCTATTGAAGTCAATAGGTGTCGAATACTACTGTTAGTCAGTATTGATGATCAGTTTAGATAAGAGAAGGCTTGTACCGAGTGAGATTAGTTAGCAATCATACTTACTACTTCAGTAGTTGGTCAGTTGGACTGATAATAATATGCGTACGGAAAGTGGTGGTTAAGTTATGCTTTACTGAAAATTGATACTAAAAGAATACTTAGTCGAATATTTTCTTAGTCAGTATTAGTTTTCTCTTTAGTAGCAAAGTGCTAATGATGGAGCTTTCAAAGAGTATGTTGTGCTGCGTGTGCTAAGTGATGACAGTTCAATAATATGTAATTTAAAGAGTACTGAAAGTAAAGAACACTTAGTTTTTATGTGGTTCGGAGCTCCTACGTCCACGGATTGATAAATCAATCAATCTACTACTTGGGATTGCCCTTGCTCACGGATGCAAGAGAAACACCTCAACTAATTTGTCGTATTTTCCTTCACTTTCTGGTGCAAGGAAACCACTGATTGTTTGCATGTGCAATCGAACTAACCTTCTTGCTTACAGGTGTAAGAAAATCAAGCTTTCAGCAACTAACACTTCGTTGCTTACTTGCCCAACTTATACTTCTACACTTTACCTGTATTTGGGTAGAAAGGTTTTTCCAACTTATGATTAAGTTGTTACAAGCAATAACTTAATCTTTTCTAGGCCTAGAATATTACAAGATAAAGCCTAGACTGTAAGGGCATTGTATGTTAAAATCCTGAGTAAATAACTATATTTGTACTTTTTGGATTTTCTGATAACATTGAATTCATTTCTTCGAAAATACGATGTTCGAATGCTTTGTGGCTATGAACTTGAAGTTTTGAATATTTTAATGCTCAATATTTTTCGGTTAACCTTCTACGGTTGGATCTCATTGGTATTTGTAGGAGATATGATGAATAGTATCATTCGAGAGAGCACCGATCATATCTGTTTCTTCTATCGCTTGAAATATTCCTTTATAAACTTAGTATATCCTTTTCAAGGTCTACCATATGGTACAAAAGTTGCTTTGGAGGTCATGTACTTTGCTCTTGCGTGGCAAGATTCTCTGCAGATACGCTCTAACACGTTGACAATCAAACACCAACGCTTTAAAATATTCCATGTTTCTTCAGTAGGGTTGACTCCGTGTTTCTTCAATATGGTTGACTTTGGGTCCCTTCATTAGAATCAGCTCCTTGTTTCTTCAGTAGAGTGGACTCTACGTTTCTTCAGTAGGCTAGACTGTGAGTCTTCAGTAGACACTTCAACTGACAATGTTCTTCATTAGCTTCTTCTTCTGTTATGCTAAAATGACACTTCGTAATTTTCTTAACATATTTGTCTTCAGTAGCGCTGAGTCTACAATCTTAAGTCTTCCACTTCAGTCTTCAAACTTCACTCTTCAGTAGCACTGTACTTTAGTATCACTGTGCTTCAGTCTTCAGTAGCAGTGCATCCTTCACTAGTGCTTCTCATCAGTAGCGCTAGTACTAAAACTTCTATCAGGATGACTCGCTTCAGTACTGCTCTTGAACTCCTTCAATATCAAACATCCATACTGATGATTCTTCTGCTAAAACCTATAAACATAAAAAACTCGCTCCCTAACGCATGAGCATCACTATGTTACATCAACAGGGCAAACATCAAAGGTTTTGAAATTTAATCAAAATACGAAGTAATGACAGAATTTTTCCAACAATTAGATTCGATATGTAAAAAACAATTATATTACTACAATTAGTACCTTTAATTATTTGTTTCCAGAAAACATAATATGTTTTCTCAAGTGCTAAAGAGGTGCAACATATGTCAGAATTCAAGTCATTGAACAACTCAATTGGGAAGACCGCTTCTCCTACAACCAATAAATAGGAGGTTCGAATTACCTAATTTGCGCAAGCATGAGTGAGTTGTTACTCTGAAAAAAAAAAAAAGATGCAACATCGATAAAGATGCTATTTAATTGTTACTCTGGAAAAAAAAAGATGCAACATTGATAAAGATGCTATTTAATTAACTCATTTTACTTAGTTTGGATTCTAAATTCCAACATTTTTGTGTTTCACATGTATCTCATTATTAAATTTAATAATTTTAATATTATTTATTTTAAAAGTAAAAACTATATTATGATATAATTAACCCAAATTGACATTTACTGCGAAAATTGAAGGTTAAAAAATTTATTTACCCTAGTTACTGAATAATATCAACCCTAATAATCAACTATTAACTAAGAAATGAAAAATAAACACTAAAAGTATACCACCTCTAATTGGATATAATCCATCACAATTTATAATTGTAAAATTAAACCAAAGTACAAGAAATTTTAATTGAAGAAGAAGATGAAAAAGTTACTGAAGATCTAGCATGCACATGTGGGTGATCGATTTTCTCTAATGGCACATGTGCTTTCACTTTCTTCTTTTTATATTTGTCTTTTTATAGCATCCACATATATCCTCGGCCAAGTAACAATTTGATGAACAAAATCGACTCGTGTTGGCGCTCTGACCCTAATTGGGTCATGACCCGAAAAGCACTAGCAGATTGTGCAATAGGGTTCGGCAGTGGTGCCACGGGAGGAAGAACGGGCTATATCGCCAGACCGACGTGACAGATGACCCGATTAACCCTAAACCGGGTACGCTCCGTTATGGTGTGATCCAAGCCCAACCACTATGGATCATATTCCAAAACGACATGGTCATTACTCTTGAAAATGAGTTGATCGTGAATAGTTATACGACCATCGATGGTAGAGGGGCCCGAGTAGAGATATCGAACGGGCCGTGCATTACTATCGAGGGCGTGAGCCACGTGATAGTCCACGGGCTTAGCATCCACGACTGCAAACCTGGGAAGCCCGGCCTAGTCCGAAGCAGCCCGGACTACGTCGGGCATAGGCTTGGTAGCGATGGAGATGCTATTACGGTTCTTGATTCGTCGAATGTATGGATCGATCATTGCTACCTTGCTCGTTGCACAGATGGGCTCCTTGATGTCACACATGCGTCGAATTTTGTGACTCTTTCCAACAATTACTTCACTCAACATGATTTTGAATATTTAATAGATTAGGTATGGGATGAATAACGAATTGAAATATATAAAATCATCGTTTGTTTAAAATATTGTTAATGGGCATGGTATAATTCAATTTCAGGTGATGCTGCTGGGACATAGAGATGGATTTACAGATGATAAAATCATGAAAGTGACGGTCATTTTTAATCATTTTGGCCCTGGATTGGTGCAAAGAATGCCAAGGTAATCAAGAATATATGTGTAACTGTGTAATATCTTGAACTATAGTATATTTGATTGCCATGTGTAAATAAAAGTTCTATTTAATCGAGGTTAACTGAACATTTCTGATTGTATATGAAAACTGTTGATATGTCAATTTTTGCTTTTGAAAATAAACAAAAATAATAACATTTTTTAACTATAATTAGTATGTATAAATACTACTTTCATGAAAATAACATGTTCTCTTAAGTGCTAAGAAGAAGTATTCCCTTTAAGGATATCCAAGTAAACCTCATTTCCATTAAAAAAGAGGTTTGAGGTTCAATCCTCAGTAAATATATTGTACATAAACTAGCACAGCTGGGCGTTCAACTTGGTGACTCCAAGACATTGCGGTTCAAACATCCAAAATTGCATCCACATTCTATCATCTATATATACAGTAATATATATGTGCAGAGTTAATATATGAAAATAGCCTTTCTGGAATTGTAAGAAATAAAAAGTACTCCCTCCGTCCCACCCAAGATGACCTGTATTCCATTTTGGGTTGTCCCACCCAAGATGGCTCCTTTCCTTTTTAGGAAATAGTTATCCCTTCAAAAGTTGTGGGCCCTATCTACTTTTTATCACTTTAACCACTTTATCTCTTCTCCTAAATAACCGTGCCGAAAAGAAATGAGCCGTCTTGGACGGGACGGAGGGAGTAGTAATTAAGATAAAAAGATAAAAATAGAAATTTCTATGTTACATTTAGCCTTATTTTAATATGTATCCATAAAAAACGACTGGAATAAGGTAATTCGTAAATGGACAAGATCCAACTACTCCAGTGAATTACCATGTTTTTGCCTTGATTATGTAGTGGTGTATGAGGGGATACACCAGTTAGGATCTTTTTTTTCTTAAGACACGACTGACTGGTTGCTGATAGCAACTAGTCGGGTAACCGACAGTCTAGTACTGGTATCAATACAACTAGTCAGTTTAGATAAGGAATGTCTTGTATTGAGTGATATCAGTTAGCAAATCATCGATCGCTAAGCAGCAAGTCGATTGACCGATAAGCGATGTGTGTGGAATGTCTTGGTTACTGTATTTATCTTACTGAAAATGAGACTTTTTTTGAAACACTTAGTCGAATATTGATTAGTCATTTTTTAGTTTAGATCTCTTTGCATCAAACGGATACTGATAGAGGGTTTCAAAACTATGTTGTGTTGTTGTGTGTTGCTAATGGCAGTTCAATTTATTATCTTCACTTACTTTACACTCATTACAATTCATTAAAACACATGCCACCAATAGGAATGCAACTTTTGGTGGACGGAGGGAGTATAAAATATCCCCCGTGCATTGCACCGTGTACTAGTGTATTTATAAACGCAAGGCTCGTAAAAAGAAGTTGAATGGAATAAGAACAAATGTCTATATCATAAAAACAATAAACATTCAGAGAAAAGAGTTAAAATTTAATATAAAGATTACTAAAACTCTGTAAGATTAAAAAAATATTAGTTAATCATAATTCTTTTAATTGTTTCAGAGATTTGTATTTTAATATCGTAAGATTTCCGAAATTTTAGTTTAAGAAATTTGTATTAGTTTAAGGATGCAAAATAAAAGACAGTTGTTATCGAATCCATGTGCTCTGATCAATCAGATGTAAGTTGAGCTCAATATGTTGATAGTAAATCAGCAAGATTTGAAGAACTAAAGTAAGAATCATTGTAGAGTTCAATAAGTTGAAGCATATTACGAACATAGTTATTTTTCTCAGAATTTTGTTATTTTCGCAAATTCATTACGGGCTATAATTCTTTTGGCCCTAATCCTCATTTTCCTCTCGATCTATTCGATTTTAGGATTAATTGACATCCTTAGCTTGCTACGTCTTTGGTCTCTGCACGAATCTAATTATTTTAAAAAATTGCCATATCAAAATTTTGTCAACTTCCATTAGCGAAAATTGGCATGTCAAAATTTGGTCTCTGCATGCTAGGTGTTGAAAGAGTCGTATAGAGAGAATAATCTTGACTCCTCAAGATTTAGGATGTATTTCACAAAGGATATATAATACAGAGTACAAAGAGCAGATCCGCAAAAGATGGGTCTTACCAAACAGAATAACAAAACTTAGGAAATCTATCAGCTAAAAAAGGAAAAGATAAGGAAAAGATATACACAAAAAAATAAACTAATTGAAGATTATGAATTTTCCTTAACACCCCCCCTCAAGCATTGCGTTGGATTCGAACAAACGCAGAGCTTGGATCGAAGAAATTCAAAGGCCGGACGAGGCAAACTTTTCGTGAAGATGTCCGCTAGCTGAAGATGGGAAGGAACGTGTTGCGTTGAGAGTTTTCCAGCCGAGACAAGGTCACGAATAAAGTGACAATCAATGTCAATGTGCTTTGCTCGCTTGTGAGAAACCGGATTTTGACTAAGAAAGACGGCACTGTTATTGTCACACAAGAGAACCGGTCGAGTAGATATAGGAACACGAATTTCTCGCAACAAATTCGTGAGCCACATGACCTCAGCAGCTGTGTTTGCGAGCGCACGATATTCCGACTCACAACTTGAACGGGCAACCGTTGGCTGCTTCTTTGCACTCCAAGAGACAAGATTGCCTCCAAGAAAAATGGAATAGCCGTATGTCGATCGGCGAGTATCACTACATCGTGCCCAATCCGCATCTGAATATCCAAGTATGGTTAATTCGGGCTGATGAGTGAATGAAAGACCCATATGGACCGTGCCTTTAACGTAGCGAAGGATGCGTTTAACTGCTTCAAAGTGATCATCAGTTGGCGAATGCAAGAACTGACTGACATGATTGACGGCGTAAGAGAGATCAGGCCGCGTAATCGTGAGATATTGAAGAGCTCCGACCAAAGAACGATACAAGGTAGGGTCCGCAAATGTCGAGCCTTGTTTCTGTAGGGATTCTCCAGCAATCAAAGGCGTGGATACGGGCTTCGAATCAAGAAGATGTGCACGAGAGAGAATATCATGAGCATACTTCGCTTGTCCAATGAAGAGACCGTTGGACTGATGAGAGATTTCGAGGCCGAGAAAATACGTAAGAGAGCCCAAATCCTTCAAAGCAAATTCACGACTTGCACGAGAGATGAATGAGTGAAGTAATGTTTTGTCATTCCCAGTAAGGACAATATCATCAACATAGAGAAGTAGGAAGATGACAGACGTGCCCTTATGAAGAAAGAAAAGAGACGTATCACAACGGCTCTGTTGAAATCCAAGACCGAACAAGAATGTGCTGAACCGTTGAAACCACGCCAGAGGGGCTTGGCGAAGGCCATAGAGCGCTTTTTTTAGTCGACAAACATAATCTGGATGTCGGGGATCGGTAAAGCCCGGAGGTTGAGCCATATAAACCGGTTTTGACAAGACACCATTCAAGAAGGCGTTCTTGATGTCTAACTGATGTAAGGGCCAACGAAAATGAGCCGAAAGCGCCAAAATGACACGTACTGTTGAAGCCTTGACAACGGGACTAAAGGTGTGATGAAAGTCAGCTCCGGGAACCTGAGTAAACCCTTGCGCTACGAGCCGCGCTTTATATCTGTCGATCGATCCATCCACCTTATACTTAGTGCGAAAAACCCACTTAGAGCCGACGATATTTGTATTAGACGGTGGAGGCACGAGATCCCACGTCTGATTCAAGCGGATCGCATCCATCTCTTCTTCCATTGCCGAAAGCCAATGAGGATATTTTGAAGCCGATTTGAACCCCTGTGGTTCAGTGGCGGCAGTGGACGCGACCAATGCCGATAGAAGAGGAGTTGCGGCGAGGTTGACGGGGTATTTCGGCTTGAAAATACCAGCCTTTGAGCGGGTCACCATTGTGTGCGTCGGAAGGGGAGCCGCGGGTGGAGAAGGTGGTGGAGAGGGAGTCGGATATGGATGTGTCACTGGCGTTGGTGGCGGTGACGGTGGATCTGATGCGGGTGTCGCAGCTGCTGGAGAGTGATGTGGTGACGGTGGAGGAGCAGAAATATCATATGGCGCCGTTGAGTCAGAATCTTGGAGACAAGGAGAGCACGGCAAGATCGAGTTTGATGTAGGAGATGAGGGTGTGAGAGGACCTTGAGAATTTTCATAGAAAGATGTAATGTCGAGCTTTTCACAAGCAACTGCCGAACCTGATGACGCAAAAGGAAAAAGATTTTCATCAAATTGGGCATTGCGTGTGATGTAAGAACGAGAAGACGCAGGATCGAAACACCGAAAACCCTTGTGGAGGGAGCTATAACCCAGAAAAATGCAAGGTGCACTACGTGGAGCAAGCTTATGAGGAGAGTAATCGCGTAGATATGGAAAAACGCGACAACCGAAGGGCTTGAAATTTGGATAATAAGGAGAGCATCCGTGCACCATTTCAAATGGCGATTTATTCTCCAAAACTGATGAAGGAAGACGATTGATGATATATGTGGCAGTCGCAAATGCATCAAACCATAGATTGACCGGAGCATTGGCGTGAAATAGCATTGATAAACCCATCTCTGTAATGTGTCGATGCTTACGTTCAGCACGTCCGTTTTGTTGAGGAGTATACGGACAAGAGATGCGGTGGTGAATGCCATGATGATCGAAGAAGGACCGAACACGAGCATTAACAAATTCGGAACCCCCATCACTCTGAAATTGTTTGATCTGTGTAGAAAATTGAGTACAGACGAAAGCATGAAACTTGATGAAAACGTCATAGAACTCAGATTTTGCACGTAAAGGATATAGCCATGTAAAACGAGAGAAATCGTCAACAAATGCAACATAATAGCGAAAGCTATTAGAACTGGTAACAGGCGCTGGGCCCCACAAATCACAATGAACAAGTTCCAAAATAGACGAGGCACGTTTATCATTCAAAGTATATGAAAGTCGCTTGCTCTTGGCAAGCTGACAAGGAGCGCACAGTTTTGGAGTTGGTAACAACGAAGAAACAGATAAATGACCTAGTTTATTTAGTAGCGAAATAGTAGAAAACGGAACATGTCCCAAGCGAAGATGCCACAACTCAAAGCTTGCCCTTGATTTGTGTGAGTTGACTGACGCGAGGAATGCTGGAGTACCCCTGCTCAAGACGTACAAACCACGATCAAGATGTCCCTGTGCGATAGCCCTCTTTGTTGCCCGATTCTGAACAACAAATGAACGATCAGAGAAAACCACATCAACAGGAAGATCGTGAGTGAGCTTGCTAATGGACAACAAATTCTTTGTGATGTGAGGGACAACAAGAACATCAAGTAGACGAATATCATCATTGATCAAGGTATTGCCAGTATGAGAAATAGAAAGAGAGTTTCCGTTACCAACTACAACGCGACCATTACCGGAATAGTGTTGGATATTGTCAAGGGACGACAGATCTGAGGTTATATGAGCAGATGCTCCAGAGTCGAGATACCAATCCGAATTTGCACCTGAGACGGTGCATGAAGAAGTGAAGGCTTCTGCCAGATTCACCGGAGTAGAAGGGGCACGTGCGAGATACAGGGGACACTTGTCTGCATAGTGTTCCCCACGGCAGATTTGGCATCTAGGTTTTCGAGGCGGGCCATTTCCACGACCACCACCGGAGCGGCCGCTACGGCCACCATTACCGCGGCCACCAGTTCCACCGGAGGTATTCTGCGGCGGCCGAGAGGGAGCAGAAGAAACAAAACCAGATTTAGAATGAGTAGAAGATGACATGAAGGCCACCGCGAGGGGAAGAATCGGAGGAGTCCATGGACTTCGTCATAAGATCGAACTGAATCGCTTGATGAAGAAGCGCCGAGAAAGAAGGAATCGGCTGCATCGACATGCGAGCATCAGCGAAGTTAGCGAACACAGAACCAAGACCACGGAGAAACCAATGACTTTTATCCGATTCGTCCACCGGCTTTCCAATTGCCGAGAGTTGATCGCATAGAGTTTTGAAACGAGCCCCATAATCTTTGACCGAGAGAGATCCACGTCGGAGAGAGAGAAGTTCTTCTCGAAGCTGATTGATACGAGATGCAGAAGAGTGCGAATAAGCCGCTTCAAGGGCGACCCAGGCATCGCGAGAGGTGGTGCATTCCACCACCTCCGCCATAGCTTCTTTGGAAAGGGTGGAAAAGAGGACAGCGAGAAGTCGCTGATCCGTAGATAACCATTTAGAGAAGGCTGGGTTGGTAACCATTTCGCCGCCGACCGAGAATGTCGTAGGAGAAGGTACCGCCTTTGTCCCGTCAACAAACCCGAGAAGCTCAAAACTAGTGAGCATGGGAATGACTTGTCGTTTCCAGAGAAGAAAATTAGTCGAGGATAGCTTGATTGATACCATGTGAATCATGGTAGCAATCGGAAGGGAGTCGGAGGAGGAGGTTGGGGCGACGGCGGCCATGGGAGAGAAAGAGAAAAGGGTTTTTCTGTGTGTTAAGCTGATACCATGAAAGAGTCGTATAGAGAGAATAATCTTGACTCCTGATAAATCTAGTTAAGTGAGTGTGCGAGATTTATGTGAGGCAACAATGAACACCGAGGTTTTTACGTGGTTCGATCGTTAATGAGATCTACGTTCACGGAGGAGTGTTTCCTCAATATTTTCACTATAATTTCAGTACAGTGAGTGTAGTTACAAGCTCTTAGTATTCGATAAGTTGTCAACCTCTCTATTGTCAGTTTTTTCTCTATTTATACAACCTCGAGCCTGTAACTGAAGGCGTGCTCGACCTCTCCATTGGTCGTGGCGTGACTCTTCCTCTGGCGTGCCCTCTATTGGCCGGAGCAGGGACACTTCGCCTTACGTGCGCCACGTGGAGGGTGGCGCCTGACCTTGGTTCTGTGGCGTGTCCTCCATTGGCCGAGGGTGGCGCCTTACCTTGGGTCTGGGGCCTGTCCTCCATTGGCCGAGGGTGGCGGTCCTGGGGGCTAGGGTTTTGGGAGCTGATTAGGGCTCGCATTGGGCTCGACCGCGTGGGCCTGCTACCAATGTTAGGCCCAACTCGTTTGGGCCTGTAAGTGGGCCTAATCGGTTGGGCCATATCCCATCAACTCCTCAAGATTTAGGATGTATTTCACAAAGGATATATAATACAGAGTACAAAGAGCAGATCCGCAAAAGATGGGTCTTACCAAACAGAATAACAAAACTTAGGAAATCTATCAGCTAAAAAAGGAAAAGATATACACAAAAAAATAAACTAATTGAAGATTATGAATTTTCCTTAACAGGTGTGCAGTAGTAACATTTGACATAGAGAAACCCGAGACACAGTAGACGACTATTTACACCGGGGTTTACAAGATGGTGGAGATGGCTTAGGTGGTCGATTCGATTCTGGCTTATATACTGTCTTCAAGGAACGATTTTTTATTTTTGAAAGAGGATGGGTTTTAGGGGAAGGTGGCGTAGGCGGCAGCTTAGGAGTCGAAGGCGATGGTGGCCAACGTGGGTCGTGAAGAGTGCCCTTCTTGTTTTCAGGCGAAGGTGGCGTAGACAGCAGCGGCAGCTTAGGAGTCGGAGGCGACAGTGGAGAGGGTACACTTGGATTGTCATGAACAAGAATAGCTGCGTGAGAAAATGATGGCTTCCTATCTAGGGTTTGATACGAGAAAGAAATATCATTGGCAGAGAAGGGTTTTCTCACACATTGTGAGAAAATCACTTCATGCATAATCAACAAAGATGTCAAAAAGAAATACATTGAAACTCCTTCTACAGCTGTTAGGGTATAATAGCTAGCTCCCTCAGTATAAAGTTACAAGCATATATTAATTATAAGAAAAGAAGTGTTCAGCCAAATATATAGAAACATATTTGAAATTAAAAAAATATAAAATCAGGTTTAAAATAGAATATCTAAAATGTCTTTGTACCAAACTTACAATGCGGACCAAAGCGTCACGACAAGATCAAATTAGCCTTATGAATTGAATCTTAAGTAGGGGGCCTAAAGACTATTCCTACGAGTTTGAAAGTTTGGACTTTATGTTTAAATTTCGATGCTGAATTCCTTCACGATATTTTAACGCTGGGTTAGTTAGGATCATCTTATCCATAACTGGTAAATTAAATGTGATCTGAAATCTTCGCCGTTGAATTTTTTCTTTTTGAACCCAAAAATAATCAAAGAGAAATATTCAAATTCTGACCACCAATTCAAGCATCGAAATATAACGTAAACTAAAGCAGTGCGAGGCAAGGTAAAGAATGAGGGCTCCTCTCTCACGTCACACATCTTCTAGGGAAGGTATTAACCTCCCTTATCAGATAAAAGCGAAGACTGTGGCCATGCAAAGCAGAGAAAAAACATTAGGGTTTTCTGTTTTACTAGTAGCTGATACATTGAAAGTATAAACCATTCTTTTCTTTTTTATATGTAATAGATTTATAGAAATTTGAGGTATTAAAAAATATTTAAACATACTATCTTGTGCTGACTGTATGCCTAAATTGTATACAAAAATTTTGTACACATTTGTAGAGGTACATAAACAAAATGAATGTATAGAAACCCGAAATACTACTATTGATGAACTCGTAGTTAGGCTACGGTGTATAATTTTTTTTAAATTCAGTTTATTAATTATGATTCACCATTATTTATAATGAATCTTTATAAAATAGTGAAATTAATGATGAGACACCAAAATTTAATGGGCAAAGGATCCCTCCACACTTTATGGCCTAAGAAAATAGTTTTGGGAATCGAAAGTTGATGTGGACTGCCGAAGTCTTAGGTAGATTTCCCTCTAATAAATATGAATTACATGGAAATTATATTCTGGGTTAATTATACTTTGTGGTTCAGATTTTGACCTGAACTTCAGGAAATTATGAATTGTTTTGTAAATTTTCACACTCTATGAAAGAACCCTAAATATTTGATGCGTACGTATTTTTGCGTCATTTTTGTGTCTTTCTTGTTTTATTTTTGTACTTCTTAATTTTGAGTATTCTAGGGAAACAAACCATGATTTATTAATGAATGAGGCAATAAGGAAGAGCATATAACAATAATCTACTTAGTTTGGTCACATGCCGATCAAATAGTTGCAAAGACATGTGTATGAAGTCTATCAGGTTTAATTTGTGTAAGGAAGATCACATCTTTCCATCTTAGAGGCGGGCCCATTTTGTAATATTCCATCGATCATCCAAGTCGGATAGTACAGGATCCCATACATGACCGGTCAATGCCTAGGTGTCATAGTCATCTCGATCCACCATGCCAACAGCTCAACCTGAAAACATTTGAAAAGATTTTGCGTTGAGTACTAGCATACCAAGTGGGATCTTATGCCCATTTTTTCAGATGAGCAACAGTTCATAAACAGTTTAAGAAAAGTTTTCAAATGTAGGTTGTGTTGGAAATAGAAAGGAAGTGTGGTGAAAGAATTAAACTTTATTGGAGAAAAATATTTTTAAATGTGTGTGAATGAAAGTAGTATGTGTGGATGTGTGTTTTTGGAGAGAGAAAGCAAATGATGGCTAACTAGTAGTAGGGAGTCTAGGGACAATCATAATAGGATATTTTTCTTTCCAATTCCACTGCTACTATAAGTAGAACCGTAGGATACATATTTATAGATTTTAATGTCGGTCTTTGCTGCTATAGCCGACATTAATTTGTAGATTAATTCTAACTAGAATATTCTAGTAATTTCTAGTTCTAGAATTATCTTCTATTTTCTTTTCTTTTCTTTTAAATTCTAGAGTATTCTTACAAAATCAAGTTTATCTAATTATTCCAACACTCCCCCTTAAACTTGATTTGTCATACCAAGCAAAATTCTAAATTTAACGAAATCTTCGAACTTGAGTGGCTTAGTGAAAATGTTAGCAACTTGATCTTGTGTCTTCATGTACTCCACTTGAACTTCATTCTTTGTGATGCATTCTCTGATGTAATGTAAGCGAGTGTCAATATGCTTGCTTCGATTGTGGAATACTGGATTCTTTGCTAGCGCGATCGTCGATTTATTATCTATGCAGATTGTCGTTGGCTCCTTTTGAGGCCATCCAAGCTCTTCCAACAAGCTTCTTAGCCAGATTGCATGGCAAACACTAGATGTTGCAGCCACATATTCAGCTTCACATGTTGTGATGTGACTATAATGCTGTTTCTTCGACATCCAAGTAAATACGGTATCTCCCATGAAAAACACGAAACCACTTGTGCTTTTTCGATCATCATTATCTCCAGCCCAATCAACATCCTTTGTACCGACAAGCTTATATTGATTAGTACTTGAATAGAACAAGCCATAGTTGATCGTACCTTTGAGATACAGAAGAATTCTTTTGGTCGACTTGGATGTATAGTGGTTGGATTCTCCATATAGCGACTTACGAGCCCAGTGGCATAAAGTATGTCGGCCTTGTGCAAGTTAAGTATCAAGACTTCAACCAAACTCTTGAATAATGTCGGTCTACCTTTTCTCCTCCATCGTCCTTGGATAATTTGATTACGCACTCCACCGTGTGTTGATTGCTTGCAATCCTCCATCTTGAACTTCTTGAGGATTTCCTATGTATAATTTTCTTGCGTGATGAAGATTCCTTCTTTGAGCTGCTTTACTTCCACACCGAGGTAGTATGCCATCAATCCAATATCAGTCATCTCGAACTCTTTAGTCATGGCCTTCTTAAATTCCTCGAACATCTTTTGATTATTTCCTGTAAAAATCATATCATCTACATACAAACACACAATTAGAATATCACCATCTTTGTATTTGACATAGAGTGCATGCTCGTGTGGGCATTTGGTAAAACCGTTCTCCTCCAGATACTTATCAATTCTGTTGTTCCATGCCCTTGGTGCTTGCTTCAATCCGTATAGGGCTTTCTTTAACTTTAAGACTTTGTCTTCTTGCCCTTTCACCTCATAACCCATTGGTTGCTTGATGTAGACTTCTTTGTTAATAATACCATTCAAGAAGGCCGACTTGACATCCATCTGATAAATCTTCCAACTATGTTGGGCTGCAAGAGAAATGATTAGTCTAATAGTTTCAAGGCGAGCGACTGGAGCAAATACCTCATCATAGTCGATTCCAGCTCTTTGGCTATATCCTTTTGCGACAAGCCTTGCTTTATATCTTTCAATCTCGCCTTTGGAATTCTTCTTCGCCTTGTACACCCATTTGACTCTAATTGCCTTATGTCCTTTTGGCAGTGTTGTGAACTCCCATTTGTCATTTTTCACTATGGCTCTTATTTCTTCATTCATTGCGTCTCGCCATACTTTATGTTGTTCAGCTTCTTTAAAACTAACAGGCTCACAGTCAGCTAATAGACAGAATAAGGTGAGATCTTCTAACCTTTCAGTGTTGTCGTAGATCTCTTGTAAGCTTCTTTCTCGCGGTGCTGCTTTTTCATCCGGAGACGATGGTGGTGAATTTGCAGCATTTGGGGCAGGCGAAGTAGGTGGAGTCACTGAGTCTTGCTGGGCTTCTTCAACTTGCTCGACCATCTTATGGTCTTCAATTTGTGGAGCGAAGGTAAATTCACTGTTGGAGCCGAAATCCCACACTCCTTCTTCATCGAACTCCACATCTCGACTTATTACTGTTTTCTTGGTGTTTGGGTTATATAATTTATAACCTTTAGAGTTAGAGTCGTACCCGATAAAGATGAATGTTTCACTTTTATCGTCGAGCTTCTTTCTCCTCTCATCCGGTACGTGCACATAAGCTTTGCTGCCAAACACCTTGAGGTGGGAGATTCCGAGCTTTTTCGGCTCCCGGCTTCATGAGTCTTTCCCATACTCCTTGTTGGGCTCTGTTTGATAAGTATACTGCAGACGCCATCGCTTCCCCGAATTCATTAGGCGATTCTTGGTCTTTAGCATGCTTCTTGCCATCTCCATGATTGTTCTGTTTTTCTTTCGCCACTCCATTTTTTGGGAGATCTTGCATCAGAAGAGGCCTTGAATTCCGTTTGCTTTCAGAATTCTAAAAACTCCTTAGATGTGAACTCTCCTCCTCGGTCGGTCCTCAACGCCTTGATTTTTCGTCCGCTCCCCCTTTCGACGATAGCTTTGAACTTCTTGAAAGCTTCAAATACTTCTGATTTCTGCTTCAAGAAATACACCCACATCTTTCTTGAAAAATCATCAATAAAGAGCAAAAAATAATTATTTTTATCGAGGGAGCTTGGTTTGATTGGCCCGCACACGTCTGCGTGAATTAATTCCAACGGCTTCTGAGCTCTTGAATTGGACTCCTTTGGGAACGGCTTTCTGAACTGCTTCCCAAGCAAACATCCTTCACAGAGTTGGTCTGGATGTCTGATGGATGGCAGTCGCCTCACCATCTCTTTCTTTGATAGCAACTCTAGGCCACCAAAGTTTAAGTGCCCATATCGAAGATGCCATAGCCAAGATGAATCTTTATAACAAGTCTTGAGACATTTTGCCATGTCACTCTGAATATTTAATAGAAACATTCTATTCTTCGACATCGGCACCTTGGCTATAAGATTATTTTTGCCATCTCTTATTGAAAGGTTATAATCCTTCATTTGAATATCATAACCTTTCTCTAAGAGCTGTCCCAAACTTAATATATTATTTTTCATATTGGGCACATAATAAACATTTGAAATAAATTCGTGATCCCCATTCTTTAGACGGATTAAAACTTTTACTTTTCCTTTTACGGGGACTTTTGATTCATCACCAAATGAAACATTTCCACTTATCGATTCATCCAGCTCTACGAACATGTGTCTTTTCCCGCACATGTGATTGCTCGCACCCGTGTCGAGGTACCAAGTGTTATCTTGTCTTCCATCCTCTCCTTTATATGCCGAAGCTTCGGTATTTCCTTGACCAATATTTTCAGCAAAATTGGCCTTTTCTTCAAAACTTATTTTTCTCCTCTGCATTCGGAAGCATAATGCCCAAACTTATTACAATTATAACACTTGATTGAAGATTTGTCGTTACTCGATTGTGGGTTGCTCCTCCCCACCACTAGGCCTATTTCTTCCATTATCGACGAAATCTCCTCGTCCACGTCCATGTCCACGGCCTCCGCCTCGATCATGACTTTGGCCACGTCCTCTTCCGAATTGTCCACGGGTGTTGCTCGATCCTTCATCATTATCTTTAGGGCTTACTTGCATTTTCGTGCTCGCTCTGCAATATCTTGCTTTTTCTTTTGCTTTTCCTCATATGCTTGCAACGACCCCAACAAATGATCAATACTCATTTCCTCCAAATTTTTAGTTTCTTCGATAGTTACCACTATATGCTCAAACTTTGAAGTTAACGAGCGTAAAATTTTCTCCATAATTCTTACATCTTCTAATTTTTCACCATTTCTTTTCATTTGATTTCACACCGCCAAGACTCTTGTAAAATAATCCGAAATCGACTCTGACTCTTTCATATGCAAGGATTCAAATTCACCTCTTAAGGTTTGGAGGCGTACCTTCTTTACTTGCTCGGCTCCTTTGCAGGAAATTTGAAGTTTCTCCCATGCTTGTTTGGCGGTGCTTGCACTTGAAATTCTTTCAAAATCGTCGTCCCCCAGCGCTTGATAAATGAGATAGAGAGCTTTCTTATCCCACTACAACAAAACATGGTTATTACAACATGGCTATGGAGGCATTAAACCCATTATGTCATAATAAGGCCTTTATTGAGACATCAAACCTCTTAATGGTGTTATGACTAATGCTTGTTTTGAGCTATGACGACACAAAAACCCATATGTCCTTATATATACCTAAATACGACACGATTAAATGTCCTAGAGCAGTCATTGATCCGACTACTAATTAAGAATGAATTTTCAGAGACAAAAAAATACGATTACATAATGTAGGATGCACCAAGATAACTCGTTTTCTTCTATAGCAGTAATAAGTAGACTGCTTGAAATAAAGACTTGTTAAAAAATGTAAATTATATTTTCTTTTTTACTTTTGGAACTAAAAATTCATTTTATGATTATTAAAACGAAATTGAAAAATTTTCACAAAATTTATTTTCCCGCATTATACAAAAAAAACTCCCACCAAATAAATGATTTCATTTACCGCCATACCAAAAACAAAACACCATTCACAAATCTAAGGAATAGACGGTTTGCTTTCTACCATCTTCCAGATTCTCTAAAAAAGATCACTGGCATAAAAAATCAGTGCCATCAACAGAGGATGCACCTCACACATGCAATATAAGCGGCGAAGATGCAAGATTTGACTATGACTCCATAAGTATTTTTTATATACGATCCCAAGACTCAGTCAAAACCCTCCAGAAACACTTTCGATTGCGGCCATTTCAAAGAGGTAATTAATCTCAATTAATTTTTTTTATCGTTTGTGTGATGTGAATATTGAATGATCATGCTTTTGTATTGAAGTATTATGATCGCAGTGCGTTGATTGATTTGCGAGTTCTTCCATTCTTAGTTATTTGATTTTTATATTGTAAGGAACTTGGCAAATTAAGGCGTGGCTTTAGACAATTAATTTAGTTGCTATTACGGTTTTAGTTCTTTGCTTGAATGATGATTATTTTATTCATTTTTTATTTGATTTTTATATGTTAAGAGTTAATGAATGTTGAATTCTTGGTGGATTGAGTTTCGATATATCTCTTCAGTATATGATTCTTGACATTTTCATCATTCCATTTACTGATTGTTGAATCTCATGGCAACAAATGAGACCCCGGATAAATGGAATAAACCTTATCTGCACTACATTTTTAGTAATAGGAAACGAAGCAACACTGCATCTGATTGTGGATTTATTAAGTTCACCACATAGGATCTGAAGGCTTTGTTCAGTGAGAAGCCGACAAGTACAATTCAACTGTAACTAAAAGGTATTTTAAGTGGGATTTTTCTTTTAATTGATTATTTGTGTCATGGTTCGATATGACCTGATGGTTTATCACTATCAATGTGTATCAGTTTCAGTTTGTTGATTTAATGTTTATTTGGGATGCTTCTGTTGCATGAACAAACAAAGAACAAATGAATGGCTCCATTAAAAGGAATAGGCTCCATTAAAAGGCTTGAGCAATGTATTACGTGGTTCCTACAACTAGAAGGTTATGTAACAGAGCAGAAGACACTTAAGAATTAGTTGAAAACCGCAGAAAAGAGATCCAATGATGTCGTGATAGGGGTGATTCTTCTTAATTGGCCTTTTTTTGGTTTTTTACTGAATATGTTATGATTAAAGGGTTTAACATGAATATTCTCTTACCTTTAATTTTATGAATATTGTCAGAACTGCTGATGAAAAAGAAGGAAAATGAATTGAATTCATTTGTCATAGAGTTGCGGACAAATCTGGACACATTGCAATAAAAGCATGCTGAAGCGATGCTAGATAATTCGGTATGAGATTGTCATGGTACATTAAAATTTACATCATGGTTTTGATTGCTAATTTCTCAAGTACTACAAAGAACTACTTGTTAAACCCAAAAGCATTGTATTCTTTAGCGCAAGAAAGAGAGTCCAAACTTGCTGTTGAAAAAGTGCAAGCTTCCCTTCAAGAAGAGTTGAAGCGAACTCACGAAGACAATGCTAGTAACATTTAGAAGGTTTGTAGAGGATACCTAATAGAATATTGCTAAGGATAGTTTCTGAATTCCCATCCTAACATATTGTTTAATGTCTTGTGCATGTATAGTCACTCAATGTATAATGTGGTTAGTATAATGTATTAATCTATCTTTAACGTCGATAGATTTGGTTTATATGCTAGAACTTTATGTTTCTTGAAGATACTTAAGAGACAACGCTAGATGCTAATGCTATTGGTTATGCTGATATCATTTACAAGAAAGGATTATTTATGCTTATGTATTCCTGATCTTGATAGGATTTCAAAATGAGGCCATAAAGCAAAAAGAGGCATTGAGTAGTGAAGTTACAAGCTTGAGAGGTGGTCTACTACAAATAAGAGTCGTGATCAATTGAAGTAGTTAAATACAAAGAATGTGCTGGAAAGTCTATTTATTGACTTAGATAGCTAATTGGATGCACATTTTATATTAGGTTATTTTCCCTATCATCAGAATGTGCTGATTTATTCATATATATCTTAATACTTGTAAATATTTTTCTTTTTCATGTGATTCATTGAAAAATGCCATGATGTTCTGTTTATGTTATGAAATAACATCAGTTACTTTTCATTATTGTCGTGAAGGTATTGAGAGTCTTTGTAGATTGCATTAATAATCTAAAAGTTTGTGATTTTCCTTTTCTGGAAATTTATATACATTGTGTTCTTTTGTGGTGGGAGTGAGTGTTTAATTGAATGATGCATTTTACAAATTTCTGCATTATCATTTTCAAATCAGCTTTCTCTTTACCTAATTTTTTATATCAATCAAACTAATATTTTATTTTCTTTATCACTTCTCCTAGCTTCTTTTGAAAGTTGTAAAACTAATTTTCCTTATCTTGAAATTCAGACTTGCATCAGGTGTGCTTGGTTTCTCCAATTAATCTACGTCCTAGAAAATGCATTTGATGAAAGGCTTGGCCAGGTGTGTTTTTTTGTTATCAAACTCTTGAAGATGCATTTGACGAAATGATTTCTCGACCTTGTCATTCGACAGATTGTGTACTTTTAATTCTATAATATTTATTTATTAGAAGCAAATGTTCATAAATCTAAAGTTCTACAAATTTTTATTCTAGGTGTGTAATACCCTGAAGATTTAAAGCTTAATTACGATAATAAAAATCGTAAATTAGGGTTTCGTCTCGATAATCGAATTGGTAACTTATTGAATATGGATTTCGATTATTTATGATATAATGAATTCTTATATCATGTTCACTAATGATTAGTGAATCGAAGAATAAAGTCTATATAAATTCTTTCGGCAGTAATATCTTAACGTCGATTTAATATCGATAGTTAATATTACGTAAATATTTCTAAGTAATGAAGCTTAGAATTAAATTTCATTATTAATGAAATGAATTAGTAAAGTCATTACGACTTTATTACGACCATTTTGAGATGGTTCGATTATGAACGTTTTGAGACGTTTCAAACGTCAACGTTTAGAGACGAATTGAAAACCAAGTCAAATGATCAAGGAATTATAATATTTAAATTCCTATGATTATTTTATGTAATAAGAGCATTATTTATCATCAAAATAATGCTAGAGAATTAAGGAATGATTATTGAATAAAGTTAGCATTTTCGAAAACCCTAATTTCGAAAATTAGGGTTTGACACATGAAATCTTTTTAATAATTTTTCCTATGATATAATTCATCATCTAAGACATATATTGTGCTATATAACTATAAATAGCATGAACATAAAATGTTGGACACTCAAAATGCAAAAGTGCCGTGAGTTTAGTTATTATGTGTTAACATGAATAAAAAAATTTCTATCATTTACCATGTTGTGTAATAAACGTGTAGTATGATATATTTACACAAGAAACAAGTTAGTAAATGAATGAATCAAGTGGGATACATTGTGAAGAGTGTGAGCCGTGAATGTTGACTCAAATGAAGGTAAGAAGAAATTCTAAAACTCTTAGGTGATTAAAGGCTTGCATTTGGCATTGTGTAGCATGACATTGTTGACTTGATCAATGTAGTATGTCATCACATAAAACAAATCAACTTCTCCTTATTGCTTTGTGATTACCGTGTAGTATTGATAAATAAGGTGAGAAGAAATTTTGGATCTCTTATTTGATGATGTATACATGTATTAAAGTGTAGGATATTATATATCATGTATAAGACAAAAGAAAATAAAAGCTCATCCTTTACACCTTGAACATGACCGACGGTTTTAGTGAACTAAGTGGGATTCATTTTTGTTTTGTTCAAAATTGTGTAAGTGTAGTTAATGTTTTGTAAGTGATGATGTATTACTTTAGTGAGTCATAAAGCTAAATAAAATATCTCATGCTTGTTGAGTGTGAGTGAACCGTGAGGGGTAGGCTTGAAATTAGGTGTAATACTTGTTTTTATTCCATTAAGTGTTTAAAGTGATAAGTAGATATAATAGCAAAACATCATTCATCCCAAAACCACAATTGCCGTGAGCTTCTTTAAGAAAAAGAGAGGAGTGTTCTTCCATAAACTATCCCAAACCTTGATACATAAATCCTTTGCACAAATAATCCAAGCCAATTAAAATGTTAGACATCGAACGAGCTCTATTTATACGTTAAAATTTTTCATTTCCAACCGTTCGATTTTAATTTATAAGCTTATGATCTTAATGAGAAATTATGCTAGCATGTGTAGTTGTTCATTAATAATGTTTAGTATAGTGTATATGCTTCATATATGATGAATTTATTGCAAGGTTAAGCATGCTATGATTTTATAGGTTATGATCGAAAATTGTTAGATTTAATTTGATGGTGGATTTATGTTATATGTTGGTAGTAGAACACTTTGTGATTATTTGGAAATTTTTAGAAATTGTATGCTATTTAATTCAAGATTACCAAAAATTGCTAGGAATTCCTATGTTAATGTACAATTTATATTTAAGTGATATTATAGCATATTATTGATCTAGGGCATTGATTATGTACTATGTGAATTTACTGGAATTTAAAAGGAATGTATGTACACAATTTGGAAAAGAACCGTGAGCTATAGGGTTGATACATTGATGTGTAAATTGATTTTGTTGGATATTATGCTAGATTAATGATATAGAATGATGTTTAGGCCTTGTGGAATTTAATTAGAATTTTAGAAAAATTTCTTGATGATTTTAGGTTGAAACCGTGAACTATAGGGCATGGATAGGTGATGTCCAAATTTTCTATAGCTAATGTTAATACATATTAATGATCCTATGATAATATAGTATACTATATGAATTTAGAAGAATTTTGGAAGATGTTTGAAAATTTTAGCAAGAAGGCCGTGAGCTTAAGTTGTAAGATTAAGGGTTTTAATTTCTTTATATCAAGAAAAATAATATATTATATGTCTAGAAATTATTTTAGACATATTAAGAATTTATGGGATTTTATAAACATAGTATACTATGTTTACGGCGAAACGTTTTATTAAATAACGTTGAATATGAAAAGTAATGTATAATGAAAAAGTTAATTCATATTAAAATAAAATATAAATCAAGTTTATTGATTTACGTGAAAAATCGAGAATTAGGATTGTATAAAAAGAAATCGATTGAAAATCGATTTATAAGAAAATTGGTTATAAAATATGTTAAGAAAAGTCAAAACATTGACTTAAGATTGAACGTATGAAATACGTTGAATGAAAATGCACTAATACGTGTAAAACGTATTAATTTTATAAAAATATCTCATTTGTGAGAAATGGTTTCATAATTGAAATCATTTTTAGACGTTGGTATACGTTCAACGTTTAACCTAAATGATTAATATCAGATCGTATATCATACTAAGTCTCTATCGAAGTACGAAAAATACTTAATTAAGATACGCGTTGAAACGGCGTATTAAATTTAGTTAAGGGATTCGAGTTATTACTTTTTAAGTTATCAAAGTTTATTTAAACTTTGAAAATCTCAACGTGACCGACGTACTAAATTAGCTTCTTACGTAAAGGTGGGGCCGAGGCGTGATCGTTGGCGTGAAAAAGCAATTAAGAAAGGTTACGTATCAGGTGGGCTTTATTATACTCAAAAAGATAAATTGCTTATCAAATGATTTATTTACGATGCTTTATTCGCAAGAAATGATGAGAAATGATTATTTAATTACCTGCCCAAAATGTTTATGTTTTATGTATGTATCCTATCCATGATCGAATGATGCATATTGTTGGGTAGCTCCCACTTATGAAATGTTTGAATTCGTATCCTTGTAAGTACCCACAAGGATGATTGAGAATTCGTATCCTGTGCCGGAGTGGTAAGGATTTTGTGCACTATTTTGTGACTGTGTGTTGAAAGGGTGCTCGGCCGGTCACGACGTCCGTGGGAGGAGGCCTCCTCTCCGGCGCGGAATGATTTATGAGATGTTTTATGAGATGATTTATGAGATGAGATATGAGAAATGAAAGGAAATGAATATGGATCATACATACAAGGAAAAATGCTTGGCCAAGCGACGTTTATGAAAATGACAGAAAATGTTTAGTAAGCACGAGCATTTCAATTAAAACATCGTGTGTTACTGTGATAGGCAGTGTAATTTAAATTGATGAAATGTTTTTGGCATGAGTCCACTGAGTGCATTCTTGTACTCAGCCCTGCATGTTTGTTTTTAAATGTGCAGGTTGAGCAGATGATGGATGGAGGCATGTTGAGCAGTCGGAACCCCTTTTAATAATGATGTTAGAAACCTTGACTACACATCGTCATATGTGTATTCACATGCTTTTCCGCTGCAATAGAACTCTAAGTTAGCTTTTGATGTTGACAGTTGATTACCTTCAGATCATTTGAATTCTTGTGTTAAGATTCTGTAGATTTCTCTTTCTATATGAAATTCTTGTGTGTCTCGTATTTAATGGTTGAAGCCTCTTAGTTTACTTGAATTATGTTCATTGATTACTGTTTCAAGTATTAGTCATCGTTAATCCGTCCTTATAATTAGAGGGCTGTTACAAGGTGACCCTTGGGGGACATTGTCAAAACATGTCTGGCTCTTGCACTCGGAGATCTTAGGACAACTTTTTTCAGAAGAAGGATTGAAGAATACAACTGATAAGCTACCTACTCATAGCTTTGGAACAATAGTTTTTTACATTTGTTAAGGACTTTAGTCTAGTTTTTTTTTTAATAGTTGGTAAAGTTTAGCGCTATTTTATTAGCGAATAAGTTAACACAGTTGGTTTTAATTCTTTTGTTCATTGTTAATTTTGAATATTGAATCAGTCGTTGAAATATATATATTTATATATAAATGTATATAAATATCCTTTATATTTGTGTTAAAATGTATTGTAGCTATTAATATTTCTATTTTAATAATGTCGATATTTTTTATTCATGAAATAATAATTAAAAATATGGTCTTTTATTGAGTCAATAAAAGATGTTGGATTAGATATCTTTTCCCAACATGAGTTACTGGCGTATATGGTTATAAAATTTGATTTTCAATCAATTTATAATGACATTTCCGGATGTTGTAAAAACTAATTTTATCTTTAGCAACACTTACTTAGACGACACTAAGAATCAACGTGGAAAAAAGTGAAATGTTGTAATAAGTTGGTAATTGCAGCACTTTTCAGTGTCTCATAAGACGATTTTTGTTGTAGTGTCCCTCTTTCTCGCATCTCGTAACCTATCCCTTTGTTGTTGGGATAGCGTCATCTCATCTTCCCGCGGCTCCTCATAACCGCTTTCCACGATCTCCCATACGTCGTGGGCTCCCAAAAGCGCCTTCATCTTGATACTCCAATTGTCGAAGTTGCTCTTGTTGAGCATGGGGACTTGAAACGATTGTAAATTCGCCATAACCACAGGTAGAACCTTGTAGCTCTGATACCACTTTGTTGGAAATAGAAAGGAAGTGTGGTGAAAGAATTAAACTTTATTGGAGGAAAATATTTTTAAATGTGTGTGAATGAAAGTAGTATGTGTGGACGTATGTTTTTGGAGAGAGAAAGCAAATGATGGCTAACTAGTAGTAGGGAGTCTAGGGACAATCATAATAGGATATTTGTCTTTCCAATTCCACTGCTACTATAGGTAGAACCGTAGGATACATATTTATAGATTTTAATGTCGGTGTTTGCTGCTATAGCCGACATTAATTTGTAGATTAATTCTAACTAGAATATTCTATTAATTTCTAGTTCTAGAATTATCTTCTATTTTCTTTTCTTTTTCTTTTAAATTCTAGAGTATTCTTACAAAATCAAGTTTATCTAATTATTCCAACAGGTTGACCTATATCGCTAAGGTAGGTCAGACTTCCATGTACACTACCTCAACAAATACTTAGTCTGATGCACGATCGATAACTATTCTCGGTCGAGCCGTAGGATATACCGTACCAAGTTCAATACTAAGCAATGAGCAATTAAAATAGAAAACCAATAAATATTCATTTCTTTCATAAAAAATTAGGATTGTGCATCGGTCGGTCGGTTTTTTCGGTTCGATTCGGTTGACGTACTCCCCTATCAAAAATCGTGTGCCTACATACTCAAATCTTCGCTATTGAATTCCTTCTTTTTGAACCCAATATAATCAAAGAGAAGCATTCAAATTCTGACAACTAATTCAAGCAGCGAAATATAATGAAAACTAAAGCCGTGTGAGGTGAGAAAAAGAATGAATTATGCTGGAATATGAGCGAAAATGATGAAAATTAGTTTATTCTTAAGGCAAATTCCTCGCTGCGGTGTCTTGAAGCAATCAATTCGAGGTCTGTTGTGCTTATGTACTAATGGATGCAGTAAAATGTACTTGAAACCCCTATATCCCACGTTTCGGTGTCTCGCTTTTTTTTTAGTTTTTTTTCCATCTTTTTCCTCAATTTCGATTTCTTAATTATATTCTGGTTTAACTTTACAATTAGGTTATAATTATTTTTAGTATTAAATTTCATTTTTTAGTTAACAATTAATTATTAGGATTGATATTATTCCACAATTAGGGTATATAAATTTTTGATCTTCAAATAGTAGTAAATGTTAGTACTGGTTAATTATATCATCATAGTTTTATTTTTAAATACTATTAAATTAATAAATTTAATAATGTGAAGCACAAAATGTTGGAATTTGAGAATCCGAACTACAATTAAGTAAAATAAGTTAAATATCATCTTCGGTATATCAATGTTACATCTCCTTTTTTCAGGTAACAACTATACACACCTACACTCACACAAATTAGATGATTCGAACCCTCCAACTTATTGATTGTAGGGGAAACGTTTTATCCATTGAGTTGTTCAATGACTCGAACTCATACACACCTACACTCACACAAATTAGATGACTCGAACCCTCATAACACGTATAACTAACGAGGATATTTTATTCAAACATTACAATCATCAATACATTTAACGAATGATGTTACAGAATTATATAATAGAAAGAATCTCTCACACCTACACTCACACATTACAATCATCAATACATTTAACGAATCATCAATACATTTAACGAATGATGTTACAATCATCAATACATTCAACTATACACACCTACACTCACACAAATGCGATAACGATCACCAACATATATATGCATGCTAGGTGTGTAGTAGTAACATTTAACATAGTGAAAATCGAGACACAGTACAAGATTATTCACAACGGGGTTTACAAGATGGTGGAGCAGGTTTACGTGGTGGATCCGATTCTGGTATATATACTGTCTGCAAAGAACGATTTTTTATTTTCGAAGGAGGAGGGCTTTTAGGCGAAGGTGGCATAGGCGGCAGCTTAGGAGTCGGAGGCGATGGTGGCCAACGTGGGTCGTGACGAATGCCTCTCTTGGTTGTAGGCAAAGGTGGAGTAGGCAGCAGCGGCAACGGCAGCTTAGGAGTCGGAGGCGACGGTGGAGAGGGTACGCTTGGATTGTCATGAACAAGAAGAGCTGTGTGACAAAATGATGGCTTCCTATCTAGGGTTTGATCCGAGAAAGAAATATCATTGGCAGAGAAGGGTTTTCTCACATATTGTGAGAAAACCACTTCATGTATAATCAACAACAACGTCAAAAAGAAATACATTGAAACTCCTTCTACAGCTGCTAGGGTATAATAGCTAGCTCCCTCAGTATGAAGTTACAAGCATATATTAATTATAAGAAAAGAAGTGTTCAGCCAAATATATAGAAACATATTTGACATTAAAAAAATATAAAATCAGTTGAAAAATAGTATCGTCAACTTACAATCCGGGCTAAAGACTTTGCCATTGAGTTTCAAAGTCCATACTGCTAAATTAACCCTAAATTTTTGATGCAATTCCTTTGACCCAAAATAATCAAATAGAAATATTCAAATTCTCACAATGAATTCAATAAGCATAATATAATTAAAGTAAAGCTTTGAGCAAAACAATAAGATTTTGCTTCAATAAATTCTCTATCACGCAGCCCGTCTTCTGGTGAAGGGCATTCAACTTTTACTTCTTATTTCTGATAAGAGCAGAGACCAAAGACGTGGTTGGCTAAGGATGTCAATCAAGCGTGAAATCGATAAACTGGTCGAATAGATCGAGAGAAAAACGAGAATTAATTAGGTCCAAAAAAATTATAGCTCGAAATGAATTTTTGAAATTAACAAAATTATGAGAAAAATAACTAAGTTCCTAATTTACTTCAACTTATTGAACTCTACAGTGATTCTCTCACTTCCTTTAGTTCTTCAAATCTTGCTGATTTACTATCAACATACAGAGCTCAACTTAAATCTGATTGATCCGTACTCATGGATTCGATAACCACTGCCTTTTATTTTGCATCCTTAAACTAATACAAATTTATATTTTAAATATTTTAAATATTGGTTAAATAAAACATCCGCGTTACTGATACGTTAAAATAGTTAAATACTATTATTATAGCATGAAGATGATAAATTATAAATGATATTTCACTTTTGAGTTTTCTTTGTAAATTTATTTAAATGTTGGAGAGCGTAAAATAAATTCGATCATTTTAATTTCGTATAGTTTTAAAACAATTCGCCTAAATTACTTTTTCACGGTTGACCATAGTCCATAACATATAGTTGTATACTACAATTTCTTAACTAAACTTAAAGACCTGAAGAATACGAGTTCCAGGGCCGGATCAAGAGAACTAGGGGCCTCAGGCGAAACTTTATAGAAATATACACTGATTTTTTTCTTTTTTATTTACATTTTCATGCTCATTTTCATATTTTTTTAGTCATAATTTTTATAAAAAATAAGTAAATAAAAATATCTTAGATAAGTCACAATAATAAGCTACAAAATACCAAGTAAAATTAAGATGCGTTGATGGCCGTTGAGCTATGCTAGATAAGTTGTAATTTTAAGCGGACATATAAATATAACAAATATATAAAACACCATAAATAGAGGCCTTAATTTTTCGAGGGCTTAAGGCGGCCGTCTCACCTGCCTCAAAGGCCAATCGGCCCTAAGGAGTTCTATTATGTAAGATAGGCCCAATACGAGAAGACCACTGGCTAGTTTGTTATTTTTTTATTTTTTGAGTGGGATTTATATTTGATACATAGTATATGTCTATCGAATAGATGTTTTTGAAGGAACTCTAATTGGTTAATTGATGATCGATATAATTGTTTAAATAAGATAACAATCTTATCGAACAGGTTCATATTGAGGATTAATTTTCGGTTAAGTTTCTATATTTTCTTTTCATTGTGTAAACTTTTTGCTAAAATTGTTGATGCAACATAAATGTATCTTGTGATTAATTGATTATGCTTAATTAGGAAACTTGTGACCGCAAACAATCACACGATGAGGAAACCGATTCTTTACCAAATGGTGTTTTGTAATTCATATTGATTTGACTCAAAAGTAGAGTGTGAAATAATATAATAAAGAAATTGATTTAATAATGTAAATTTGTTTAACAAATAAAATTAAATTTGAGAAATTCTAAACATAGTTTTTTCTCTCTCTCACTATAGCCTCTTATTTATCCACAAAATGTGATAAAAGGGGGATTATTACCATTAAAATAACGAATTTTGATTTAATTTTGAATTTCAACCTGATTTTAGCAACCAACATTTCAAATTTTTTTAATTAAATCTCCCCAAATTTTTGGCAAACCAAGTTTTCAAATCCTCGTTGTTTGAGATTTTGATTCGATAAATCAAAATGTGGGTTGTGATGGTTCAAAGAGATGAATATTTCGGTGTGTAGGTTGACGTCTAGTACCTGCTTTGTACAATGAATTTTAATGTTCAATCTAACTCTAATAAATGAAAATTGTTCTTGCAAAATTTGTAGCCATTAACCCGTATTGGATGCGAATCTATAAGCCAAAATATTCATCTCATCGAGCTTGTCAGAAACCATACTTTTATTTATTAAATTGAGATCTTAAAATGCAAGAACTTAAATGTTTTGATTGACAAAAATTTGGTAATGGAATTTTTTATTGCAAAGAACTGAAAATTTGGGTACATATTTGCTACAAATGTCATGCCTAATTTATACATGGATTAAATTTTATTTTTAAATTGCAATTATCCCTAAAAATGTGATATTTTAACTTATATGTTCGATCTCGAATTGTAATGGCTTTAGTGGGAACCCAAACTTGCATTCCTATATTTCTCGAATTACGCTAAGAATAGCTAAGCCAAAAAATAGTGATTAGAGATGGGAAATTAGATGAAGGGATAGAAAGCAACTATGTTTGCTCAATTGAAAATTGAACTAGTTACTTATATAAACTTAAAGGAAGCACTTGATTAACGTCTAAAGTTCACAGAGATCCACTAAATGTACTCATACAAGATTGTACAAACTCTAATTAAAAGACAACATTATATATAACTATAATATAAATATAATGAAAGTGTTTTGCACCTGAAAATATAGTTGAGATACATGTATGAAGACATGTATATCGGTCATTCTTTAACTAGACTCGGCAAATTAAAGCTCGTCTTTACACTTCATCATTTACATCACAACTCAACCTACATTCGAGAAAAATATATGCAAGGATGAGTATAAAACACTCAATGGACACACTTTGCCAAAAGATACATCATACTTATATAAACTATAAATTGTTATGTCATCTAAATAATAACACAATGAGATTTTATCTTAAAGACACATGCTTACTAAATTCTCTTGTGAAGCTAAAGTTCATCCGATCGGACTATATCCTTTTGTAATCTATCATATCTGAAGTTTTTGTCTTTGGGAAGGTGGCCACCTTCCATGGACACAATGACCATCCAACCCATTAAGATGACTTATGGTCCTTATGTGTACATTAATTCTCTCTAGCGACTACCAAGTACATGATCCATATTCGATTACTATAAAATTAGCGAAACCAATGCAGCTAGGTATTATAGAGATACATCTCAAAATATTTATGACAAGACAATAACTTGAAAAATATGATGATCATGCTTGAAATAAAAATTTAAGTTGTTGGTTATGTAACTGATGACTAAAATCATAGCAAATAATACCACATCTAAACGATGCAATTATAACAAGTTAGCAAGTCGAGCGTCGTATCCACATGGACTGAAAATCGAGCACACAGTAAGTAATTATACATAGACGCGTCACTATTATTCAGACTAAATGAAGCGATAAATGTATGATTTTTATTAACTAAATAGAGAACTAGAAAAACGTAGAAAAATGAGATTTGATTAACAAATGGGGAAGATTGATTATAGGGAATATATTGACTCAACATACCAACCTATTAATCCAATTACTCATATTTAATTTATATCATATGAAAGATCACATAAATAACCACTATCTTTCTCTCGGCAACTCTTATGATAGTTGATTAGCATAAATTCAACATTAACTGGGTCTCAAGAAAATATACTAATTCCGAAAGGTCACTAAGATTATTCCTCCTACAATTAATTCTTAAAATCCACTAGGCATTTAGATTAATCGTATTTTGTATTCTTGAATTCGGTTACTCAATCAAATATCCGTTAAGTATTTAACATAATAACTAGTATGCATCAATAGTGGCCAATTATTTCAACATGAAATTAAGCACTACGAATCACAAACCATGAAGTGAAAAGCAAATTGGTATCCAAAGGTCAATCACATAATCTTAGTTAAGTCATATAAACCCTAGGATCAACTATAAATTCAACTATGCATAATTAAAATAAACAAAACAAAATAAAAGAAATAAAAAATATATTAATTAAATAAAAGAGTAAATAAAATTCGTTTTTGATTATCACGATGAAAAATTTGAATCCTTGAGTCTCAAATATCTACTTGAAATGTAAATCTAAAAGCTAGTTAAAAACTATAAGAAATTGTTGTAGATAAATTAAAGGATGAATGAATGGTTCAACGGTGAAAATTTAAGTATGTGGGAAGCGTAATTATAGGTGGAGAAAAATTATTGAATCCTAATAGGAATCAATTATAGTTGGAGAAGGAAAATGAGTCCAAGTAGAAGTCAAAATACACCAATAATAGGAAAAATCCCAAAAATAGGCAAAAAAAATCTAAAATTCTCGAATTGTTAAATCATGACCGGTGTTGGCTACGATAGATGCTGAATTTCTCGTTTTGGCTTGTTCTCCCTCGTTCAACTCCGATTCAAACATCGTTTTTGTCTATGAATTCCTATCGAAGTGCACTTTAATCCTATGAAGTCCAATCTCATCAATTCTCGCTCTAGTTTTTCTGCAAAAATGGCAAAATATGCCATCAGTATCATTTCTCAAAATATAAGCAAAACTAAACAAACTCTCGTTCCAAACATGATTTCTACTAATAAATTCGCCACAAATTATGTTAAAAATTATTGAAAATTCATGTTTGTCAGTATCAAATTTACTGTTATTTGTTAACTTCATATGTATAGGACAATCTGCATATTATCTATGTCGGATATGGAGGCCTATATATATGTCTGAATAAAATCCCACCAGATTTATGCTATTCTTTCACAAGTGCACATACTCATCTTCTTTGCTTGGTTCTTGCTTCCATGCTCGACTTTATTGTATTATTAAAAGATAAAGACGTTCGGAAAGTACTTATTGAAAAAAAAATCATGATTTTACCTTATTAGGGATTTCTATTAATTAGGGAATTTAGGGATTTTGCATTCATTTTTGAGACTAAATTATTTCTTTGAATTCTCGATGAAAATTCTATATCATTATTTTAACGATATAGAAGACTTAAAATGCTTAGTGATTGATTACGCTTAAATCGATCGTTAAGTTATTCTAAAATTTAAACTTGAAATTCAATTAAATGTTGGAAATTGATGTGCATTGCAGCCCGTTTAAAAGCATGGAAGATTTTCCTCAATAAGAACTAGGAGAAGTTGATTATATCATTAAAAGCTACGAGAGTCTAGTTTAAGCTCGTGCAAATGGCTGGGAGAAATTTCATTTTACTAAAGAGTGGTAAAGTTGTTGTGAAAATCGTGACATATCTATTATAGGTGTAGTGGCAAAGTAGCGGCCGGGCCGTCGATTTTTATATTTTTCGGTTGGGCGGGCCAGCCGAAATTTTTCGGTCTAAAACATGAAGCCCAAACCAACCCCGGGTGGACAGTTTTAGATCATTTTTAATATATAAAATTAATATTTTAATTATAAAAAATAAATCATTATATAAAATATAATTAATATTACTAAAAAATAAAAATAAATCATTACATAAAGATTTGAACAGGGAAGAGTGTACTTTCCTATATTTTAATTTGTGAACTTCAGATTTTTTTTTATTTTGTGTTGTGAGAGAAGGAATATATACTGATGTTTCTTCTTCTATTTCACATTTACAAACTCTGCTTCCATTCCTTATTGTTTTATTCCGAGCTCACATATGCAGAGATCATGCTATGAGTTGATTTGGTTTTGCTTAAGAACATTAATAAAGATAATTTACCGTGATGATAAAACGGAAGAAGAGGTGTTGGGTTAAGACAAAACTTGAAGGAAGATCATACGAGTTCAAAACCAAACTCAAGTATTTCTTTCTATATTTCTAAGTTCATGATCGTGACTCCATACTCGACGGGAATCGAAACTAAAACCATATCAACGTAGAGTGGAGTGAGACCTACTTCCTATCATTTTGGATTCTCGAAGACGACAGCTTGAAGAATTCTCCTCTTTTTCTTGTATGGGAGCCGGCGGTAATGGTGAGAAGTGGAGCTAAATATTTCAGCTCGTTTTCATTTCTGTATTAAATTTTCAGACTTTAAATTAATTAATTAGAACAGTATTTATAAAGGCCAGTGATAAATCTAGTGTATGTAAATGTACAAGATTTAAGAAAAGCAGTAAAGAACACAAGAGTTTTAACGTGGTTCAATCAAGAATGAGATCTACGTCCACGGAGGTGATGATCCTCAATACTTTCACTATAAATGGATTACAATGAGTGTATCTAAAAGGCTCTAGTATTCAATAAGTTCTTGACCCTTTTACCGTCGACTTAACCCCTATTTATACATATTCGTGGATCTCTAAAGATGTAACAGATCCCTTAATTAATGGGATCCAATCACCTTCCATAAGCGACCACGATTTCATCAGAATCGACCATGATGACCACGATCTACGTGCATGGAATCGACCACGATCTCCGCTGGCGCTTGGTCTTGATTAGGGTTTAGACCGGGCTTTGGGCTTAACCGTGAGGCCTCCTCCGGGTCGCTCACTCGGTTGGGCTGCCGATGGGCTCGGCAGTTGGGCCATATCCCATCATAGCCCCTCCCAAATAGTCGAGTAACAACTATGCTGAGGTGAGGTAAAGATTGTATTTTATCGAGGCTGATTGGTGCTCGGCTGAGGTTGTTTGTCGAAGGTGTTGGCTTTTTTGACGTTAGGGTGAATCGACGACACGGTGCGAGGCGAGTGTGGTGGTGTGTCGGTCTGGACATGCACACCTTGTCGAGGACCGAACTGAGTCGTCTGTCCCTGGACAGAGATGTCCTGCAGGAGAAATGTAGAGGTCCGACCTGAATAGCAATACCCGGCTGGATAATATCGAGGTCCGAGCTGGATAGAGATATCCTTCTGGACGACACCGAGTACCGATCTGGATTGCGATATCTGGCTGGTTAATACCGAGAACCGATTTGGATCGTCTGACGTTTGATAGCGAAGCCGCTTGGAAGGACGAAGCCGAGGTCCGGAGTCAGAGTGATGATTTGCACGATTAGACCGGTTGTGTCAGTGCGTCCTTGATCACGTCATACGCGTCAGATGGTTGGTAGGCGCTCAAAACCTGCGCGCGCGTCCACTCCCCAGCAAATCACAATTAGCCACTTGGGAAGTTGAAACGGCAGGTTTGGGCGCCTCTTTGTACTATAAATAAGCCCGTATAAGGAAACTGTTCATTTCCTTCTTCATTTGCCTCAGAGAAATTCTTCAGAGTTTACAGAATTCTTCCATAACTCGTTGACGGAGCAATCTCTCACCCATTGAAAAAGTAAGTATGACTTCGACTTCTCCCTCAACGTCTGGTTCTTCCCATTCTTCTTTTTATCCTGATAGCGAGATAGAGATTAAGGATTATATGTGTCATAACCTTGTGGGTAGATCTATGGGTATCAGCGCTAGGGTTCCTTTGATTTCTTCTGTCTGGGATAAATATAAGGTTAGGGATGCTATATCATCTCTGACCGTCGACGATGTGATTAGAATAGGGAGGGAATGTTATATTCCGATGGATGCCTGGTGGTGTCTTCCGCGGCCTAGTGACAGAGCGTTGGCCCCTCTAGAGGGGTTTATAACAGTATATGTAGATGCGATGAAGGCTGGGCTTAGGTTTCCATTAGCCAACATCTTCTTGAATATTCAGGAATATTTTCAAATTCCTATTTGTCAGTTTTCCCCAAATTCCATTAGGTCAGTGGTAGGAATAGGGCTCGCCTGTCATGGTGTTGCTGAGGAGTTCTCCTTGAGGTCTTGATCGTTTTTTCGTCGAGAACACACGAGTGTATACTATTTTCACCTCGACGGTAGTTTAGGGTGACCCCCTCGAAGGTGTCGCAATGGCGAATAAATTCTTCTTTTGAGGCGGAGGGATATCCGAGATATGAGTGGGGTTAGGTAAAATGAAGGATTGAAGTGAAGCCCACAGGTTACATGGAGGACCTGCTCAATACACTCGCCGTCAGTTTCACCGAGGATGATCTGAATGAGGCTGGACTGAGCATATATAGGTCAAAGGCTTCGGGGTCGGAGCTGGGTGAGGGCACCCTCTTCATTTTACTCCTTGTGTGTCCGATGTTGATGTGTTAACGATATTCTCTTCTGTTGTGCAGTGAAGCTGGTGCCGCAAGAGAAGGGCTCACCATCACCTAGCAAGGCGCCTCCGAAGAAGAAGGCGAGACGAGCTGGACCTACCAAGCCTCCGAAGAAGGTTGACGATATCAGCCAACTGATGACGGAACCTCAGCCGAGGTCGAGCCCGGCGTTAGAGAAACAGACTCAGGCACGCATCGAGTATGAGGTGCCGGGCTCCAGCTCGGCCGTAGCTCTCACCCAGGTATAAATCTCTTCCACATCTGGCTTGTCTGCTCTGTGATGTGTACTAACTTGTGTTGTTTTCAGGAAGAGAGCGCAGTGATCGGGACCTGCAACGTGTTGCTGGGGACCTGCAACGTGTCACTGGGTACATCACCGAGAGTTCATCTCGGTGAGGCGCCTGGGACGGAGCTTGCCTGCCGCAGGCGGATCTTGATGCCACCGCGACCGCCGTGTGAGGAGGTCGAGGCCGCCGTGGCAGCGCGCGAGCGGAAGCTGAGACCACTCTGAAGAAGGGGGCTTGGGCGCTGGAGGTCGCCCGAGGGAAGCTCGAGGAGGCACGTGAGGAGACGGCTGGGGCAAAGAAGGAGCTCGCCGACGAGAGGAGTGCTAGGCTGGCAGATCAGGGGCCATTGTTGAGGGCCTTCGCCTGCAAGTTCGTCGAGTCGGAGAGCTTCTCGGTCTTCATTTTCGACCTGGCCTCCGTGCTCAAGACCAAGGTGGTGTCAGACCATCTGGAGAAGTTGGCGGCCGCCATGCCTGACTTTGAAAAGGTCAAGCATGGTTGGGTCGAGGTCGCCCCTCGGGAGCTGAATAAGGCCTACGCTCGGGTAATCTCCGGGGTCGGATCCTTCCCTGTGCTGGAGGCTTTGGCGTCCAGCTCCTCCCTTCTGACGACGGAGGCCGTTGCTCAGTGCAAGGAGGACGAAGATCCTGAACTCCAGGAACTTCTTGCCGAGGTGCGAGCTGAAGCCGAGGAGGAGGAGCCGAGCATCGAGCTTCCTTCCGAAGGGGACCAACCTCAGCAGCAGCAGTAGCAAGGGCAGCAGGAGGCCGGCGAGTCCGGCAAAGAGCCTGAGGTCAGTGGACCTGATGTAATAGGTTGATTTGTCGGGGTCGATAGGATCCTGAGCCTTGTAAAACTTTCCACTTTTGAATAATAATAATGGTTACAACTTTCTGAATGTGTGTTGTCCCTTTATTTTTAGCAATCCATGTCTCAATACCTCGGACTCGATCATGAATTGTTGACCAAGTTAAAAGAGGTCCGAGGTGCCTTGGCTGAGAAGGACGTAGAGGCGTTGTTTTGGAGGAGCCGGTCTGCCGAACTGACCCAGATTTTGGTCAGCATGGACGTCAGCTCGGCGTCGTCTGCCGAGCTGAGGAAGAAGTTGCAAGAGGCCGATCGTGAGGTGGCCCGCCTCCTGGCTGAGAACGAAGCTTTCAAGCTAAGGATCATACATCTCGAAGTCCAGGGGGCGGACTTATCTGCCGACGTAATTCAGGGACGCTTAATGCAATGTGAGGAGTAGCTCGAGCTGACGCAGGAGAAGCTGGCTCGGATCTCGGAAGAGCATGCAGAGTATGAAGAGATGATCCACCGACATGGTGGCGTCACCATATCCGAGGCCGATGACCGAGTACAGAGCTTGCTTGCCGAGGGTATGGTGTTAAGGGATGAGGAGGGCCTCGCAGCAAGAATTTCAAAGATTGCCTCGAATCCCTTGTCAAATACCTCCAGATGTATGGGCTCATCCGCAAGCGACGTATGCCCCAACCCCACAGTGAGCCTACGACCGACCCCGGTGGTGCAATAGTTAAAGAACCCGAAGAGGGGGGTTATGCTGACCATGTCGAAGTGCTTCGATTACTCGATCCGAGCACGATGGGAGCGACACAGAGCCGACCTTCTTCGACAGGAGCGAAACGGGCAAGGACATCAAGTCGGCAAGGAAGGTCTGCAGGTCTGGGGTGGGGTCGTAACCCTAGTCAGGCGACAAGTTCACGAGGTCGTAGTTCCGCCTCAGATCAGGGAGTGCCCCTTTCAGGTCGGGGCTCATCTGCGTCTGGTCAGATTGCGGCTGGAGTAGGCCGTGGTGGAGCCAACCTCGTCGACTGGGTAGAAGGCATCGAGTTTATCCCGGGTGTTCATCGCCGACCCGGGGATTTTATCTCGAACTGGTGTAGCTTCAGTAAGACTTGGCGAGGTGGAGCTCCGAAGCCAGAGTGAATTGTATATAGCTTAGGACTTGGTGTATAGTATTGAATGTATTTAGGCTTTGTACCGAAGTGTATATTTTCCCCCTAAAGAGGTACAAATATAGCTTAGGACTTGGTTTTAGCCATAAATGTATTCATACTGTTTACCGAAGTGTATATCTTCCCAAATAAAGGGGTATAAATTTGACGAGATCCGATTTGGACGTCGTATGCATGTAGATGTTCAATTTAATGAGTTATCTGTATGCCTTGCATGTAGACGTTCAATTTAATGAGTAGTCTGTATGCCTTACATGTAGACATTCAAGTTCATAAGTTGTCTGTATGTGACATCTTCGCAAGGGCATCCCCTTTTGAAGGAAAATTGTGGTTTATCCAAACGGATGTTCACATAGATATAAGATGAGACGAAGTGAAATACTCATTAGAAAAACAAGTGTTTTATTGAATAAGTATATAACATCGCACTTCGGAAAAACAATAAGAGGGCTAACATGTTGCCGATCTGAAATCAAAGCTATGTAAAATACCTCCTCAAATGAGTGATATGCCAGGTTCGGGGAATAAGTGCACCGGATAGGTGAGCCAGCTTATAAGCCCCTTTGCCGAGGTCCTCGTGAACGCGGTATGGACCTTCCCATGTCGGATCTAGTTTGTTAAGACGCTCGGCTCTGCTGGCTTCATTATTTCGTAGAACGAGGTCGCCTACTTGGAATGTGGAGGCTTTTACTCTCTTGTTGTAGTACCGTATGACCTGGCACTTGTACTTGGCTTCGTTTATGAAGGCGAGCTCGCGTTTCTCCTCCAGAGTATCGAGATTGACCCGAAGGTCCTCCTCGTTGCCTTGTTGGTCGAAGTGAAGAGTGCGCGGGCTCGGTGCGCCGATCTCAGCTGGTATGACAGCCTCGGTCCCGTAGACTAAGCTGAAGGGGGTCTCTCCGTGCGAAGTCCGAGGTGTTGTCCTGTAGGACCAGAGGACTTGAGGGAGATTTTCGACCCAGTCACCTTTAGTTCGGTCTAACCTTTTTTCAATCCTTGTACAATCGCACGGTTCGTCACTTCGGTCTGACCATTCGCCTGCGGATGTGCGACCGAGGTGAATTGTTGCTTGATCTGGAGTTCTTCACACCATTCTTTGAAGTTTTTGTCAATGAACTGGGTGCCGTTGTCCGAGATCAAAACATGCGGTATGCCGAAGCGGCAAACTATGTTTTTCCACACGAAGGTCTGGATCCTTCTGCTCGTGAGGCTCGAAAGTGGCTCCGCTTCAACCCACTTTGTGAAATAGTCTATAGCTACGACTAAATAACGAAGCTGACCTGGTGCCCGGTCAAATGGACCAACAATGTCAATTCCCACTGCATGAAAGGCCAAGGACTTTGAAGGCTACTGAGGTCGGTCTGCGGTAGCTTCTTGACTGTGGAGTGAAGCTGGCACTTCGGACATCTCTTGACGAGCTCGGCCGAGTCTTGGATGAGGGTAGGCCAATAGTATCCCGACCTCAGCATCTTCTTTGAGAGCGCTCTCGACCCAATGTGACTTCCACAGGATCCTATATGGATTTCTCTGAGTACGTAGTCCGCCTCTTCTGGCCCCAGGCATCTGAGAAGGGGCTGGAGATATGACTTTCTGTACAGAGTTCCCTCGTGGGTGAGGTATTTCTGGGACTTGACCATCATCTTTTTGGCTTCGAGGCGATCTTGTGGAAGTACACCTTCTCCCAGATACGCCTTTATTGGAGTCATCCAGTTCGGCTCAGCTTCTGTGATGATGCCGATGTGGGGCTCGTCAATACTCCGTGCTTGAATTTCCTCTACTGGTGGATTTGTGGAGGATGAGGCTAATTTGCTGAGGACATCAGCTCGGCTGTTCTCCTCACGTGGGATTCGGTGAATTGAGAAGTACCTGAAGCAGGTCAGCATCTCTTTAGTCTTTTCAAGTCTTGTTTCATCCTGTCCTCTTTGGCCTCGTACTTTCCAAGGACTTGGTTGACCACCACAGGAATCTCCAAGATTTGGATCTTTCTATTTTCAGCTCTTTGGCGGAGTCCCAAATTGGGGCTTCATACTCCACCTCGTTATTTGTGGTTGGGAAGAAAAACCGGTCGCGAGGTTACCTCCCGATTCTCGGGACCGAGGAGCAGATGCCCGCCACTTACTGTTTTACGAGGCTCCATCCACGTACATCGCGGTGACCTTGGTATGTTGAGGTCAGATTCCCCCGTTGTGGGAGTTGGGGTCGGAGTGACCTCTTTTGCAGGGATATCCTCAGTAAATTTGACCTCTACTAGAAAATCGGCTAGGGCTTGCCCCTTTATGGCCGGTCTGGGCGAATATAAAATATCGTGCTTGCCGAGCTCCAGTACCCACTTGGCTATACGCCCTGATGATTCCGGTTTTGACAAGACTTGTCTCAGCGGTAAGTCAGTCAGTACCTGAATTGAATGGGCTTGGAAATAGGGTCGGAGACGTTGCTTGGCGTTCACCAGTGCCAACGCTAGTTTCTCGAAGCTGGTGTACCTCGTTTCTGGCCCTTTGAGAGCTCGGCTGATGAAGTAGATGGGAAGTTGTTTACCGACCTCATCTCGCACCAGTACCGCACTGATTGCCTCATCCGAAGCGGCCAAATATAAAGAAAGGAGCTCGTCTTTTTTCGGGGCAGTCAGAGTGGGCAGGTCGGCGAGATATTCTTTCAGCTGCGTGAAGGCGACGTGGTGCTCTTCCAGCCAGGCAAAGTCCGGAGCTCTTCTCAAGATTTTGAAGAAGAGAAGTTGCTTCTCGGCAGCCCGAGATAGGAATCTCGAGGCGCCGGACATCCGGTGAGCTTATGGATCTCACGGATGGTCTTTGGTACTTGCATGTCGAGTACCGTCTTGACCTTAGTTGGATTCGCCTTCAAGCATTCTTGAGAAACCCAGCATCCCGTGAATTTCCTTTTCACCATGAATGTGCACTTTTGGGGGTTGAGCTTAAGGTTTGCCGATCTGAGGAGTTGGAGGATCGTTTTGAGGTCGTCAGCACAACTTCCCATTTTTTAGCTTTTGACCATGATGTCGTCGATGTAGACCTCGACGATCTTCCCAATATAATCTTTGAATATGGTATCCACCATCCTTTGATAGGTAGCTCCGCGTTTTCGCCGAAAGGTATTTTTCGATGCAAAAAACACGAAGTCGATGATGAACGCTGTCTTTGGAGCATCCTCACAGCTCATCGAGGACTTGGTGGTACCCTTATGCAGATCCGAAATCAAGATCTCGTGGCCCACCGGTGCCTCCACCTTCTTGTCAATATCGGGAGGGTAGCAATCTTTGGGCGTGTTTGTTGAGGTCGGTATAGTCGACACACGCGCCACCTCCTCCTCAGCTTCGGACCACGATTGGATTAGCCATCCAGGTTGGGTATTTGACCTCGAACAGGATCTTGGCCTCCCGAAGTTGAGTCATCTCGTCTCTTATGACCTGGCTTCGCTCTGCCGCGAAAGCTCTCTTCTTCTGCCGAATTGATTTAGTAGCCGGGTCGATGTTGAGGCGATGAGTGATGAGCTCGGGTGACACTCCGGTCATGTCGAGTGGAGACCATGCAAACACGTCCTTGTATTCCCTTAGAAGCTGTTTGACATGCTATCGAATATCAGTTGGACGCTGGATGCCGAACTTGACGACTTTGGAGGGATCATCGTCGCATAGTTGAAGGTTCTCAGTCAGGTCGTCCTGGGGTGTCAGCTTCTGAGGTTTTTGTAATTGCTAGGCCTGAGGTAAGGCCGCATCTTGGGTTGAGACTCGTAGACACTCTTTGGCTGCCGTTTGGTCACCCTGGATGCTTAGCACTCCCACCGGGGTGGGTATCTTGATGGTCAGATGGTACACCGAGCAGACGGCTTTAGTGGGGTATAGCCAATCTCTTCCGAGAATGATGTTGTACGGAGAAGGAGCTCGGACCAGGAAAAATTGAATGGCTTTGGTGACCGACCTGGGAGCACGTCCTACGATAACCGGAAGGGTAATGATGCCCTCGGGTTGAACCGCTTCCTGAGTGAAGCTCCGTAGTTGGAATGGTGCGGGATGTATTTGAATCCCACCGACCTCGAGTTTATCCAGGCAACTCTGAAAGATGATGCTGACAGAGGCACCGATGTCGATGAAGACCCGGTGAATATTTTTGTTGCCTACCACGGCTTGTATGGTGATGGCATCTTGGTGAGGCATGATCTTGGGTACCGGGTCCTCTTTGGAGAACACTATGTTCTCACCATCCCGGAGTCGCTTATTCTTCGGCTCTTCGGGGACCGGTCTCCGAGCTTCGTTTTTCAACGACGACCTCGTTGTTCCTATGGGCAGTCCGGTAATAGCGTAGACCTGCTCCATCGCATTGGGACCTTCGTCCTCGTCGTCTTCAGGTTGGGTCGTCATCGAGGTCGGCCCGCAGTTGTTGCCACCTCCATTCTTTCCTCTGCGCTTCTTGTTCCCCGGCCCAGGTCGGCCGAGGTATTTCTTGAGTGCTCCTCCTTTGACGAGCTCGTCGATCTGCGAGCCCAAGTTTCTGCAGTTTTCGGTATTGTGACCATACCCTTGGTGATAGTCACAATACTTCTCCGTCGACCTCTTCTTAGATCCTCCTTTCATAGGAGGAGGTTTCGGGAAGAGCTCGGCGTGGAGCTCAAATATCTCCGCCCTCGATTTGAGCAGATGAGGCGCGTTGCCGCCAAGGTTTGGCCGTGGTCCCAGCCTAGACTCCATCGGGCCCTTCTTAATCCTTTCGAAGGCATTTCGGCGATCAGCGCCTCGGCCACGATCTTCTGGCTTTTTTCTTTCAGCCCTCTGCTCATCCCAGATCTCTCTCTTCTTCCGATCTGACTCGTCTCCTTTGACGTAGTTGTCGACAAGGGTCCAGAGACGACTAGCCATTTTCGGCTTTTCTCGGATGATCTCTTTATTCAATGCGCCAGGTCTCATCCCGTTCTTGAACGCATTGATGATATAGAGATCGTTACTCTCATCAATTTTGAGAGACTCCTTGATGAATCTCGAGATGAAGTTCGACATCGTCTCATCTCATCCCTGGCGGATAGTGAGCAGGTCGGACGAAGGCTGCTGAGGTGGCATCTTCTGGTAAAAGCGCCACTTAAACTGATCCATTAGATCACAGGCGGTGTATCTTTGTTTTGGCGGAGTGAGGTGAACCAACGTCGGGCGTTAGAGATCAGGACCTCGGGGAAGACTTTGCACATATGATAATCCTCCATTCCTTGATTCGCCATGTTGGTGGTGTAGGCGAAAAGGAAGTCGGAGGGATCCCCAAGACCATCATAGGCGCGATGTTGGGTGCCTGTATCGTTGGGGTGAGGGTGTATCCAGATTTCCACGGAGAAAGAGAATGATCCTCCGTGCGGTCGAACCCAAGCTCGTTGCCATCTCTCTGGAGGGTGGGAGATCGTAACGACGTCTATTGTCTCTTGAGGGGTTCAGCTCGCCTCTCTCTCTCTGTCTACTGGGCTCCCGGCGGCATGTCGAGGTGGTGGCGACTTGGCGGGCGCGGAGGTGAATGGTTGCGCCACCTCGGCGAGGTGATTGACCGGCGGTAGGCGATTTACGCGTTCTCGGCTGTTATCTTTGAGGTGGCGTTGGTCATTCGGTGGGACGAGCGACCTCGGGCGCTGTGATTACCGTTCGGGCACTCGAGAGGTGCCCGCTCCGTTTGTCCTCTGGTGGAGGAAACTCTGGAATTGGCCGAGATTGGCGTTGAGGAACTCAGACACGGCTCGGCCGAGGACTTCATGAGATCGGTGAACCGCCGCATTCCTTTGGTATTGAGGTCGGTATTTTCTTCCTCGTTAGGGTGGCGATCCTGAGGGTGTATGGGAATGTTCTCCATGTAACCCTCAGGTGTGTTGCCGCTGGTGGCGTCCGCGATCCCTTTCCCGCGGCGCTGCGTGACTACCTGATCGTCATCTGCGCGGTTGTTACCAGCACCACCGACGGTGCTAGCGTTTGCACGTGTTCTTGCCATTAAATTGTAGAAAAACAAAGCTTTTTGTTCAGTTGTTTCCCACAGACGGCGCCAATGATAAATCTAGTGTATGTAAATGTACGAGATTTAAGAAAAGCAGTATAGAACACAAGAGTTTTAACGTGGTTCGATCAAGAATGAGATCTACATCCACGGAGGTGATGATCCTCAATACTTTCACTATAAACGGATTACAATGAGTGTATCTAAAAGGCTCTAGTATTCAATAAGTTGCTAACCCTTTTACCGTCGACTTAACCCCTATTTATACATATTCGTGGATCTCTAAAGATGTACCGGATCCCTTAATTAATGGGATCCAATCACCTTCCATAACTGACCACGATTTCCGCCTGTAACTGACCATGATGACCACGATCTACGTCTGTAACTGACCACGATCTCCGCCTGGCGCTTGGTCTTGATTAGGGTTTAGACACTGGGCTTTGGGCTTAACCGCGTGAGGCCTCCTCTGGGTCAGGCTCGGCTCGGTTGGGCCTGTCAGTGGGCCTGAGCGGTTGGGCCATATCCCATCAGCCAGGATATTGTAGATGTGGTCATAATGAGAAAGTGGTTTACTTGGAATATTAGATTAGATTTGACAGTAACATATGATTGAAGAACATCATGCATGAATTTAAGCTTAAGGTATTTTTGTATCCAGTAATTTCATTACATCAAGCTAAGAAAAAAAATACAACCACCTCAAGTTACTTGAGCTAAGAACTGTGCACGGAAATACAATCATAGCAAACGATAAACAAAAAACCTGCTCCCAATTTTTTGTTAATAAAAAGAAACAGCTACACCCAATATGATAATTATGAAACAGCTTCGGCTCGTTAAATTCTTTCTTGAACACCGAAAATAGTTCCAGCAACCATTTAGGCCTTCCATATTCCATTATGAAACAACCTTTCAAAACTCCTATCACGAAACCACATCCATATCCCAAAACCACAGGTCGCCAAGTAAATCCATTGATAAAATTGGAGCCATCGTCACTTTCTTGAGGCGACATAGAAAGTTGCTCGCATTCTCTCGTCAACGGAAATCCGCATAATCCCGAGTTCCCAATGTAGGAGCTATTGTCAAATGTCGGAAACTGGCCGCTAGATTGAGGTATCTTCCCAACAAGATCATTCACTGAAAGATTTAACATTGAAAGAAAATTCAACGTTGTTAGTTGCAGAGGAATCTCACCACTCAAATGGTTCCATGATAGGTCCAAAGATTCTAGGGCTTTCACATTTCCAAGAGATGATGGTATATGCCCAGTGAGACTGTTATGAGACAGATTCAAATACTTCAGTGAATTAAGGTCTCCAATGGATTCTGGAATACTCCCACTGAAATTGTTCTCAGACATGTCAATAGATGTGAAGGTTTTCAAGATCCTCACCACTGATTGCTCTGAGACTTTCAAAACAAAATCCATTGATTCCTCATACTTGCTGAACCAGTTACTCTTTTCTGAAACATTTTCCTTGACATTCATCATGGCTGGAAATGTTGTCAAATATCTAGTCGGCAGGGAGCCACTAAATTCATTTTGAGATATATCCAACACTTGTAACTTGTGAAATGGAGCTTCAGTCATCTCTGCAGCGGGCAACATGCTGCCATTAAATCTGTTATAGCTCAAAACAAGGACTCGAAGATCGACAAGAGTCTGCATCCAAAAGGGAAACCCATCTTGTATTTTGTTGCTTCCAATGTCAAGAACTTGTAGCTTCCACAATTTGCTAGGGATTGTGGTAGTGTTCCTTCAGATGATTGCTGTTGAGGTTGAGAGACTCGAGAGCGCAACCCTTTGCAAATGATGGTGGAATGAAGCCATGAAAGCCATTTTCCTTCAAATGCAAAACCTGCAAAGATTTACTCAACTCTCCCAAACACTTTGGAATTGACCCCTCCAAACTGTTATTCGATAGATGGAGGTATTGGAGGGATCTTAATTTACAAATGGATGGTGGAATCTTTCCAATGAATTTGTTTTTAGCCAAGTTGAGATAAGTTAAGTTGAGGAATCTTCCAATATGGGGTATGTAACCTTCAAAAAGGTTACTGGAGAGATCGATAGACCGAAGCTTGGCGGTGAACAATTCTCCAGGAAGTGTACCTGAAAGATATAGCAAGTTGGTATTTGATACTTAACATGATATTATTAGAAGGTAGGAGTAAGGCTGACAATTTTCGACACGACACGAACACGCACAAAATTAATCTCGATAGTAATTACAATTATTACACTAATGAATTGCCTTCTCTCTTTTATTGATTGATATACTGCATGAATAAAACTTTTATTGATTGATATACTGCATGAATAAACTTTTACAATCTCGATAGGACCCTGTACTGATTGTTAATTGTCAAAAAAGGTGACGAAATATAAGGAAGTCCAACTTTTATTGATTGATATACTGCATGAATAAAACTTTCTAGATTGATATACAACTTAAAAAGCTATACTAGAAATAAAAATCTTACCGGTTAAAGTATTGTTGATGAGGTATAATTCCCTGAGTGCTTTCATCTTCCCAATTTCTCTTGGCAATGTCCCATTGAGAGTGTTATTTATTAGGGAAATATACTCCAAAGAAGACATGTTAAAAAAGGTGGGAAGCAAAGGGCCCGTCAACTTGTTAGAATCCATGGATAAAAGTAGTAAATTATTGAGACGGCCAATCTCATTTGGAATAACACCTATAAAAATATAGAATCAACAAAACTCAATCCACTTATCAAATTATAAGAAAAGATAGTAAAATTCTCTACCTATTGTGATGCACTTTGAGTTCTAATAACGAAATTAATAAGTTCTGCTTGTCATATATTCAATTGTGATTTTAGAAATGACCATTTATATCCGAATCAAACTGACCAAAACCACCCTGCTACTGAATGTGATCCTCTACTGCATTTCTTATAAGACCTGTTCAACAATTTGGTTCGAACTGAAACCAAATCGTGGTCAAAAAATTTAGTAACTAATTAAATGTAGAAATTGAATGAAATTTATCTCATTTAATCAAATACAATGATGATGATGATAAATATTTTTTTCAATACTATGCGATAGTTGTGTTTATGAATACTTTTGAGAAATTCAATATCCTTCCAATAGTTTGTACATTTTCTATAAAGTTTCTTTCAATAATATTAAGTATATTTTTTGAATTATTAATCCTATATGAGTTATTAATAAGCTTTTAAAAGAACTTATCATTTCTTATCATTATATATGCTATACGTTTTATTACTAAATTTTTGTGAATATTTTTCTCAAAAACAAATCTCCAATTTCTCCATAAGGAATAATTTTTGCCATATTAATTCTTGAGGTTTTTGTAGGAACTTTTTAAAATTTAAAGGTTCAATTTTTATATGAGTTTTCTTCAAAATAATTAGTTTTTATATGTATATATAATTTTCTCATTCTTATAATCTTGCTTATATTATGAATAAGTGTGTTCTTATTAATTTATTCATGAATCATAGAAGATATAGTTTCTTAAAACAATAAAGAAGTAATGAAAAAAAATCTTTTGGAAAGGAACGACTACTTTTGATGAAGAGAAAGACAGCACACAATTGATGCCGAGTATTGGCTATTGGTCGACCAAATAATTTAGGCTATCGGGCAAGGCATAAACTTTGCTGCGTCGTCCGCAAAGTTAGTGTAAATTATGAATTAATCATTAAGTTAATAGCTAATTAGGAGTAAGTTAATAGCTAATTAGGAGTTAATTAAGGGTTGTGTGGAATTTAATAATCACTAATTAGAATTTATTAATATTAATTATAATTTATTAATTTCAAGTTAAAATTTATTTATTATAATTAGAATTTAATTATAACACATGCAAGCTCATTGAACAAAAACCACTTTGACCTTCCTAAATTTTAGTTAAAAGATAAAGAAAACTACATAGCTCTGATTTTATTTTATTTTTCGTGATGATACTTATACAATTTAAGTTTAATATTCTAAATTGTAAATTAAGTCTATTTGGAACTGTTGAGCACCTCCTTTTTTTTTTAACCAATCTGATCTTTGTGCATTAATTTTTTTTATCATGTAAATTATACTAGTAAACCAAATACGTAAAAAAATATTAAGTGATAAATGATGGCAATTTGTTTTATTTATTCCACTAATTCCATTGTAATTGGTTTTCTAAATTATTTTAGTACATGACATGATATAAAATATTACATTTCATTTTGTACTATACCAATCACTTAATTTTAGTAATTAATAATTATATAAATTTTTTTTTTTAGATTTTTTTTGAAAATCAAACCTATGATTGTACAATATTTAATACTCCCTCCGTCCACGAAATTTGTTTACTTATTTCCTCTTTGGACCGTCTACGAAAAACGTTTATTTTTCTCTTATGGACATAGATCCCACATAATCCTCATAACTTTTCCCCATATACTACCCACTTATTTACTAAAAAACATGTTGTGGCCCACCTTTTGAATTCCACTTAACATTAATGTACTCATTTTTTATCCAACACTCCTTACAATTATGTGTCCCATTCTCTACTATTTATACATTCATTACAATTTATTAAAACTCGTCTCATTAAAATTTGTATAAAATTTGTATACGGATTTCGTGGACGGAAGGAGTAATATTTATATTTATTCTGTTAAATTATTCATTTAGACAATGATGGACTCCTAGTTTTTAACACCTAGCCTACAATTGAAAGACTTCGTAACTTTCATTTATTCATAAACAAGAAAATTAATATAGATTAACAAAAATAAAAGTGCTGAGCTAGAAAAAGGACAGAATCATACCACTTAAAGCATTACTATCAAGGAATATTGAACGAATGGCTGTCATGTTCCCAATTTCTTTTGGAATTGATCCATTAAGTCCGGTGGATGCCATGCTAAATGTCTCTAAATTCTTAAGATGCCCAATATCTTTTGGAATATCACCTGTGAAATAAAAAAATCATAAAAAAAGTAGATCAAATTTAGTAATATGTAGTTGGTTTAAAAAAAATTAGTAATATGTAATTAAATCTATATCGGGAAACATGATAATAAATTTTAGCCCATGTATAAGGAAAGGGTAGCATTTTAGTCACGTTGGTAACTTAATTAGTACAGGAAGTGAGCAAATTTAGTTCTTAAAACTTTCAAAACTATGCTATTTTTTCCCCACTAACCTACTATTTGTGATTGAGAACATGAAATTTAGGACCTTCAAACGATATTGTTGTGAAACTTTGATAACACTTCAAATCTTAATTGATTTCTAGTTTCTTAGAAAATTGGCAGTCTCTAGTTCGGATTCTATACGGACGCTCTCAATTAATAATTAATTATTAATAAAATAATATTTAATTAAATTTAAGTATTAATTAATCATGATAATGATTAATTAAGTTCAATTAGAATTTATTAGTCTCAGTTATAATTTTATGGTTGAATATTGATTCTCAATTATAATTTATTTTACTGCAATTATGATTTATTCATTCCTAATTAGGATACACTAAAGAATTTAATTAATAATTCAACCAATTAATTAATTAAAATTAAATAAAGTAAAAGAAAAAAAGAGTTGGGCTCAGGCGTCCGCACGATGCAGACAATCTGACAGGAGACCACCTTATGAAAAATTCATAGTAAACTTCCTTGAATTGCATAGCTTTCCTTGAAGATCCAATTCTTATTGAAATTGCATGAATTTAGAAGTTCTTAAAATCTAATTTTGTTAACCCCTGCAGTTACAGGACACAATTTTGGCTTAAAATGAAAATTATACTGGAAGCATAATTTGCATTTTCCATTTCTTAGGCATTTTGAGTCAATAATAATTGGAAATCTATCACAGCTACTTAAAATAAGAATATATTTGTCTCTTAACGTCATTGTTTAAATGTACAAAAAAACATTGTTTAATATTTTAGTAATTAAAATATACAAACAATCGTATTGTATTTTATCATGCGGGTTAAATGCATAAATTATTTTCTTTAAACAAAATAACCTTTTTAGTTATAATATTTAAAGGTTCATCATCTAGAGTTTCAAAAACTAAGATCAAACGTAATCAAATCGAAAGTATTGCCTTATAGCTCAAAATAAAATAAAATTGACTTGTTAGGACCGCTTTTCAACCCAGTAACGACCTTTGAGATCATCTATCTCACTTGTGTACTACTCTCGATGTTTTAGTCATTCCTCACTTTCATTTTTTTAGTTTAATTTTACAATTGTTAGTTTAGAATAGATTATGGCCAAGTAAGGTATATAATTATCTTTTAGCTTTTAAATTTTACTTAGGTTTATTAATCATTTCATAATTAGAATATATAAAGTTTTAATTTTCAATTCTTAGTTAGCATATATTAAATAGAATGATTACATTATAATTAGTTTTTATTTCATAATAATTTTAACAATATTAAATTTGAAGGTGGTATTCAGGTGTGAAACCAAACCTTATGAAATTTAAAGTAGCCGCCCCATTAGCCATTATGAATCATTTTTTTTTATCCCAACTATTGTCAAGCAAACTTTAATCAAACCCTTCTGCGAATCATTTTTTTTTATCTATTTGTTAAAGTAGCCGCCCCATTAGCCATTATGAAATTTTCAATAACTTGGACTAAACGGTAAAATGAATAGAATGGCAATAAAAACATTTTCTTATCATGGTGGTTGAAAAAGAATGTAAATTTTCAAGTGAGAATGCGAGAGGATCATAATTAGTTAGAAAATTTTGATTTAGTGTGGTCCCTATATTTTCTATTTAAGTGTGGTGCTCATATGTCCTCAAATAAGGACGTCTTCATAGGATTATTAATTGATTATTATTATTAATAATTAATTTGGAACAATTTATTATTTTAATTAGAGTTTAGTAATTTTCAATTAAAAATTGAGAAGTACTCCCACCGGTCGGCCCGGGTTCGTCTCGGATCCGACCCGACCCAAATACAATCCGCTCATGTTTGTTCATAAATAATGTCAATTTTTTTATTTTTTTTGGTTTTTTTCAATTAATATAGAAATTTTAAAGATCGCGTCACGATGGACTCGAATCCAAGACCTTTAGCTTGAAGCATTAACCACTCTACTACTAAACCAACATATGTACACATTATTATCAATTTTATTCATTAGCATTGCTAATTTTATTTAAAACAGTTGGTACTTTTACTAGAATCATGTTTTTTGGTAAAAGATAGAAAAAATATTAAGGAAACTACAATCACTTTTTCTAATTAGAACTGTCACTTTTATTCATAGCAGCCCTTTACTTTTATGCATAAGTAATGTAACTTTTATCCAAAATAATTGTCACTTTAATTAAAAAAAAACTGTTACTTTTATTCATAAGAACTATTTATACTTTTATTCAAACCATTGTTATTTACATGCATGTATGACGGGTTATCAGTCGGGTATTTGTGTCAGATCCGGCCCGACCCCCGAGAGCCATAGGGCCGAGCGTACTAGAGTTTTTGTGTTAGAAGCTTATTATTTTTAATAATAATTTATTAATTATAATTGATTTTAACAAGGACTCATACATCATGCAACGGATGCATAGAAGTGTTCCTCTATCATGTATTTACCCACAAACTTCCATACATCACCAGAACGCAGTAAAGCAAGAAGAAAAGGCATTCGTAGAAAGATCTAATATGGTACTATAAATGACTAAGAGGGTGTTTAAGTTTATTTTAAAGATCTTATAAGTTCCAAGAGCTTATAATATGTTTTAGAGCTTTTAAGTTGTCAAAGTGTTTGAATAATTGAGCTTATAAGTTAGAGAAAGAATCATAAGTTAGAGAAAAAATCATAGTTAAAGAAAGAAAATCTATGAGATGTTAAGTTGATAGTATATATATTGAAAATAACGAATCATAGCAAGATTATTTTGATAAATTCATTGTTACTTATAAACATGAAAAATAAGTTTAGGTTGAACAACTTATTTTAGGTGAACTTATAAGCTGTTTATGAGTTTATTTTACCAAACAATTTATAGGAACTTAGAAGCTCTTAAACAACTTATAAAATATTTTGAAGAGCTTATAAGCTCAGCCAAACTCCCTCACTCCTCTAAATAAAACTTCTCAACTCGACAGATTATTGCAAAAAATAGATAAAGAAAAAGTTCTTAAGAGGTAGAACAAACATACCAGTTAAAGTATTATTGTAAAGGTATAATTCTTTAAGGGCTGTCAAGTTCCCAATTTCTCGAGGAAGTGCTCCAGTAAGTTTGTTCGATTCCATCCATAATGCATTTAACATGTTAAGATGACAAATCTCAGCTGGAATATTACCTGTGGATAATATGTTTATGAATCTTAATTAAACTTTAAATTGTATAAGTAGTTTAAATAATCTCGTGCTTTTAGTTTACAAATTACAGCACACTATCTCCAAAAATATGAAATATTTCATATTTTTGGAGATAGTGTGCTGTAATTGGTCAAAAAATATAATATATATATCATTCGTGTGTGTCAAAATAAAACAATCGTATATAGATACCACTAGAATTTCAAACTGTTTTTATACTATTTTTGCATATATATATATATATATATATATATATATATACCGTAGTATCCGATCCCCAAATAGTATGTAGTACCCAATCTAGACCATATATTTTGAACATGTGGCCACACCACAAGCTGACACGTGGCAGCTCCTTTTCTTTTCTTTTTCTTTTTTTAATTTTCGCAAGGGGCAAATGGAAAAAAACAAATCGCCTTCTTCTTCTCTCCTTTGACGTGAGAGACGGCGTGATGTGGCGGCAACACCGGTGAACAACGGAAACATGATACACAAACAACTACAAACAACAGATTTTGAAAGAAAGAAAGAAAAAATAAAAATTGAGGAACAAAATTGATGGATTTTGAGAAAAAATAGAAGATGAATTTAATAGATGATTGAAGAATCGAGAAAGATGGTGGTTATGACGCTGGTTCACGGTGAATTCGCCGATAATCAGTGAAAGAGACGACAGAATTGTTAGAGAATGATGGATGAGAGATTTGATGTCGAAAACCATAAAAATGCATTGAACAAAACATGAAACTGCATTGAACAAAACATAAAAATGCATGTTCCCACGAAATAGAAACATGCATTTAACTTAGCACGTTCATGCATTGATCAAAACATGACCATGCATTTAACAAAACATGTTCATACTTTTAACAAAACGTAAAAATACAGGCCAACGGGCGTGAGCAGCGTCGGGCGACGCGACGAGCACGAAAGCGCACTGGCGCACCAGCAGCGTTAGACGCGAGCTTCCAATCACATGCATTATTCTCTTCAACGTATGTATTTTTTGTTCATTTGAATGCATTATCCAGTTCAACTAAATGCATTGTTTGTTTTTTTGCAATCACATAACAAATCAAATTACTAATCTACCCTTAATGTAGCTAAAATCAACGAAATTAAACTTAAAAGTTCGAAAAATCGAACCATAGGATCTATGAGATGAGTGGATGAGATTGAGACTACATACTACCTCGCAGACAAAGTACTATTTGATCCTCCTCTATATATATATATATATATATATATATATATATATATATATATATATAAGGACAACAGTTTAAAATATATTATTATTATTTTCTTAAGAATTTAGTTCATATATTACGAAAAAATTGTATTTGATTGAAAATCCCAATTACGAATTTCTCATTGGACATGGTATGAAAATATATAAAATTTATATTAGACTTGGAGCGAAAGGTAATTATTGGTTGTATGGTCATTTACCTAATTAAATTATGATACTGCGTGATGGCCCAGTTCTCTTTATTTTATTTTATTTTCGTTGAAATCTCGATTGCTACTTTCAGTACATATTTGGTAAAATCTACACCACACTATTTAGGAAGTATAAATCATACTTGAAAACTCAGGAGTAATATGGTAAAACCCACACTACACAAAACGGATTAATCATATTTGGAATCAGGTATGACAAAATAAAATCCACACCACATAAAACGGATAAACCCCAATTGAAAAATCATGAACTTACATAAATCGACCAAAACAAAAGATGAGGGAAATAAAACAAGATTAAATATATTGATAAGAACAAATATATATATATATATATATATATATATATATATATATATATATATATAGCCCATTCTCTTTATTTTATTTTATTTTTCGTTGAAATCTCGATTGCTACTTTCAGTACATATTTGGTAAAATCTACACCACACTATTTAGGAAGTATAAATCATACTTGAAAACTCAGGAGTAATATGGTAAAACCCACACTACACAAAACGGATTAATCATATTTGGAATCGGTATGACAAAATAAAATCCACACCACATAAAACGGATAAACCCCAATTGAAAAATCATGAACTTACATAAATCGACCAAAACAAAAGATGAGGAAATAAAACAAGATTAAATATATTGATAAGAACAAATATATATATATATATATATAGGGAAGAGTTCAAATAAAAATCTATTTTTTCGTAAAAACCTGAAAACCAATACATTTTATTTACGAGGTTAATGCACTTTATGTATAAAGTTAATGTCCTATGAAATATTGATGAATAGTGTTTTCTTTTATCAGAACTCAAAGGTGCGTTAGTTTTATACATAAAATGCATTAACTTTATACGTAAAGTGTATTGATTTTTAGGTTTTTACGAAAAATTAGATTTTTATTATAATTCATCCCTATACATATATATAGATATATACCTGTTAAACTGTTGAACCCAAGGAATAATTCCGTTAGCAGTGTCAAGTTCCCAATATCTCTTGGCACCTCTCCCACTAAGTTGTTGCTGTACAAGGAAAGTCGTTCAAGGTTTGAACATTGGCCCAAGCTTGATGGTATTTCTCCAGACAACTTATTGAAAGATACACGAAGCAGTTTGAGGTTGTGAAGATTGTGTTTGCACATGTCGATTGGCAACTCACTTGACAAAGCATTACCTGTTAAAGTGATTACTTCTAACAGTGACAAGTTGAAGATGGATGGAGGAATGGGTCCATACAAGAAGTTCTCATTCATATCTAGAGAAACAAGAGAAGAAAGATTCCCGATTTCCGGAGGAATGGTGCCTACAAGTTCCATATTAGAGATATTCAACCCAATCACACGGTTATTGAGTGAATCACAAGTAACTCCTATCCACTTACAAACAGAGGTTTGGGTACTCCAATTATTTCTCAATAAATTGTGAGGATCTGATGTGATATGAGATTTTAAGGCAAGAAGCGAAGAACGATCGGTGTTGATATTAGTGTTGGCTAAGCCGAAGTCCATTAAACAATGAACAGCTAAAAGATGAGCAAGTAAGAAAATTTGGGAAAGCATCTCTATCAGACTTCTTTTTGTGCGGGAAAATAGGAACTATTTTAGTTGAGGATATTGTGAGAGTGGAGACCTTAAATAGCCGCTGCAGTAACTGAGAAAAAAGAGGTTGTTGTGGCAAAGTCATTAAAGAATCCTCTATTCCAAATATTAGTAGAAAACATTTATGCTTAATCTTTTATTCTAATAATCTATATCTATTTTTTATTACTAAAGACTTGCACAGACTATGCGAGTCTAAGTCAAAAGAAAAACCTTAATACTTTCCACCAACGGGCTACGACGATGTTTCTTTAATCAATTTTTGGGCTGCAGAATTTCCAATCTTGACCAAACGTTTTTCTCGAGAGGTAAAAGCATTGGAGGAATCGTCGCGAGAAATTTGATGCCGTGGAATCCATAAAAGAAACAAAAGAATAAAAGTCGAACATTTTGATGGAAAAGTCTATTCCAACGAGAGAATATTGTTGCAACTTTTGATTAATTATTGTTATTATTTTTGAATTTTGGTTATTCCTACTGGAAGAAATTTGTTGGAAACTACCAACGACAAATATTGTTGCAAATTTTGATTAATTCATAAATATTTATTTATTCTATTATAGAATAAATCTTGACTTACCTTATTATTTTCGAAATTAAGTCGGACTTATTGTTAGACTTACAAATCTCGTATTTAAGATATCGCACATTCATTAATTATTTATAGCAAATAACTAATCTCTTTAATTTCTTAAGTAGTACCATTTAATCTTATTATTATACTTGAACTAACTCAACCTACATGATTTAATACAATAAATCTTTTGCGCTCATTAAGAGAACGCCGTCATCCTAAATGGATAGCATGACATACAAGCACTGTCACCACCCAAGATGCAGAGAATCTTTGATTGTCACATGTAACCCTCACACATAATAAGTCAAAGTGATTGTTAGTAACTCATACTCATCTGAAATCTTATCAAGGTTGAGATCAACGTAAAGTCACTAAAATCTAAATTCTTCATGACGGTTACATGTATTGAGTCACGTCACTGTATCCATTTAGGATGATGACATTCCCTTAAGGAGCTCAAAAGGATTATTGTACTAAACCTTACAGGTTGAGTTTACTCATGTATAATAATAAGATTGAGTGGTACTACTTAAGAAATTCAAGAGATTAATTTTTTTAAGCAGTCAGAGTGCTATAAATAATTAATGGACGTGTGATATCTTAAATACGGGGATTCGTAAGTCTAAGTATAAGTCCGACTCAACTTCGATAATAAAGGGGTAAGTCAGTATGTGTTCTCTAGTGAAATGAATAAATATTTATGAATTAATTTATGTTCTGAACTGAACATAAGATAATTAATTCATTTGAGGCTCATCTTTAATCCTTGTATTTGATCCTTGAACTGAACCATCAAAGCCTATTGCCTATGGAGTTTTAGGCCACCCTTATGGAATTCCATTGGAATTATAAATTGAATATTGTATTATTTATTTAATAGATCTTCTAGTCTCGATAGATATTATCTGATATTATTTGATATCAAGAGATAATTATTCTAGAAAGTAATTATCTTCAGGGAAGAAAATAATTATTGTATTTATTAGATGTGGCAGAGTCCTATCATATTAGAGTTCTGGGGAGAGCAATATAAATACATGATAGGAGAAAATCAGATGATATATCCCTATAAGTGTGATTATCGAAAATCACATGCTTAATCATAGGGGACGAAAATTTTAGGGGTTTTCCATAAATTACTCTCACTCAATATTGGAGATCGGGCATCGGAGATACAGTCTAGAAGATCAATATTGGAGTCAGTCATTGATCAGATTTGTCAGAAATTCGCAAGTAAATACGATAAAACTCTTATGTATTGCAATTTATTATATAGAAGCATGCTATATAAATAATTAATACATAATAAATTAAACATTCAAAATAGATTATGAGAAGTATGGGTAAATTCAGTTTTTTTTATCAGGAAAAGAGCCTATACCACTAAGAATAGCACAAGTCTTGGTATATTTGCTCTGTCATTCCCGAGGGTCACTATAAGCTCGATTGCCCCCCGTGGATTCATCATATCTCCTGAAAAGTCAATTGATGTGGCCATGAGCCATCGGTTGCAGAGGTATTCTTATCGATACATGTTTGTAGCATGGAAAAAGATCATGTTGACAATGCTTCTTGCGTCAACAAGCACTCATTTTATATCATATTTTCTATTTTAGTAGTGATAACTAGGGACTAATCTCAACCCAATGAAATTAGTATTTTTGAAGTATTATCATAAGGAATCATGTGACATATCCTATGTAAAATGGAGTTAGTCATATAATTTTCTAAAATCAAATAAATTAAACGACATGTTACACGTGCAACTGCACATACTCTCTGCTAGTCAAATAAAAAAAACAAAAGAAATTTATGTGCGGCTTATTATGCGTTTTTTTATCATTGATTTGCATGTAAAAAAATGTAATTTTAGCCCTTCGCTATAAAGGAGAGCGTTTATAATCACGTAGTGATTTTATCTAAGCTTTAAGGAACACACAATTCATGGATATTTTTTCAGAAGGAATAAAGCCTTAATAATAAACAATTTCATTAGCTTTATATTTTTTCGTAAATGCTTGACGAAAAAGTAAGCTTTTGTGAAGAAATTGCAAGTACGTCGGTGGAATTATAACCATTTTCAAGTAAAAATGCACAATTCAATTTTCAAAGTAAAATTACAACTCTCTCTCTAGTTTTTGGAGTAAAAAAGACGTCATTTTTAAGTTAATAAACTAGAATATTTTACGGGTTTATCATCTATTCAAACCATAATTTAATATGTTGAATCACAATACACCTTACAACAATATACTTAATATGACATTCTATTCAAAGTAATTTCTCGATCTTTATCACATATACACTTCTTGAGTAGTTAATCAAAAAGAAAACTAGACACACACAATGGATCGTCGTTGTCGTGACTGTGCGTAAGTATTTATTAGACTCAATTTATCCAAAAAAGAAAAAACTTGAAATTATATTCCAAATCGATTTCAACAAAATATTTCTCTGAACCTAACATGCAACTGTCTATGTAACGCTCACATATATTTAATCAAACTTGTCTCAACCTTGAAACAAGTTCTTCATTGCTCCATATTTTCCTCCAACGTTTTATCGAACACCGAAAAACAGTTCCACTAACCATTTAGGCCTTCGAGTCATCATCACTTTCTTGGGGCAACGTGGGAAGTTGCTCACATTTTTTGGTCAATGGAAATCCACATAATCCCGAGTTCAGAATGAAGGAGCTATTATCAAATGTTGGAAACTGGCCGCCAGATTAAGGTATCTACCCAACAAGATCATTCACGGAAAGATTTAATGAGGACAGAAAATTTAACGTTGTCAGTTGCTGAGGAATTTCACCGGTCAAATGGTTTGAAGACAAGTCTAGTGTTCTAGTGCTTTCTGTTAAAAACATGGTATAAACATATTGAATTGTGTAGAATAGATGAAAGGATTAGAGGCTGAATTTTAGTGTTTTTTATTTCTCATTACAGACACTCTTTTATAGGGTTAGGAACAATTGTATAAGGAAAGAGAATAAACAATCCTCAAGGATCTTGATTGATTTGTGATGATCCTTAAATCTGCTAATTGATTTCTTTCCTTTCTTCCAACACTCTCCCTCAAGTTGAGTGACGATGATCTCCGATACTCAACTTGTCGAGAACTTTTGCAAAACTTTTGGAGTTTACGGCTTTAGTCAGGATGTCAGCGAGCTAGTCTTCTGTCATACCCCGTCTTTCTCAATAGGATTAGAATGACTTTCAAACTTAGAATTTAAATGATTCGTGCCCGATGAAAGAAATTTTTAAATTCCAACAAAAAGAATTTATTTCATTAAATATTATAAAGTGAATACGAGAATTATTATATATAATATAATAATCGAGTACGATTTATATATATATTTATATATAAATCATTATATCAATAATATCATGTTAATGTCTAATTATTAATTCTTAGTCTTTAGGAATCGAACTTGAAGCCCGTAAGAATGAATCTTATAATGGGCTTTGGTTTAACAAGACCCAAAAATGAAAGCCCATGGACAATCAAAACCCTACACTATATAAGCTTCTTCTTTCCATTTTGAACCCTAGCCTCCATTCCACAAACTCACTCTTTCATTCTTGCAGTCTCAACAAAGGGATCTACAAAGGTTTATACTTTTACCTATTCAATTAATGTGTATATGCATTTTATGTATACATGTATGTGTGTGGGTGTTGAGGGAGATGAGGTAGAGGGAGAGAGAACCGAGAGGGAGATGAGGCGGTGACCGTCGACGTGGCCGGCCAAGCGCGACGACGGCGGCGGCGGTCGTGGCTCGCCGTGTATGTGTGCTCGCCGTCGTGTGTGTGTGTGTGTTGTGCAGCCGTGTGTGTGTGCGTTCGCGTGTGTGTGTGTGTGCGTTCATGTATGTGTGTGTGGGTATACAGCGGCGGTGGAAGGAAAGACGGTCGGCCACTGCCGACGACGGCGGCGCGGCGGTGGTGATGTAGAGGTCGTGGCTGGTGGCGGCGGTTGCCGTCGCATGCGTGTGTGCGTCGCGTGTGTGTTCGTCTTGGCGTCGTGTGTGCGTGCGTGAATGCCGTGAGAGAAAACCGAGGAGAGATGGCGTGGCGATCGCGGTGGCGGCGCGCTCGCCGACCGGCGGCGTGGCGGGAGGCGACGGCGGCGTCTTAGAGCGTGTGCGTGCGTGTGTGAGTGCATGAGTGTGTGTGAGTGAGCGAGAGAGAGAGACGTGAGGGGAGGCGAGAGAGATAGAGAAAAAAATAAAAAATGTGTCGCCGGAATCTTCGCCGGCGACGGCGTCGGCGGCGACTGCCGGAAAGCGGCGCCGAAAAATGGGACATAATATTAGGTTTAGGGTTGAGAGTTATTGGGCTGGGCTTGTGTTATTTTAAATTAAATGGGCTTCTTTATTTAATTCAAAGTGTTGGGCCAAAATTTTAATTAATGTATTGGGCTCTTCTTATTACATTGGGCGAAATTAATGTAGAGAGATGGGTGACTTAATTAATTCATAATGTTGGGTGGGCTTTTTAATTAAATGTCGATGGGCTGATTTTATTTTAAAGGATGGACTAGAATTTTTAATTAAATGCTGATGGACTATGTTTTAATAGTGGGCCGAGAATTAAAAGAATTGGGCTGAAAATTTATGGATTGGGCTCCAGTGAATTAAATTAATAGTTGGACCTTAGATTTAATTAATAATTGGACTTCAATTAATTAAATTCTTGGACTCAAATTAATTAAATATTTGAGACTTAATTAATTAAATTATATTAAGTCTAATTAAATAAATAATTAACTTAATTATAAGTTTAAATTATTTAATCATGGTAAGTTGATTAATTAATTAATTAATTAATTAATTAATTAATTAATTAATTAACCGACTAATTCAAGAATAAGTCTAAGTTTAAGTTACTTAATTATGATTATGACTTATGTAATTAATTTAATTAATTTCTTTTAAAGAAAGAAATTAAATTAGAATGTTTAATAAATTAAATTATGTTAATCAAGTGCATAATTTGATAATTTTATTATTTTGAGTTATATTAAGCGAGATTCCTTAATATATATGAATTTAGTATCCATTTCAATTGCATTATACTTTTTTGTAAAAAAAGTATTTAACATAAGAATATTATGAAATTTAAATACGTTTTAAACGAAAAGACGAACAAGGGTATTGTTGGTGCCCTTAGCCGATATATATTAGTTTTCAAATTTAATTATATTTTGAAAACCCGGGCTTAACGAATCATAAGTTAGTATCCTCCTTTACTTGAACTTAAGGATAGCTCTTCGAGACCTATTAAGATTAGTGCTTCTTGTAGGTTTTGACGATCAATGGGATTAGCGTTGCTTTCCCGAGATGCATATTATAGTGAATTCTTCAGGCTTTGTCCTATCAAGGTGGGCTTTATTTACGAAAAGTATATTTGAGTTATATGCTCGATATTTCATGAAATGCTGTTGTTTATCCAATAAAATATTTTGTGCGCTCTGCTCTGTTTAAGGCTCGTATATGTATCGATCGAGATTCTCTTTTAAACCTAATATGTTAATTGAGAATTGTGTATACTAGTTAGTTGCTTCGGTGGGTTGATCTCCATCGGGCACTAACATAATCATGAGGCGTTATAAGGGTGCTTGTCTGGATGCGTTCCGGAGTACGTCATGTTATTATGGTGCTTGCCTGGATGTGTTCCGAAGTACATCATGAAATTATGAAATTTGTTCGGGTTACATCCCCGATGACAATCATGTGGGCATATGATCCAACTGTGGCTAGAGGTCCGGGATCAAAGCGAGTAACGGAAGAGTCGTGACAATGGGCCCAAATGAATGAAATATTTTTGCATGCTTAGAAGTGGTTTCTCTTTTTAAAACCTTCTAAGTCATGTTATCATGATTGGATAAACTGCTTTTACGAATTTATGAAATGTTTATGAAAAATGCATGTCCACTGAGTACATTAGTACTCAGCCCAAATGTTTTCAAATGTTTTTAGGTTGATCAATGGGCGCTGACGAGGCAGAGCTGAGATTAGAATTCACTTCGTATTTTGACGGATTATTCCGTATTTTTGACTTCCGCTGATGAGCTAGCTCTAATTACCTTTTCCTTCTTGTCTATGACTTGAATTATATCTTTTGATTGAGCTTAGACTCTAAATCCTTGATGTTAGTATGGTTGATGTATATTGGCTATCAGAAGCACGAAACTAAACTTGTGATCCTGAGGATAGATGTTGTTTTGATTGGATTACATCATTCGATGTCTTCCATTTTCATTTAGGAAGCTATTCCCAAACTCTAAGGGTTTATTTACCTTGATCATTCGAGTCAACTTTTTACCTTATATTTTCGTAATTTCATTAGTCGCGCCTCGATTTACGAGCTTCCATTATTTTAAGAATTGGGGCGTGACATAGTGGTATCAGAGCATAAGTTTTCTTTCGTGTCTGTGACCGCCAAAATCTTTTAATGTCGAGTCTAGAATAGTATCTCTAGATTTCTTGTAATCTCAGTCGGCTCTTTCTCAACGAGCTTCACTGCACAACGGAGAAAGCACATTAGTAAAATGACATCACACAGAAGGCGAATAGATATGAAAGAATGGAGGTACCCTCACCCCTATCCAACCCCGATCCAGAAGGTTCCGACCGATGCACGCTCAGCTCGGCATCATTCAGGTCGTCCTCGGTGAACTCACAAGACATCTCACCAAATGAGTTGATCTCGCTCTCTAAGGTGCCCAAGGGTTTCAGCTTCACATCCTCAACCTTACCCACACCCCACTGATAACATGGGTACCTATCAACACGCAAAAAGAAAAACTTTTTTTGCCAATGGGACACCTTAGAAGGAGAGACACCTTGAGCGATTGCCGAGGTGACGGATAATATATACCTCCTGAACTCTTGACGCTAAAAAAATGCATCAGGACCTCGAAGGAGAGCTTCTTGCTAAGGCCGTAACAGGCAAACCCCAGCCCAACCACCGACCTAATGGAGTTTGGAGTAAACTGACATATGGGAATTTGAAAATATTCTGGATACTTAAAAGATGGGGCGAGGAGAACCTAAGTCCGGCTTTCAGGGAATCCACATACACTGTGGTAAAACCCTCCGGAGGGGCCATAGCTCTATCGCCGCTTTGCGGCAGGCACCACCAGGCCTCCGCCGGAATATGGTATTCCTTTGCTACCCCGCATACATCAGCAATGGTCAGAGACGAACGAACGTCCCTGACCTTGAACTTATCCCAGTCAGCGGGTATCGTGGGAACCCTAGCACTAATTCCCTAAACTTACCCATCAAGGTATGACACATGTAATCCTTAAATTCAACATCACTATCGGTGGAAGAAGACGATCGAGCAGACCCCGACAAAGACGAAGAAGAAGCCATACTTTGTAATGGGAATTTTACTTCAATCGAGTGATGAGATTCTGAATGAATGAACGAAATCGCCTCTGGTTCGCAAAGGAAAATTTTTCTGAGAACTTCGGTGGTAGAAGAAGGTGAAAAGTTCCCCCCTCTCTCACGCCTATTTAAAGAAAAAATAGGCACCTAAAAAATGCCTATTCGACTACCCACGTGGTTTCACACGGTTTGACGTGATTCAGACACGCGCGAAATTCGAGCGCGAAGTAACTGCCTGACACACATGACGTGAGGCGTGCATACGTGCCTGTCCAAGTCGTGCATTCATCACTAATTCCAGCCTGGCAGCTACCGCGTCATCTACCCGAGGACGGACTTCGGTACGTCATCTCATTGAGGACGAACCTCGTCACGTCATCGCAACCACACCGGTCTAACAGCTCAGTTCGGAATGTCTACTCAGTTCGGATTATCAGCTCAGCTCGGACCCCAATACTTCGACCAGCTGAGCTCGGACCCGATATATCGCCCAACTCAGCTCAGACCCGATAAATCGATCAGTTCGGCTTGGGTGTCAAACTCAGCTCGGATCCATACATCGTCTATCTCAGCCCGACTATCGCGCCATGGACAGCTGATTCAAGACCCGACACATCGTTCAGACTAGGTCGGAAAATGCATCTCATCCATAACAAAGGTTAGAAAGTCCACGATGCAACTTAGCCGAGCAACAACAGAACTCGGCATATTACTCACCTCACCTCGGTCTAGTTGTTACTCGACTAGTTGGGGGGGCTATGATAGGATACGGCCCAACCGCTACGGCCCAAAGGCAGCCCCATGTTAGGCCTACACGGTTCGGCCCAATACTTGGTCAAATCCCACCAGGCAAGAATCTCGGTCAAATCCCATCCCACAAGGCAAGAAGATCGGATAAAACCCCACAAGGAAGGAGATCCGCGGCAATGAAGGGATCAGATCCCTTGAAGGAAGGCAATCCGTTACACAATCATGGAAGATTCACTATATGTATAAATAGAGGGTAGATTGAAGAGGAGGGTTAGCAACTTATTGAATACTAGAGCCTTTTAGATACATTCATTGTAATCCGTTTATAGTGAAAGTATTGAGGATCATCACCTCCGTGGACGTAGATCTCATTCTTGATCGAACTACGTAAAAACTCTTGTGTTCTTTACTGCTTTTCTTAAATCTTGTCTATTTACCATACACTAAATTTATCAAATATCAACTACAAAATATATATTATTGAATATCAACAATAAAACTATATAATTAAAGTACTTGACTTATTAGCAAAAACAACTAAAATCCTATTAGCAACAACAATTAAAAATGAGTTACTGTTGAGAAATTTCATAGATTATTAAATTATTAACCAAAGGAACCAAAAATGAATTTTCAAAAATGCACCAAGTAGGGATCAAACCTGATTTCATTAAATGAAGAATTTTAAAATGCGTTGATGGCCGTTGAGCTATGCTAGTTGTAAATTTAAGCTGACACATAAATATAACAAATATATAAAACAACATACACAAAAGCCTTAATTTTTCGGAGTGCTTAAAAGATGGCAGTCTCACCTGCCTCAAAGGCCAAGTGGCCCTAAGGAGTTCTATTATGTAAGGATAGACCACTGGCTAGTTTATTAAATTTTTTTTATTTTTTGAGTGGGATTTATATTTGATACATATGTCTATCGAATAGACGTGTTTTTGAAGGAACTCTAATTGGTCAATTGATGATCGATATAATTGTTTAAATAAGATAGTGATCCTATCGAACAGGTTCTTATTGAGGATTAATTTTCGTTTAAGTCTATATTTTCTTTTCATTGGGTAAACTTTTGCTAAAATTGTTGATGCAACATAAATGTATCTTGTGATTACTTGATTATGACATAAATGTCTCCAGTTTGCTTTTCATAAATGCTTAATTAGGAAACTTGTGACCGCAAAACAATCACACGATGAGGAAACCGATTCTTTACCAAATGATATGTTTTGTAATTCATATTAATCTGACTCAAAAGTAGAGTGTGAAATAATATAATAAATAAATTGATTTAATAATGTAAATTTGTTTAACAAATAAAATTAAGTTTGAGAAATTCTAAACATAGTTTTTTTTCTCTCACTATAGCCTCTTCTTTATCCACAAAATGTGATAGAAGGGGGATCATTATCATTAAAATAACGAACTTTGATTTAATTTTGAATTTCAACCTGATTTTTAGCAATCAACATTTCAATTTTTTTTAATTAAAGCTCCCCCAAATTTTTTGGCAAACCAAGTTTTCAAATCCTCGTTGTTTGAGATTTTGATTCGAGAAATCAAAATGTGGGTTGTGATGGTTCAAGGAGATGAATATTTCGACGTGTAGGTTGACGTCTAGTACCTGCTTTGTACAATGAATTTTAATGTTCAATCTAACTCTAATAAATGAAAATTGTTCTAGCAAAATTTGTAGCCATTAGCCCGTATTGGATGCGAATCTATAAGCCAAAATATTCATCTCATCGAGCTTGTCAGAAACCATACTTTCATTTCTCAAATTGAGATCTTAAAATGCAAGAATTTGAAAGCTTTGATTGACAAAAATTTGGTAATGGAATTTTTTATTGCAAAGAATTGAAAATTTGGGTACATATTTGCTACAAATGTCATGCCTAATTTACACATGGATTAAAGTTTATTTTTAAATTGCAATTATCCCAAAAAATGTGATATTTTAACTTACATGTTCTCTCGAATTGTAAGGGCTTTAGTGGGAACCCAAACTTGCATTCCTATATTTGCATACCATGTTGTCACCACTAAACTTCGTTAAGGATAGCTAATCTGAAAAATAGTGATTACAGATGAGAAATTAGGTGAGGTGATAGAAAGCAACTATGTTTGCTCAATTGAAAATTGAACTAGTTACTTATATAAACTTAAAGGAAGCACTTGATTAAAGTCTAAAGTTCACAGAGATCCACTAAATGTACTCATACAAGATTGTACAAACTCTAATTAAAAGATAACATTATATATAACTGTAATATAAATATAATGAAAGTGTTTTGCAGTTGAAAAATATAGTTGAGATACATGTATGAAGACATGTATCTCGGTCATTCTTTAACTAGACTCGGCAAAGGCTCGTCTTTACACTTCATCATTCACATCACAACTCAACCCACACATTCAGAAAAATATATGTAAGGATGATTATAATAACACTCAGTTGACACACTGCCAAAAGATACATCATACTTATATAAACTATAAATTGTTATGTCATCTAAATAATAACACAATGAGATTTTATCTTAAAGACTCATGCTTGCTAAATTCTCTTGTGAAGCTAAAGTTCATATGATCAGACTATATCCTTTTGTAATCTATCATATCTGAAGTTTTTGTGCTGGGAAGGTGGCCACCTTCCATGGACACAATGACCATCCAACCCGTTAAGATGACTTATGGTCCTTATGTGTACATTAATCCTATCTAGCGACTACCTAGTACATGATCCATATTCGACTATTGTAAAATTAGCAGAGCCAATGCAGATAGGTATCATAGATACATCTCAAAATATTTATGGCAAGACAATAACTTGAAAAGTATGACAGATCATGCTTGAAATAAGAATTTAAGTTGTTGGTTATGTAACTGATGGCTAAAATCATAGCAAATAATACCACAACTAAACGATGCAATTATTACAAGTTAGCAAGTCGAGTGTCGTATCCACATGGACTGAAAATCGAGCACACAATAAGTAATTATACACAGACGCGTCACTATTATTCAAACTAAATGAAGCGATAAATGTATGATTTTTATTAACTGAATAGAGAACTAGAAAAACGTAGAAAATGAGATTTGATTAAATATAATGACTCAACATAAATAATGCAATCAACCTATTAATCCAATTACTCATATTTAATTCATATCATGTGGAAGATTACATAAATAACTACAATCTTTCTCTCTCTCGGCAACTCTTATGATAGTTGATTAGCATAAATTCAACATTCACTAAGTCTCAAGAAAATATACTAATTCCTAAAGGTTCACTAAGATTATTCCTCCTACAATTAATTCCTAAAATACACTAAGCATTTAGATTAATCGTACTGCGTATTCTTGAATTCGGTTACTCAATTAAATCCGTTAAGTATTTAACTTAATAACTAGTATGCAATCATTTCAATATGAATTAAGCACCAAGAATCACAAACCATGAAGTGAAAAGCAAATTGGTATCAAAAGGTCAATCACATAATCTTAGTTAAGTCATATAAACCCTAGGATCAACTAGAAATTCAACTATGCATAATTAAAATAAACAAAACAAAAATAAAAGAAATAAAAAATATATTAATTAAATAAAAGAGTAAATAAATTTCGTGTTCGATTATCACGATGAAAGTTTTGAATCCTCGAGTCTCAAATATCTACTTGAAATGTAAATCTAAAAGCTAGCTAAAAACTATAAGAAATTGTTGTAGATAAATTAAAGGATGAATGGATGGTTCAATGGAGAAAATTTAAGTATGTGGGAAGTGTAATTATCGATGGAGAAAATTTATTGAATCCTAATAGGAATCAATTATAGTTGGAGAAGGTAATTGAATCCAAGTAGAAGTCAAAATACACAATAATAGAAAAAATCTCGAAAATAGGCAAAAAATCTAAAATTCTAGAATTGTTCGTCGCGGCCACAGTGCTGGCTATGGTAGACTGCGCGACTTTCCCATTTTGGCTTGTTCTTCCTCGTTCAACTCTGATTCACACATCGTTTTTGCCAATGGATTCCTATCGAAATGTACTTTACTCCTATGAAGTCCAATCTCATCAATTCCCACTCTATTTTTTCCTGTAAAAATGGCAAAATGTGTCATCGAGTATCATTTCTTAAAATATAAGCAAAACTAAATAAACACTCGTTCCAAAAATGATTTCTACTAACAAATTCCTCACAAATCTATGTTAAAAATTATTGAAAATTCATGTTTGTCGGTATCAAATTTATTGTTATTAGCTAACTTCATATGTATAGGACAATCTGCATTATCTATGTCGGATACAGAGGCCTATATATATGTCTGAATAAAATCCCACCCGATTTATGCTCTTCTTTCACAGGTGCACAAACTCATCTTCTTTGCTTGGTTCTTACTTTCACGCTCGATTTTATCGTATAATTAAAAGATAAAGATGTTCAGAATGTACTCATTGAAAAAGAATTCATGATTTTACTTTATTAGGGATTTCTATTAATTACGGAATTTAGGGATTTTGCATTCATTTTTTAGACTAAATTATTACTTTAGATTCTCGATGAAAATTCTATATCATTATTTTAACGATATTGAAGACTTAAAATTCTTAGTGATGCCGGGCGGCGGCGAGGAGGAAGAAACCTAAGAGACTAGAGAAGACGCTCAACTCTTAGATCCTTTTTCCGGTGCAACACAGAGCGCCTCTTTTGTCATCCCTTGGCGGCTTGGGATAGCAGCCTTGGCTTTGCCTGCCCTTTACAAGATTCGGCTCGGCCCGAAAGCCTGCAACAACAAAAGGAAGGGTCCATGTAGTCTGCTGCTACCTTGCCCTTCTTAGTCATTGGGGCATGAGTACGCTTAAATCGATCGTTAAGTGATTCTAAAATTTAAACTTGAAATTCAACTAAATGTTGGAAATTCGATGTGCACTGCAGCCCGTTTAAAACGTATGGAAGATTTTCCTCAATAAGAACTAGGAGACGTCGATTATACCATTAAAAAACTACGAGAGTCTAGTTTAAGCTCGCACAAATAGCTGGGAGAAATTTCATTTTTATTGAAAAGTGGTAAAATTGTGAAATCTGAGATCACATATCTGTTATAAGGCATCCTATCGAGTTCAAACACACGAAACTTCGTCGCATGAATTCAAACATCAATCGCTCTTGACCAAGTGAACGAGAACTTAGTTCTCTATCGAGCTTGATCTTATTCCTTGCCTCTCAATCCCACCAACTTCTACCTTAGGCGAAACAGAAATTCGACAACAATTCTACTGACTCAATGTGATAAATCAGCAACTTTCAAATTCGCATTTACATGTAACATGTAACATGATATGTATAGATTAATCGGTTTCACATGCTCAAATAATTAGAATTTCTAAATTCGTAACCTCTCAATTAAAAGAACATACGAATTTAACATATAAACATGCTCGATAATATTTATTATGTAATTTTGTTAAACTTGATATTCATAAGTCGAGTAATTATATTTTCCAAATTAATTATCTCAATCAAATTTAATTGATTATTGTTTTCCATAATCAAATAGCTACGAAATAATATAAATAATAATTTTCAAAATGTATATTTTTACTTGGCATAATTAGACTTGTTATGCATATTCGGTGCTCAAATTTCAATTAATCTAAGCTCAAAAAGTAGGTGGCGCTCATGATAATAAAATAGCTGGATTCGATTAATTAACTCAAAGCCTATGAAATCACATTTCTACTAAACAGGCCCATCTATAGCTAATTTAAATTAGCTTAGGCCCAAGGTATATTTTAAAATAGGCCCAACTCTTGAAATAGAAATCAGCCCAACAAATTAATAACCCATTATTCTTAATTAAAATAGGCCCAAACAATTGAGGCCAAACGAAGTAACCAACCTTCTTTTATCTCCTAAATACGTCTACCCTCACCAGCCTCTCTCGTTGTCACTCTCAACAGTAAACACACAGGAAACAAACTTTCTCTCTCACTGCCGACAGATGCTGCTATCTTATTCCCTCGGCGCTCTTCTCTTGGTCCCTCTCAAATCGAATACAGAGGAAGAAATCCCCAATTTCTCCAACATTTCTTCTCGACCTTCGCTGAGATTCGCCTCACCAGCATAGCCACCATCACTCAACGCCATATCTTTCTCCCTCTGAGTGTCTCTCATTGACGCCGCATTGGTTTGAATCAAAGGTGCGTTCTCAGAATCTTGGTCATTGGTGTGAAATACTCCAATTTTAAAATGAACTCATCATTAGTTGAATCCATAAGAAACTTATGAATTTTATGTCTTCAATTCTGATTTTTTTATCAAGAGAAAACCTTCGAGTTTAGAAGATATAAATAAATTGATTTTTAATTATTCTAAATAAATAACATGCATCGCATGAAAACAAAACTAGTAAGTATACATTATTTCCCATCTAAAGACATTTTATACACTCAGCACCAACATTTTCTTTAGTTCGGGAAAGGAGAGTGATAATTTATCTTTTTATTTAGAAGAGGTTGACTGTTGCACATAACAGATGACAATGTAAAGTTATTTCTTAGTTGGTCAATTTAAAATAATAATCTATTTTCCTTAATATTGGACCAAATAAATGTTCTCATGTCTTTGTTATAATACTATATAATCCTTGTTTTGATTCACATTGTGAATCTATTTATTTGTTAGAATGCTAATTAATTCACATTATATTAATTAAAAATATTTTTGTTGTTGGTTTAGTTTACTATCCAGAACGTAAATAGGGAATCCCACATATCTTGCATAAAACATTTAAGAACTTATCATGTCTAATTCAAATCTTGTTTTACAATCATATCCCTATTTAATTTTCTTTTTTTTTAATCATATCCCTATTTAAAATTTAAATCCACACTAGTTCTCTCCTAGCATATAGGTTATACAACATTACTTTGTTAACAGAAACCGTTTATTTATGTGGTTCTAAAAAGAAGAAGAAATAGAATCATAACTTTGTTTATTCCCTTGATATAGGCCAACTACTCCTCACTGCCAAACTTGCCCCCTTCCAAACCCAAAATTTTGACCATTCTTCTGCAAAATCAATTGCTCCCCACTTTTAAATAGAGAGAGAATACAGAGAGAAAGAAAAGAGAGAGAGCAGAATCCAAATCCTATTTCCCCTGTCCGCCTAGATGGGTAGTTTTTTCTCCATTTTCTCCTTTTTCTTAGTTTTCTATACTCTTTCATTATGTTATTATTAAGGAATGTAATGATTAGCCAAATATAAGCACCAACTCATCATTACCTTTTATAACATGGTTAAATCTTAGCTACATCTTCCCTAATAATTCTCCAAATTTAATACGCCCCTCAAACAATAAATCAAAAAAACAAAGAGACCTCTCGAATGGCCATGTTACAATATACTTTATAAAAACCCTACCCCTTCCTCTACTCACGCTCTCCCTCCCTCATTTCTCAATCTCTATCAGAGGGAAGAAAAAGCAAACACCCCCTCGTGTCAGTCAGTAGAAACAAGTGTTAAGGTGAGTTCTTGTGGTCGAGAGGTCACAGGTTCGAACCCCATCAAACGTCTCTATGGGTTTGAGCCTATCACACCTGGTTTTCCAAGTGTGGTTTATCTGTCCTGTGTGGTTTGCAGGCTATTGCATAGGAACGTGGGGTTTACCCAGTGTGTACCTAAGGTAGCGACTGCGGGTTCCCCATGATGCCAAAAAAAAAGAAAAAGAAACAAGTGTTACTGCCTTCCAATTTCACTCTTCCGTAGGAAAAAATAAAAATAAAAGAAACATAGACAAAACACAGAAACCATGGACACATACGAGGCTATTCAAGTAGTGATGTCAAGGATCCAAAGCTTGGATCCGGAAAGCGCTTCCAAAATCATGGGTTACGTACTAATTCAGGATCAGGGTGAGAAGGAGATCATACGCTTAGCATTCGTTCCTGATTCCATCCTCCTCTCCTACATCAACCAAGCAAAGACCTGTTTGGTACTAATCCCTTCTTCAAATAATTCAAAGCGTTTCTCCTCTCCAAGAATCTTGATTCCCAACAATGGCTTCCACTTCACCAACCCATCTCCCTCGCGAGCAGCCCCACCCGACCCTCAGCCCCAGCCTTAGTTCGAGGCCCTTCTCCTCGCCGCTCGCTCAGCGGTTCTAGCGCTAACGCCGCTAACAACAACGGCTCAAACTCGTCAAGCTTCAATTTTACGGCGGTGGAGGCGAGTTATCGTTTCTTGACGACTCGCGGTGGATCCGAGATGAGTCCAGTGGGAGGAGTGATTCTCTGGTGTTCCCTTATGGCGAGGCGAGACCCCACCCTTTCCACGGCGTGAGCAGCTCGGTCAATGATGCGGCGTTCATAGCTAATATGGAGGAGAAACCCATCTTTATTTTGTTGCTTCCAATGTCAAGAACTTGTAGCTTCCCACAACTTGCTAGGGATTGTGGTAGTGTTCCTTCCAGATGATTGCTGCTGTTGAGGTTGAGAGACTCGAGAGCGCAACCCTTTGCAAATGATGGTGTAATGAAGCCATGAAAGCCATTTTCCTTCAAATGCAAAACCTGCAAAGATTTACTCTCAACTCTCCCAAACACTTTGGAATTGACCCCTCCAAACTGTTGTTCGATAGATGGAGGTATTGGAGGGATCTTAATTTACAAATGGATAGTGGAATCTTTCCAATGAATTTGTTTTTAGCCAAGTTGAGATAAGTTAAGTTGAGGAATCTTCCAATATGGGGTATGTAACCTTCAAAAAGGTTACTGGAGAGATCGATAGACCGAATGTCGGCGGTGAACAATTCTCCAAAAAGTGTACCTGAAAGATATAGCAAGTTGGTATTTGATACTTAACATGATATTATTAGAAGGTAGTAGATATATATACTCCTTGTACGGATTTGATACTTGTAAAATTTGTGGTGCAACACAAAAGTGTAATAGTAAGTCTCTGTACCTTTTCTCAAGGCGTGAGAATATTTTTTATGGAAGGATATGTATCAATTCAAGTCCATTCTTCATATTTATTTTCCTTCTTCAGTCTTTGTACAAACGTGTCCGTTTACTCAAACCTTAAAGTTAAAAAGTTGTTTAGGACCCAAAAGATAGAGTACACATGCATCTAGGACACTGATCGATCTTATTTTCGTAAGGGAATTAAATGCACGCAAGAACACCAGAGATTTACGTGGTTCGATCTATGAATAAGATCTACGTCCACGGGAGAGAGAGAGTATTTGTGTATTGATGATGTGAGGAGTGATTACAAAAAGTGTAGATGATTGTAGATGATCAAGTGATCGATCTAAGTGTGGATGTTTGTAGATGATTGTCGCTCTCCCTCTCTTCTCTAATCTAGCCTCTATTTATACATATTCATGAAGTTGAGTTCGACTCTGATTCCAAGTTGAGTTCGACTCTGACTCTGATTCCAAGTTGAGTTCGACTCTGACTCTGATACCAAGTTGAGTTCGACTCGATTACGATTCAAGTTGAGTTCGACTCGACTCGATTGCAATTTGAGTTCAACTCGGACTCGATTCCAAGTCTCTCTCATAAGATTCTTTTAGATATGCATCCAATCTTCTACGTCTCCAATTGCGATTAGAGTTGTAGTTGATCGAGAGTCTTCTTGGGCGAACTCATGGGCGAGCTTAATGTCGGGGCCCATTTATATTGGGCACGATCTTGGGCCTAGTAGTTGGGCGTATCTATCATATCCCCCAAAAGGCGTAGAAGTGAGGTCGTGATGGAGGGAGGCGGTGTCGACGTCGCCGCCGGATTCGTGAGTCTGGCGAGGTGGGCCGTCTGATCTGCCGAAGTTGAATGTCGTTTGGCCGCCTGAAGGCGTTCTCGCCGAAGTCGTATGTCGCTGCTTCGTCCCGCCGGGCGTTCGTAGAAGTCGTATGTCGCCGGCTTTGTCGTAGAGGCGTCTGAGGTCGTATCTTCTTGTTTGTATATCTTGCAGGCGTTTAGCCAGAAGTCTTGGTGCTTGACTTCACGACGGCGTTATGTCAAGTCTTACGTCGCTTGGTCTTTACCTTGCAGTCGCATTTTACTGACTTCACCTTGCCAGGCGTTATACCAAGTCGCATGTTGCTTGGCTTCACCTTGTCGGCGTTATGCAAGTCGCATGTTGCTGGCTTCACCTTGGCTGGGCGTTCGAAGTCGAATGTCGCTCGGCTCCATTGGCGGTCGAATCGCGTCGCCTTGCGAAGTCGAATATGTAACTTCGGTGGCCGGCTTCACCGACGAGGCGTTATGCCGAGGGTCTTTGGGCTTCACTGACGGGCGTTATGCCGAGGGTCTTTGGTAGCTTTCACCGCCGGCGTTATGCCGAGGTCTTTGACCGCTTCACCGACGGCGTTATGCGAAGTCTTTGGGCTTAACCGCTTTGACGAGGCGTTATGCAAGTCTTACGTCGCTGGTCTTTACCTTGCAAGTCGCGTTTACCGCTTCGCTTGTCGATCGTTATGCGAAGTCGCATGTTGCTTGGCCGTCTGCTGAAGTTGAATGTCGCCCGGCTCCAATTGGCGAAGTCGAATCGCGTCGCCTTGCAAGTCGAATATGTAACCGTGCCGAGGCGAAGGCTCGGGATGCGGCGAAGAAGGCGCGGGCTCGACGGCCGTCGCGGCGAAGGCTAGGCGCAAAGGCCGAGGCGAAGTCGACTGTGGAGGGCGGTGAGCTGCGGAGGCGGCGGCGGAGGCGGAATCTTGGCGGTCGGCTGCGGAGGCCGAGGCGGCGGCAAAGGCGAGGCGAGGTCGGCTGCGGGCCGAGACGGAGGCGTCGGTCGAGGCGGAGAAGGCCGAGGCGAGGCTGCGAGGCGGCCATGTCGGGAGGCCGAGGCAGGGCGAGGCGGCGAGGCTGGGGGAGGCGGCCATGTATTGGGAGGCCGATGTGGCGGGCGAGGTCGACCTCGTATTAAGCAGGCGGTTCGTCCTCGTGCGAAGGTATCAGTCCTCGAAATAAGCGAAGGTATTCCGTCCTAAATGCGAAGGTAGTTCGTCCTTGTATGAGAGTACCGTCTTGAAATAATCGAAGATATTCCGTCCTCGTCGAAGGTATGGGTTCTGTTTTTGCCGAGGTCATCGGGAGGGTGGTCCCCTACACGCGTTAGTTCTCCTCCGTAGAGGTTCTCCTCCTAGAGGGTAGGGTTCTCTCAAGTAGAGGTTCTCCTTAGAGGTATGTTCGTCCTCCTTAGAGGTATTTGTCGTCATGGGAAGAGGTAGCTGCATAAGTGACATGAAATATGCGGGACCAAGCATATGAAGCAAATAATAAAAAGATTTTATTAATGAAAGGACTTAAAGACATGACCTTGAGGGTTGGTTCTCTGGCGGGGTTTTCCAGTGAGCTCGGCGTATCGGCCGTCGTTGTTGCGGTGGCGACCACGGATCGTGACTTCGGTATGCATTGTCGTGATTGATTCCATAGCGATGGTTGATCGAAAACACAAAATTTCTTTTCCACAGATGGCGCGATGATCGATCTTATTTTCGTAAGGGAATTAAATGCACGAGAACACGAGATTTACGTGGTTCGATCTATGAATAAGATCTCGTCCACGGGAGTGAGAGAGTATTTGTGTATTGATGATGTGAGGGTGATTACAAAAAGTGTAGATGATTGTAGATGATCAGTGATCGATCTAAGTGTGGATGTTTGTAGATGATTGTCGCTCTCCCTCTCTTCTCTAATCTAGCCTCTATTTATACATATTCATGAAGTTGAGTTCGACTCTGATTCCAAGTTGAGTTCGACTCTGACTCTGATGCCAAGTTGAGTTCGACTCTGATTCTGATTCCAAGTTGAGTTCGACTCTGACTCTGATTCCAAGTTGAGTTCAACTCTGACTCTAATTCCAAGTCTTCTCTCATAAGGATTCTTTTAGATATGCATCCAGAATCTTCACGTCTCCAATTGCGATTAGAGTTGTAGTTGATCGAGAGTCTTCTTGGGCCGAACTCATATGGCCGAAGCTTATCTAGGGGCCCATTTATATTGGGTACGATCTTGGGCCTAGTAGTTGGGTCGTATCCTATCGGACACCAAAGAGGATATTATCTATTTAGAGCCTAAATAAATGAAACTACCAATTTAATGCTAAAATAATCATGTTTGTTTATTCTTTTTTATGTTTACACGAATGATGTACTGAGATTCAATAATAAATTTATAGGAATTTTTTTAAAACTGAATATAATCAAAATACATTATTTTGATTATTATATCAACCCTAATAATCAATTATTAACTAAGAAATGAAAATAAATACTAAAAGTATACAACCTCTAATTGGATATAATCCATCATAATTTATAATTGTAAAATTAAACTAAAAGACAAGAAATTGTAATTGAAGAAGAGATGAAAAGATACTGCAAAACGACACTTGAGATCTAGCATGCGCATGCGGTGGGTGATCGATTTGTCCAAAGCACATGTTCTATCACTTTCTTCTGATTATATTTATTGGTCTCGTGTAGTTTTGTAATATCTACTATAGTATATTTGATTACGACGACTAGAAAAATAGACTTTTAGATAGACTGACTTTGTGGGCTCTGCTCCTCGACCTAGGTGACAAAAGGGCCTCGCAATTTCATATAAAAGAATTGCACGAACGCGGCGGCTGATTCCTCATCTGAGGTTTGAAACTCGCATTTCTCTTTTACTGAGATTGGACTTCTAGAGTCCAGACTTTCGATGGGATTTTCATGTGTAAATAAAAGTTCTATTTAATCAAGTTTAACTGAACATTTCTGATTGTATATGAAAACTGTTGATATATCAATTTTTGCTTATGAAAATAAACAAAATAATAACATTATTTAACTATAATTAGTATGTATAAATACTACTTATCTGTTTCATGAAAATAACATGTTCTCTTAAGTGCTAAGAAGATGTATTCCCTTTAAGGATATCCAAATAGTAAACCTCATTTCCATTAAAAAAGAGGTTTGGCATTTCAAAATTTTGTCAACTTCCATTAGCGAAAATTGGCATATCAAAAATTTCAAATATAATCATAAAACATATCATTAACTTGGGATATTTTATTCAAACATTAAAATCATCAATAAATATAACGAATGATGTTACATAATTATATGATGGAAAAAGAAAAAGTGAAAAGTACATGTGTTATTACAAATATGAAATGGATAACCAAGATATATGCTTGCTAGTGTGTAGTAGTAACATTTGGCATATAATTATTTTTGACATATCGAATCTAATTATTATTGTTAACTTCCATAATAATAATAAAAATGGCACATCAAACTTCTCAAATAAAATTATAAAACGTATAATTAACGAGAATATTTTATTCAAACATTACAATCATCAATACATTTAACGAATGATGTTACAGAATTATATAATAGAAAGATAAAAAAGTGAAAAGTACCATGTGTTATTACAAATACGATAATGGATCACCAACATATGTATGCATGCTAGGTGTGTAGTAGTAACATTTGACATATTGAAAATCGAGGCACAATACAAGACTATTTACAACGGGGTTGACAAGATGGTGGAGATGGCTTAGGTGGTGGATCCGATTCTGGCATATATACTGTCTGCAAGGAACGATTTTTTATTTTCGAAGGAGGAGGGCTTTTAGGCAAAGGTGGCATAGGCGTCAGCTTAGGAGTCGGAGGCGATGGTGGCCAACGTGGTTCGTGACGAATGCCTCTCTTCGCTGATGGAAAAAGAATGTAAATTTTCAAGTGAGAATGCGAGAGGATCATAATTAACTAGAAAATTTTGATTTAGTGTGGTCCCTATATTTTCTATTTAAGTGTGGTGCTCATATGTCCTCAAATAAGGACAGTCTTCATAGGATTATTAATTGATTATTATTATTAATAATTAATTTGGAACAATTTATTATTTTAATTAGAGTTTAGTAATTTTCAATTAAAAATTGAGAAGTACTCCCACCGGTCGGCCCGGGTTCGTCTCGGATCTGACCCGACCCAAATACAATCCGTTCATGTTTGTTCATAAATAATGTCAATTTTTTTATTTTTTTTGGTTTTTTTCAATTATTATAGAAATTTTAAAGATCGCGTCACGATGGACTCGAATCCAAGACCTTTAGCTTGAAGCATTATCCACTCTACTACTAAACCAACACATGCACACAATATTATCAATTTTATTCATTAGCATTGCTACTTTTATTTAAAACAGTTGGTACTTTTACTAGAATCATGTTTTTTGGTAAAAGATAGAAAAAATATTAAGGAAACTACCATCACTTTTTCTAATTAGAACTGTCACTTTTATTCATAGCAGCCCTTTACTTTTATGCATAAGTAATGTAACTTTTATCCAAAATAATTGTCACTTTAATTAAAAAAAACTATTACTTTTATTCATAAGAACTATTTATACTTTTATTCGGACCATTGTTATTTACATGCATGTATGACGGGTTATCAGTCGGGTATTCGGGTCAGATCCGGCCCGACCCCGAGAGCCATAGGGCGGCGTACTAGAGTTTTGTGTTAAAAGCTTATTATTTTTAATTATAATTTATTAATTATAATTGATTTTAACAAGGACTCATACATCATGCAACGGATGCATAGAAGTGTTCCTCTATCATGTATTTACCCACAAACTTCCATACATCACCAGAACGCAGTAAAGCAAGAAGAAAAGGCATTCGAGAAAGATCTAATATGGTACTATAAATGACTAAGAGGGTGTTTAAGTTTATTTTAAAGATCTTATAAGTTCCAAGAGCTTATAATATGTTTTAAGAGCTTTTAAGTTGTCAAAGTGTTTGAATAATTGAGCTTATAAGTTAGAGAAAGAATCATAAGTTAGAGAAAAAAATCATAGTTAAAGAAAGAAAATCTATGAGATGTTAAGTTGATAGTATATATATTGAAAATAACGAATCATAGCAAGATTATTTTGATAAATTCATTGTTATTTATAAGCTTATGAAAAAGTAAGTTTAGGTTGAACAACTTATTTTTAGGTGAACTTATAAGCTGTTTATGAGTTTATTTTGCCAAACAATTTATAGGAACTTAGAAGCTCTTAAACAACTTATAAAATGTTTTGAAGAGCTTATAAGCTCAGCCAAACTCCCTCACTCCCTCTAAATAAAACTTCTCAACTCGACAGATTATTGCAAAAAATAGATAAAGAAAAAGTTCTTAAGAGGTAGAACAAACATACCAGTTAAATTATTATTGTAAAGGTATAATTCTTCAAGGGCTGTCAAGTTCCCAATTTCTCGAGGAAGTGCTTCAGTAAGTTTGTTCGATTCCATCCATAATGCATTTAACATGTTAAGATGACAAATCTCAGCTGGAATATTACCTGTGGGATAATATGTTTATGAATCTTAATTAAACTTTAAATTGTATAAGTAGTTTAAATAATCTCGTGCTTTTAGTTTACAAATTACAGCACACTATCTCCAAAAATATGAAATAAACACTATAATTGGTCAAAATATAATATATATATCATTTGTGTGTGTCAAAATAAAACAATCGTATATAGATACCACTAGAATTTCAAACTGTTTTCTATACTATTTTTGCATATATATATATATATATATCCGTAGTATCTGATCCCCAGATAGTATGTAATACCCAATTTAGATAGCGCATTTTGAACATGTGGCCACACACTGGCTGACACGTGGCAGCTCCTTTTCTTTCTTTTTCTTTTTAATTTTCACAAGGCAAATGGAAAAAAACAAATCACCTTCTTTTTCTCCTTGATGAGCAGACGCCGGCGTTGGACGGTGGCAACACCGCGAACAACGAAACATGATACACAAACAACTACAAACAATGATTTTGAAAGAAAGAAAGAAAAATAAAATTGAGGAACAAAATTGATGGATTTTGAGAAAAATAGAAGATGAATTTAATAGATGATTGAAGAATCGAGAAAGATGGTGGTTATGATTTGGTTCACGGTGAATTCGCCGATAATCGATGAAAGAGACGAGAATTGTTAGAGAATGATGGATGAGAGATTTGATGTCGAAAACCATAAAATGCATTGAACAAAACATGAAACCGCATTGAACAAAACATAAAATGCATGTTCCACGAAAGCGAAACATGTATTTAACTTAGCACGTTCATGCATTGATCAAAACATGACCATGCATTTAACAAAACATGTTCATACATTTAACAAAAGCGTAAAAATACAGGCCAGCGGGCGTGAGCAGCCGGGAGGCGGCCATGACGAGAGCACGGACGCACTGGGCTCGCCCATGGCGCTAGACGCAAGCTTCCAATCACATGCATTATTCTCTTCAACTGTATGTATTTTTGTTCATTTGAATGCATTATCCAGTTCAACTAAATGCATTGTTTTTTTTCCGCAATCACATAACAAATCAAATTACTAATCTACCCTTAATGTAGCGAAAATCAACGAAATTAAACTTAAAAGTTCGAAAAATCGAACCATAGGATCTATGAGATGAGTGGATGAGATTGAGTACTACATACTACCTCGGGCGAGTACTATTTGATCCTCTCTATATATATATATATATATATATATATATATATATATATATATATAGAAGGACAACAGTTTAAAATATATAATTATTATTTTCTTAAGAATTTAGTTCATATATTACGAAAAAATTGTATTTGATTGAAAATCCCAATTACAATTTCTCATTGGACATGGTATGAAAATATATAAAATTTATATTAGACTTGGAGCGAAAGGTAATTATTGGTTGTATGGTCATTTACCTAATTAAATTATGATACCTGCGTGATGGCCCAGTTCTCTTTATTTTATTTTATTTTCGTTGAAATCTCTGGTTGCTACTTTCATTACATATTTGGTAAAATCTACACCACACTATTTAGGAAGTGTAAATCATACTTGAAAAATCGGGAGTAATATGGTAAAACTCACACTACACAAAACGGATTAATCATATTTGGAATCAGGGTGACAAAATAAAATCCACACCACATAAAACGGATAAACCCCAATTGAAAAATCATGGAATCGAATGGAATGAAAACCATGAACTTACATAAATCGACCAAAACAAAAGATGAGGGAAATAAAACAAGATTAAATATATTGATAAGAACAAATATATATATATATATATATATATATATATATATATATATATATATATATAGGAAGAGTTCAAATAAAATCTATTTTTAAGTAAAAACACGAAAACCAATACATTTTATATATTTACGAGGTTAATGCACTTTATGTATAAAGTTAATGTACTATGAAATATTGATTAATAGTGTTGTCTTTTATCGAACTCAAAGGTGCGTTAGTTTTATACATAAAATGCATTAACTTTATACGTAAAGTGTATTGGTTTTAGGTTTTACGAAAAATTAGATTTTATTATAATTCATCCTATACATATATATAGATATATACCTGTTAAACTGTTGAACCCAAGGAATAATTCCGTTAGCAGTGTCAAGTTCCCAATATCTCTTGGCACCTCTCCCACTAAGTTGTTGCTGTACAAGGAAAGTCGTTCAAGGTTTGAACATTGGCCCAAGCTTGATGGTATTTCTCCAGACAACTTATTGAAAGATACACGAAGCAGTTTGAGGTTGTGAAGATTGTGTTTGCACATGTCTATTGGCAACTCACTTGACAAAGCATTACCTGTTAAAGTGATTACTTCTAACAGTGACAAGTTGAAGATGGATGGAGGAATGGGGCCATACAAGAAGTTCTCATTCATATCTAGAGAAAGAAGAGAAGAAAGATTCCCGATTTCCGGAGGAATGGTGCCTACAAGTTCCATATTAGAGATATTCAACCCAATCACACGGTTATTGAGTGAATCACAAGTAACTCCTATCCACTTACAAACAGAGGTTTGGGTACTCCAATTATTTCTCAATAAATTGTGAGGATCTGATGTGATATGAGATTTTAAGGCAAGAAGCGAAGAACGATCGGTGTTGATATTAGTGTTGGCTAAGCCGAAGTCCATTAAACAATGAACAGCTAAAAGATGAGCAAGTAAGAAAATTTGGGAAAGCATCTCTATCAGACTTCTTTTTTTGTGCGGGAAAATAGGAACTATTTTAGTTGAGGGATATTGTGGAGAGTGGAGACCTTAAATAGCCGCTGCAGTAACTGAGAAAAAAGAGGTTATGGTGGCAAAGTCATTAAAGAATCCTCTATTACAAATATTAGTAGAAAACATTTATGCTTAATCTTTTATTCTAATAATCTTTATCTACTTTTTATTATTAAAGACTTGCACAGACTATGCGAGTCTAAGTCAAAAGCAAAACCTTAATACTTTCCACCTTCGACCATGTTTCTGTAATCAATATTTGGTTTCTATTATTAAAGACTTGCACAAACTATGCGAGTCTAAGTCAAAAGCAAAAGTCAAAACCTTAATACTTTCCACCTACGACCATGTTTCTGTAATCAATATTTGGGCTGCATAATTTCCAATATTGACCAAAAGTTTTTCGCGAGAAATTTGATGCCGTGGAGTACCCATAAAAGAAACAAAAGGATAAAACTCAAGTCAATAAAAGAAAAGGAAAAAAAGAATAAAAGTCGAACATTTTGATGGAAAAGTCTATTCCAACGAGAGAATATTGTTGCAACTTTTGATTAATTATTATTATTATTTTGGAATTTTGGTTATTCCTACTGGAAGAAATTTGTTGGAAACTACCGATGAGAAATATTGTTGCAAATTTTGATTAATTCATAAACATTTATTCATTCTATTATAGAATAAATCTTGACTTACCTTTTTATTTTCGAAATTAAGTCGGATTTATAGTTAGACTTACGAATCCCCGTATTTAAGATATCGTACGTCCATTAATTATTTATAGTACTCTGACTGCTTAAAATAATTAATCTCTTTAATTCCTTAACTAGTACCATTCAATCTTATTATTGTACTTGAGCTAACTCAACCTGCATGGTTTAGTACAACAAATCTTTTGCGCTCATTAAGAGGACGTCATCATTCTAAATGGATAGCATAACATACAAGATGCGTCACCACTCAAAATACGAAAAATCTTGGGTTATCACATATAACCCTCACACATAATAAGTCAAAGTGATGGTCAGTAACTCATACTCATATGAAATTATCGAGATTGAGATCAACGTAAAGTGACTGAAATCTAAGTTCTTCATGACGGTTACATGTATTGAATCACCGTATCCATTTAGGATGATGACATTCCCTTAAGGAATTCAAAAATATTATTGTACTAAACCCTGTAGGTTGAGTTAACTCATGTACAATAATAAGGTTGAATGGTACTACTTAAGGAATTAAAGATATTAATTCTTTTAAACAGTCAGGGTGCTATAAATAATTAATGGACGTTTGATATCTTAAATACGAGGATTCGTAAGTTTACATATAAGTCCGACTCAACTTCTATAATAAAGATGTAAGTCAGTATGTGTTCTCTAGTGGAATGAATAAATGTTTATGAATTAATTTATGTTCTGAACTGAATATAAAATAATTAATTCATTTGAGACTCATCTTTAATCTTTGTATTTAATCCGTGGACTGACCCATCAAGGCCTATTGCCTATGGAGTTTTCGGCCACCCTTATGAAATTCCATTGGAATTCTGCTATGAATATTTTATTATTTATTTAATAGATCTCCTAGTCTAGATAGATATTATCTGATATTATTTGATATCTCTAGAAATTAATTATCTTTAGGAAGAAAATAATTATTGTATTTATTAGATGTGGTATAGTCCTATCATATCAAGGTTCTAAAAAGAGTAATATAAATACATGATAGGAAAAAATCAGATGATCTATCCTTATAAGTTTGATTATGTGATTATCGAAAATCACAGGCTTAATCATAGGGAGCGAAAATTTTAGAAGTTTTTCATAAATTACTCTCACTCATTATTAGAGATGTATCTGGGACACAATCTAAAAGATCAATATTGGAGTCAGCTATTGATTAGATTTGTCATAAATTTGCAAGTAAATACGATAAAATCCCGATGTATTGTAATTTATTATATTGAAGCATGTTAATATATAATAAATTAAACATCCAAAATAGATCATCACAAATGCGAGTAAATTCAGTTTTTTATCAGGAAGGGTCACTATAAGCTCGATCCCCGGATTCATCATATCTCCTGAAAAGTCAATTGATGTGGCCATGAGCCATCGGTTGCAGAGGTGTTCTTATCGATACATGTTTGTAGCATGGAAAAGATCATGTTGACAATGCTTCTTGCGTCAACAAACACTCATTTTATATCATATTTTCTATTTTAGCAGTGATAACTAGGGACTAATCTCAACCCAATGATAACTAGGGACTAATCTCAACATACAAGCATACCACAAGGAAATCAGTTCCAATATTCTTCACATAGAGAGAAGCTTCGCTTCGACTTCGGTTGAAACTGTTTCCAACAAAAAAACTATTGATCTTGTTCTTCCAAGCACGAGGTGCTTGTTTTAGGCCGTATAAAGCCTTTCTCAATCGATAGACCTTTTCCTCTTGGCCTTTGACTTTGAATCCCTCCGGCTGGTCGACATAAACCTCTTCAATGATTTCTCCATTTAAGAAAGCGGACTTCACGTCGAGCTGGTAAACATGCAACTCCAATTGAGTTGCCAAAGCTAGAACAGTTCGAATAGTTTCGATTCTAGCCACAGGAGCAAAAGTTTATGTGAAGTCGATGCCGGGTTGTTGAGAATACCCCTTTGACACAAGTTGAGCTTCGTGTTTCTGGATTTCACCTTTCTCGTCGAACTTGATCTTGAAAACCCATTTTAGCCCAATTGTCTTCCTTTCTTCATGTAAATCAACGAGGTCCCAAGTTTTATTTTTCTCGATGCTGAAAATTTCTTCTTTCATTGCCTTTCTCCAGTGCTCATCCTTGGTTGCTTCGTAAAAGTTTCTGGTTCACAAGAGAATAAAGCAACTTCACTTGATTCATAGATGTCACTAGAGGTGATCAAAATACCCGAAAAACCGAATATGTGAACCGAATCAAACCGAAAAATCAAATTTGGTTCGGTTAATTCGGTTAAAACCGAATTAAAATTTGGTAATTCGGTTTTCGGTCGGTTCGGAATTTTTTTAACCGAATAATCGAAAACCAAATATTATATATATATATATATATAATATTATTTATTTATTTATTTTGAATTATAATTTTAATATATCATCTTTAATCCTATTCATTTCTCTCTCTCCTTATTATATCAATATATAATATTTATAAAATATAATATTATTTATTTATTATATAATACTATCAATTATTTTATTATTTTTGCAAAATATTTGTATATATATATAACATATAGAAATGTATTTTTTATATATAAATATCAATATATAATATTATTTATTTATTCACTTGGAAAAATATTTTTTTGCTAAAATTCGGTTTAACGAAATAACGAAATATATTTCGGTTCGGTTACCGAATAAAATTCGGTTCGGTTCGGTTATTTTTTTGAAAAATTCGGTTAATTCAGTTCGGTTATTTTTTCGTCCGAAACCGACCGAATAACCAAATACTCACCCCTAGATGTCACTAAGTAGTCGTGTCCTTCTAGGAGGACTTTCTTCATCAGATTCAAATGTTGGAAAAGAGCAGGATTTGCATCATCTTTTTGAGCGTAAGATGTTTGTGGATCTTCGTAGATTGGCTCCTCCAAAACCTTCTTTCCTTTCCAGTCCGAAGTAGCAGCTTCATCAAATAAGACATCTTTCTGATAAGACATCTCTAGAAACAGTGATCTTATTTGTTGTCGGATCGACGAGTCGAAATCCCTTGGATTCATCACTGTAGCCAATGAAAAGAAACTTTTTACCTTTTTCATCAAATTTCTCACGAGACTGAGATGGGATGAGTGCATATGCAATGCTCCCAAAGACTTTGAAGTGATCCACCATTGGTTTTTTCTTGGACCACGCCTCGATTGGAGTTTTGTTCCTCACAGCTTTTGTAGGAGAGCGATTTAGAATGTACACAGAAGTGTACAGCTTCTGCCCAGTAGAGATTTGGAATCCCTTTTCCTTTCAACATACTTCTTGCCATCTCCACAATTGTGCGATTTTTCCTTTCGGCGACACCGTTTTGTTGTGGTGTCCTGCTCACTGTCAGTTGCCTTTTGATTCCATTTACTTTGCAAAATTCAATAAATGGATTGGATAGATACTCACCTCCACGATCCGTTCTCAATGTTTTTATCAAGAAGCCACTCTCTCTTTCAACTAGAGCTTTGAATTGGAGAAAAGTAGAGAATGCTTCTGACTTTTGGTTTAGAAAGTAAATCCACATCATTCGTGTGTAGTCATCAGCAAAGAGAATGAAGTACCTCTTATTTCCAGGAGACGGGGTCTGCATCGGACCACAAATATCCGAGTGAACAAGCTCCAACGGTTCTTTGGCTCACCATGATGTCTTTGGAAAAGGAAGCATGTGCATCTTCCCATAAATGCAACCCTAACATACATGATGATTTTTCTGGATAGCTGGAAGCCCAATCACCATATTTTTCTCCTTAAGTAGCAGTAGACCTTTGCTATGGAGATGACCATATCGCAAGTGCCAGAGATGTGAAGAGTCATCATTCTCAGCTTTGAGTGCGAGATTGTCATCAAGAGGCAACACGAGAGGAAATGTTTTGTTCCTCATCTCAATATTTGCAATGACAAAATTCCTTTTTTTGTCAAGAATTTTGCATTTACCATCATTGAAAAGCACAGCAAAGTTCTTTTGAATGAGCTGACCAACACTGAGAAGGTTATGAGAGAGATTTGGCACGTACAGGACATCCGAGATGAGTTTTCGAGTACCTTCATTCGTTCGGATAGCAATGGTTCCTTTTCCTTTTGCTTTTCGTTGCGATCCATCACCAAGAATAATTTGAGACTTGATATTTGGATCAATTTCAACAAAGAGGTCGCGGTTTCCTGACATGTGGTTGCTGCAACCACTATCCAAATACCACATGCTTTTTTACTCTTGAGAAGAACTGGAGTAGAACATAAATTCTTCTTGCGACTCTTTCGAGAATTTCACCTCCTCTTTTCTTTCGCTTTTCTCTTTGTTTTGAAACCAACAATCCCTTTGTGAATGATTTGAGATTTTGCATCTTTTGCATTTAAAGTAGCAATCTTTGGATTCATGGTTGGACTTCTTGCAAATAATACAACCAGAATTGTTACCTGAATTTTTTGATGGCTTGGCTTTCCAGGTACCTTTCCACTGACCAGCTTTGTTGTCATGCGAACCTCCTTTTGAGTTTTCTTTGAAGTTTGCCTATGATACTTGCTTTGATTGGAAGGCTTGTTCTGTTGATGGGTTAGCCGAACGGGTGATTCTTTGCTCATGTGCGAGAAGAGATCCTGTCAACTCGTACATGGTCATTCTTGTTAAATCTTTCGATTCCTCAATGGCGGCTGCGGCATGATCAAACTTTGGAGGTAGGCTGCGAAGGACTTTTTGCACTACTCTTTTTTCTTCAATCGTATCTCCATATCCTTTGATTTGATTTACGATTTCTGCGACTCGAGTAGAGAAGTCACAGACTGATTCACAATCTTCCATTTTGAGGTTGTCAAAATCTCTCCACAAGGATTGAAGTTTCAAGGCAATCGTTTTCTCAGTACCTTGAAATTCTTGCTTTAAGATTTCCCAGGCATCTATGGCTTTCTTCACGCCAAAGATGCGTGGAAAAATAGTTTTTCCAACACCTTGTTGAATATATCGCAACGCCATTGCGTCTCTTTTCTTGAACTCCTTTTGTAGCTTTGCGTAGTCTTCATCATCTTTGTTTGGTTCTTGAAATTCACCATCGATCATTACCCATAAATCCAAGGACTCGAAGAATGTTTCCATTTGACTGCACCAATAAGGGTAGTGCTCTCCCTCAAAGATCGGAACTTGACTTGGTGAGAATGCAAATAGTTGGGAAGAAGAATTTGAGGCCATTGTGAAGTATACTGGAAAAAAAAAACTGGTGGCTCTGATACCAAATTTGTTGGGTGCGGAAGCTATGATGTGAAGTTTTTAGCTTTGTAAAGAAAGGGACTTTTGGTAGAAATTTGAGTAGCTACTGCTCACTCTTTTAGTATTTGGTATACTGTAATTTTTTGCTTGAAGATTACATAGAAGAGCAACACTATTTATAGTGTGCAATGGAGGATTCTAGATTACATGAATATAGAAAGACATTCAGCCATAATTAATTACTTGATACTTCCAAGACAATGTTTAATCTTCAATACTTTGATTACATCACCTCTAGACTCTTTTCAATCCAATGTATCTCTTTATTCAATGAATTGCAAATTAACCTTTCAACAGAAAAGACTGGATTTATATTCCAAATCGATTTCAACAAAATATTTCTCATACATTGAACCTAACATGCAACTGTCTTATGTAAAGCTCACATATATTTAATCAAACTTGTCTCAACCTTGAAACAAGTTCTTCATTGCTCCATATTTTCCTCCAACATTTTATCGAACACCGAAAAACAGTTCCACTAACCATTTAGGTCTTCGATATTCAATGACGAAATAACCCGTGAAAACTCCTATTACAAAACCACATCCGTATCCCAAAACCACAGCTCGCCAATGTAAATCCATCCAAAAATTAGTCATCATCACTTTCTTGGGGCAACGTGGGAAGTTGCTCACATTTTTTGGTCAATGGAAATCCACATAATCCCGAGTTCAGAATGAAGGAGCTATTATCAAATGTTGGAAACTGGCCGCCAGATTGAGGTATCTACCCAACAAGATCATTCACGGAAAGATTTAATGTGAGTTGCTGAGGAATTTCACCGGTCAAATGGTTTGAAGACAAGTCTAGTGTTCTAGTGCTTTCACACTTCCAAGAGGTGATGGTATCTGCCCAGTGAGACTGTTATGAGACAAATTCAAGTATTTCAGTGAATTAAGATTCCCTATGGAATCCGGAATCTTTCCAGAGAATTTGTTCTCGGACATGTCAATAGTTGTGAAGTTTGTCAAGATTCTCCCCACTGGCTGCTCTGAGCCTTTCAAAACAAATACCATTAATTCCTCATACTTCTTGAACCAATAACTATTTGCTGTAACATTTTCACTGGCATCCTTCATGGCTGGAAAGGTAGTCAAATATCTGCTAGGCAAGGACCCACTAAATTCATTTTGAGATATATCCAACACTTGTAATTTGGAAAATGGAGCTTCAGTCATCTTGCAGCGGGCAACATGCTACCATTAAACTTGTTAGAGCTCAAAACTAGAACTCGAAGAGCAACAAGAGCCTCCATCCTAAAGGGAAACGCGTCTTGTATTCCATTGTTTCCGACGTTAAGAACTTGTAGCTTCACACAATTTGCTAGGGATTGTGGTAGTATTCCTTCCAGATGATTGCTATTGAGATTGAGAGACTGGAGAGCACAACTAGGGATGTTAATGGGTGGGTTTTACCCAGACCAAAATCAATAAATAAGTAATGGTTACCTTTCAGAACCGACCCATTAGACATCGGATCCGCATCACCGGACCATCAACTATGGGTCTTAAGCGGTCCGGATCTGAGCGGGTCTGGAACTAGAACCAGACAAGAACCAGAACTAGAACCGAAATCGTTGCTTTATAATTTAATGTATTATGGGTGATTTTGAATCGATATGAATAAAACTAGCTCATTGACAAGCCTATTTAAACTTAGGCTTGTCAATAGACGGGTTTTACTCGGACCAGAACCAATAAATAAGTGTTGGTTCGTTCTGAAACCAGAACCAGATCCGGACCAGACCGATCATCAAATTATGGATCTAAACGGTCCGGATCTAAAGCGGGTCTGGAATCGAAATCGGAACCAGAACCACTACTTTAAAATTTAATGGGTTCTTAACCAATAAATTGAGATAAGTTGCGGGATCTTGCAATATCTGGTGAAACTGAACCATCGAAAAGGTTATTGGAGAGATCAATAACCTCAATTTTGGTAGTGAACAACTCTCCACCAAGGGTACCTGAGAAAGATGCATCATCAGACTTATAAACGTATCCATCAATTTATCTGTCAAGTACCAGATTAATAGTTAATAGATAATCTATCTTTTAAGCATTGAGTCAATAAAACTCCATAAATTTAAACTCACTAGCTAATACTAATCTTCTGATATACAAAGTCATAGATATATTGGCCAAGAGCATATATACCATATATAACTTTTTGTCCCCTGGGTTGTATTCCACCCAAAATGAACTTAAACTGCATGCTTTGAAAGTTATTACGAGACTAAAGATTAAAGATACTATAGGACAATTTTTACTCTACCCAATAATTTAATTTCCACTTAGGATTTATCGATAAATCCATTGATATATATACAGGATGTATCAGGTAGGAATGATTTTTTTATAAAAAAATAAATAAATCTAAACCATTGATTTTAGTAAATCAATGGACAAGATTTATTTTCATTGTGCTATAAATTATAACTATATGTGGTACATTTTTTTTATGTATTTACGTCAAAGGTTAAATAAGTAATTTTATCTTTTAAAAATCAGTTTTTTTTTTCCTTAGTTTAATAGAAAACATGGTTTTATACTTATTTTTAGGGATTTGTTGTAACTTATTCTTTAAATCATTATCTGTAACATTATTTCAGTTTCAATACTTAATATATACAAAATTATTTGTGATTCAAGCTAACAAATACATGAAAAACTTAAGTTAAATTATATATATATATATATATATACATAAAACTATAGCACAATCGAAACTAAATCTCAACCATTGATCCAGCGAATCAAAGGCTCAGATTCATTCTCATTTCCTACCAAATTATCCTTTCCTACCTGATCCATCTCCTATATATATATATATATATATATATTGATCCATACGTGTGGTTCTAATATAACACTGGTATAACAGTTTCATAATATTTTTTTAATTATTCGTTGCATATACCACTAAAATTTTGAAAATTATAGTCCGTTTATTTTATATGTTGTTATGTACATATGTTGTGCTTATTTTGTTCTTTGTTCTGTATATATGTTGTGCTTATTTTTAATTATTCGTTGCATATACCAATAAAAAATCCAAACTAATTAACGGAAATCGAGAGAGACAGTGCCAAAAGCTAGAAAAGAGGCAGGAATCATACCAGTGAAACTATTGTTCTCGATAGATAATTGGGTAAGTGTTTTCATCTTGTAAATGGCTGGAGGCAAATGGCCGATGAACTTGTTGGAGGCTATGAATAATAAATTTAGATTATCAAGCAAACCAATTTCTTTTGGAATGACACCTATAAAATATGAGAAAATTAACAGTATGTTAATTGTCAAACTTAATATAAGTGTACTGCCATGTACTTTCGGATGAAAAGATACTTGAGAAGTACTAATATCAGTAAACTAAGAGGGTGTTTGGCTGAGCTTATAAGCTCCCAAAAACAGTTTATAAGTTGTTTTGGGGAGCTTATAAGCTCAGCCAAGCACCTCTAAGTCATGTATCTCTATCTGTTGAAACATTCATATCCAAATATCTAAAAGTGAGACCAAATATAAATAATCAAAACTATATCTGGCCTGATTGGTCTACGATTGAAAAACCAATATCCCTCTACATATATCATTTATAATAAGCTATGGAAAAAACGGAAATTACATGTCATTTATGTATGTATGTCACCAATTCATTTAACACATCCAGGACCCTCATTGTTAATTGATGAACAACTCTAGCAAGCAGCGCGTGGTCCAATTCATGTATGTCATTTATGTATGTATGTATGTCATTTATGTATGTATGTCACCAATTCATTTAACACATCCAGGACCCTGTATGCCAATCCCCGTGGTCTATCATGTTATAGACGACGGGGGCCTTGTAATATACAATTGTCTATAGCATCATAGACAATGTGGGTTTACCCGATGTCTATGTTGTTATAGACAACGGTGTTCTAACTTTATACAATGGTTAAACCCCATTGTCTATTATGTTTTAGACCACACGGACATCTCCGTTGTGGTCTTTCTTTCTTAAACCCAAGTTCTGTCTCCAGTTATCTTTCTTCCAATTCAATAATTGTCCATTGCTCAAACAACTCTTTAACATTAGAAAAAGAGAATGATATTCACGATGACTACAATTTTGTTTGTAGTCTTATTTCCATTTAACTTCATAGAACTTACTGAATAACACCAAAGTTTGAAATCAATAAAGCTATATACGGTGCTTCTCAAATCGAAAACATACAATGAAAATAGTAAAATAAAACTCTAGGTACCCTGTTTCGAAACTAGATTATTGCTGCATTGGACCCAGCCATTTAAGACTCGATCACTGATCGAGAAAAAGAAAACAACAGCAGCTCGGTGATGGAGAAGTTTTGCTGCTGTTCGGCCAGAGAAGGAGAAACTGCAGGCAGGGGCCGACTGCTGTTCGACCCACCGACGAAGGTTCCTCGCCGAGAACCTGAAAAAAAAAAAAGAGAGAGGACGAGTTTTTATGAAATCGGTCTAGAATAGAATAAAATAAAATAAAAAAATTAATTAAAATCAAGATAACAAGAAAGGGAGGGGTGGCTGATTCCATTCGTGTTCGAAGACGGAGGCGATAACTGTTGGATTTGTATGCTGAAAGCAGTTTGGTTGAGCTTGTATACAATATTTCCTATTACCACTATTACAATCTCCTATCTGAATTGTTTACTTGATTGCATATGTATATCCCTTTATCTCATATATAAGTTAGATCATACAGTGTGTTGTAGATCACAGAAGTCTGTATGATTGGTCAAGCTTAATGAGATATAAAAAGTATCACGGCTGAGACAACTTGAGGACGAGTTGTCGGTATAGGCTGCGGTATAGATAAGAAGTGACTTGACTTGGTTGCTTGTCTATGCTGGTACGTCTCTGACGTATTGATGGATCACAGTGAGATATACCAATAAAAAATCCAAACTAATTAACGGAAATCGAGAGAGATAGTGCCAAAAGCTAGAAAAGAGGCAGGAATCATACCAGTGAAACTATTGTTCTCGATAGATAATTGGGTAAGTGTTTTCATCTTGTAAATGGCTGGAGGCAAATGGCCGATGAACTTGTTGGAGGCTATGAATAATAAATTTAGATTATCAAGCAAACCAATTTCTTTTGAATGACACCTATAAAATATGAGAAAATTAACAGTATGTTAATTGTCAAACTTATATTAAAGTGTACTGCCATGTACTTTTGGATGAAAAGATACTTGAGAAGTACTAATATCAGTAAACTAAGAGGTGTTTGGCTGAGCTTATAAGCTCCCAAAACAGCTTATAAGTTGTTTTGGGAGCTTATAAACTCAGCCAAGCACCTCTAAGTCATGTATCTCTATCTATTGAAACATTCATATCCAAATATCTAAAAGTGAGACCAAATATGAATAATCAAAACTATATCTGGCCTGATTGGTCTACGATTGAAAAACCAATATCCCTCTACATATATCATTTATAATAAGCTATGAAAAACGGAAATTACATGTCATTTATGTATGTATGTCACCAATTCATTTAACACATCCAGGACCCTCATTGTTAATTGATGAACAACTCTAGCAAGCAGCTCGTGCCTCTTGGATAATTCATCAAAGGTAAGGAAACAGAAAATATAAGTCAAATTTTAGAGGGGTAACTGCATGTGTCGAACTTTCTAGATTGAAATAGAACTTAAAAGGCTATACTAGAGATAAGAATCTTACCGGTTAAAGCATTGTTGACGAGGAATAATTCCTCAAGTGCTTTCATGTCTCCTATTTCTCTCGGCGATGTCCCATTAAGGGGGTGTTTGGCTAAGCTTATTTTAGAGAGCTTATAAGATGTTTCAAGAGCTTATAAGAGATAATTTCTTTAGTGCTTATAAGTTGTTAAAGTGTTTGGATAATTGATCTTATAAGCTAGAGAAAGAATCATGAATTAGAGGGAGAAAATCATAGTTAGAGAGATAAAATTGATGAGATGTGACGTTAATAGTGTATGTATAGGAAATAACGAACTATAATAAGGTTATTTTGGTAAATTCATGATGCTTATAAGTTTATAAAAATAAGTTAGGGTTGACCAACTTATTTTTAGGGAGCTTATGTTGTTGAGCTATTTTCATAGCTTATAAGTTGTTTAGGAGCTTATTTTGCCAAACACTTTGCAACAACTTATAAGTTCCTAAAAATTATGTTTATAAGTGCTTTTAAAGAGCTTATAAGCTCACCAAACACCCTCTAAGTTTATTACCGATAAGGAAATATACTCCAAAGAAGACATGTTAAAATAGGACGCAATGCAAAGGGCCAATCAACTTGTTAGAATCCATGGACAAATGTAGTAAACTATTGAGACTGCCAATTTCATTTGGAATAACACTTGTAAAAATATAGAACCATCAAAAGTCAATTCACTTATTATGATGCACTCTGTGTTCTATTACCATACCTAGAAAAGGACATAACCATACCACTTAAAATATTATCGAAGTAAAATATTATGATGCCACTCTGTGTTCCCAATTTCTTTTGGGATTGATCAATTAAGCCTGGTGAATAACATGGTTATTGTCTGCAAATTATTAAGTTGGCCAATCTCCTTCGGAATAACACCTATGTTCATGAAGCATAATGTAATAAATAATCATCAAGTTTAGTGATATGCAATTGGATTATTGAAGTATAAATACACCAACTTTGGATCCATTTTGATTTTTCCACGAACTTTAAAAATTGTCACAAAATACACAAATTTAATCATTTTAGTGATTTTACCATGATTTCAAATTCAAACCAAATTAAATATTCTGACTTGACATCTCGAAAATTTACCATAGACAAAACGGTCAATGATATAAACGACATAGTAGTGAGAGGGTATCGATTGTTTTGATTCCAGCTAGAACCAGACGATGAAACAAACGAGAAGACATACTTTTTGTAATGAGGGTTGACGCCATGAATCATAAATAAAAAAAATCTGATTTATTTTGATGGAACGACGATGTTTTATGTTCTTTCTCTACGATGTCCTTTATATCACTAACCGTTTTGTCTATAGTAAATTTCTGAGATGTCAAATTAGATCTTATTTGACTTGAATTTAAAATCGTGGTAAAATCACTAAAGTGATTAAGTTTAAGTATTTTGTGACAATTTTAAAGTTCGTAGGAAAAATCAAAATGGACTCAAAGTTTGTGAATTTATGCGCCAATAACCATAATCTAGAAATTGAATATTAAACTAAACTAAATATGACGTCTCTCTCTCTCTCTCACTATCTCTCTCTAAATTTAGGTAGATTTGATCTTATATATGTTGGATTTTTATACTGAAAGTAGGTTGGTTGAACGTGTATACAATGTTTCATGTTACCACTATTCTGGTTTCATATCTGAATTGTTTACTTGATTGCATGTTGTCTCGTTATCTTATACAAAAGTTAGATCATACAGTGTGCAGAAGATTACAGAAGTCTGTATGATTGATTGATCTAGTTGAGATATAAAATTGAATCACAGTTGAGACAACTTGAGGACGAGTTGTTAGTATAAGCTATAGTATGGATAAGAAGTAACTTGACTTGATTGTTTGTCTATGCTGATACGTTGACGTATTGATGGATCACATTTATATGTATTCTTCTATCAGACCGTCATGACGAATTTAGATATCGGTGACTTTATATTGATTTGTTTAGTAATTATTGGTTTGGGATTTTATTATAATAGATATTTTTTTAACAATTTTTTTTTATAATTATTTCTTAGTAGATTTTTAAATAGTTAATTGGAACAATTGTTAAATAATGTGATTTAGTTTTTTTACTGTAATTTATCTGTGTGATTAAGTTCAGAAATTATAATTTTGCGATTAATATCTTTTGAGTAATATTGTTATTTATTTTTTGTGCATGCCTGAATAAATTTCACTTTTTTGCACTTCATTAACAAATGGCTTATAAAACATTCTCTTTGACTAAGATCAATACTGATATTTAATCGACAATTTTACAAGTTTAGAACCAATGAGTGTGTGGATATATGTATTGTTTATTTATTTTGAAACAATTTGCTGCTTTTTATTTTTATAATATAATATTTCTCCTTTAATTCGTTTTCATATTCTATTTGTATATGAGATTTAGAAAAACTAATTAATTTATTGTTTTTCCTCCTACTTTTGTAAATATGTTTTAATATGATACGGTTATTTAATTACATTTTTATTTATGTATAAAACATAATTTTTTCATGTCTTAGTTGTATTTTTAATAAAATCTTTGTTGTACTACAATTTGTAATATTTTAAGATTGTAGATATAATATTTATAATTGTTTGTGCATTTTATAATCATCTTTTTTGTTATGATAAAGAATTAAATTTTACAAAGATTCTGTCTCTTAGTTTAAATCGTGCGTTGAGTAGGGATGTCTCTCAATTATTTAATTATCTGTGCATAACACAGGTAGAATATCAGTTTGATGAACAACGACGAAGTTTGTTAAATCAATTTTGGGGGGCTGAATTTACGTAATATACTTTTGGTTATCTAAAAGGTCAGTCAACACTTCAATGACAGCCAAATTATGCGAGCCATTTTGCTGTCACACTTTAATAACCGAGAAATCCATTTTGCAGCTGTCACACTTTAATGACAGAGAAATTATGCGAGCCATTTTGCTGTCACACTTTAATCAATATATGGACGTTTCTCTAAGCAGCTGCAACTTGGTTTTTATTGGTTATCTGTTTTAATCTGCATGCATAGCTCTGCATGGCAGTTAATGTGTCAGCTAAGTAGTTAAGGGAAAACAGTTAGTTTGTTAACTATTAGTTAGTTATTCTGTTAGTTTGTTAAGTTTCTGTTTTGCTCTTGTTTATATATATCTGTAAAGCTCTCGTCTTTCTTCAATAATCAATTACACAATTTTTCTATTTGATCTTGTTTAGTTTCTGCTTTAGTTTCAACATGGTATCAGAGTTTCATTAAGAGTTTTACAGTTTTTGAACACATTGATATGTGATTTTCGTAATCATCGTTGTTCTTCTTCTCTCAACATGGTTTCCTCTTCTTCGACAACAGCAACATCTTCCCTTCCAAATTTGCATCCAATGATTCTAAGATTGGATCGCAACAACTATGCGTTTTCACTACAAGAATTTCGGTTATAGACCACAGGGAATCCCCATTGTCTATTACAGAAAACCCCGTTGTCTATCAAGGTATAGTCTATTAGGGCCGGCTATAGACCCCGGGGAAATACCCGTCGTCTATCACAATATAGACAACGGGAAAATCCCCGTGGTCTATCATGTTATAGACGACGGGGGGCCTTGTAATATACAATTGTCTATAGCATCATAGACAATGTGGGTTTACCCGATGTCTATGTTGTTATAGACAACGGTGTTCTAACTTTATACAATGGTTAAACCCCGTTGTCTATTATGTTTTAGACCACGCGGACATCCCCGTTGTGGTCTTTCTTTCTTAAACCCAAGTTCTGTCTCCAGTTATCTTTCTTCCAATTCAATAATTGTCCATTGCTCAAACAACTCTTTAACATTAGAAAAAGAGAATGATATTCACGATGACTACAATTATGTTTGTAGTCTTATTTCCATTTAACTTCATAGAACTTACTGAATAACACCAAAGTTTTGAAATCAATAAAGCTATATACGGTGCTTCTCAAATCGAAAACATACAATGAAAATAGTAAAATAAAACTCTAGGTACCCTGTTTCGAAACTAGATTATTGCTGCATTGGACCCAGCCATTTAAGACTCGATCACTGATCGAGAAAAAGAAAACAACAGCAGCTCGGTGATGGAGAAGTTTTGCTGCTATTCGCCGAGAGAAGGAGAGAGGCGCAGGCAAGGGCTCATTGTTCGACCTAATCGACGAAGGTTCCTCGCCGAGAACACGAAAAAAAAAAGAGAGAGGACGAGTTTTTATTAAATCGGTCTAGAATAGAATAAAATAAAATAAAAAATTAATTAAAATCAAGATAACAAGAAAGGGAGGGTGGTGATTCCATTCGTGTTCAAGACGGAGGCGATAATCGTTGGATTTGTATCTTGAAAGCGTTTGGTTGAGCTTGTATACAATATTTCCTATTACCACTATTACAATCTCCTATCTCGAATTGTTTACTTGATTGCATATGTATATCCCTTTATCTCATATATAAGTTAGATCATACGATTGTGTTGTAGATCACGTAAGTCCGTATGATTGGTCAAGCTTAATGAGATATAAAAAGTATCACTACCGAGACAACTTGAGGACGAGTTGTCGGTATAGTCTGCAGTATAGATAAGTGACTTGACTTGGTTGCTTGTCTATGCTTTGATGCGTCTCGACGTATTGATGGATCACAGTGAGATGAGTTCTTCATCTCGACCGTCATGAAGAACCTAGATCTCGAGACTTACGTTGATCTAAACCTCGATAAGGTATTAGGTGAGTATGAGTTCTCGACCATCACTTTGACTTGCTATGGGCGAGGGTTACATGAGATAACCCAAGATTCTCGCATCTTGGGTGGTGGCGGGCTTGTATGTCATGCTAGTTACACGTGTCGAGTCACCGTATCCGTTTAGGATGATGACGCCCCTTAAGGAGCTCAAAGGTTTATTGTACTAAACCCCGCAGTTGAGTTATCTCAAGTACAATAATAAGGTTGAGTGGTACTACTTAAGGAATTAAAGATATTAATTATTTTAAGCGATCGAACACTATAAATAATTAATGGACGACGATATCTTAAATACGGGGATTCGTGAAGTCTAAGTGCAAGCCCAACTCAACTTCGGTAATAAAGGGGTAAGTCAAGATTTATTCTCTAGTGCCATGAATAAATGTTTATGAATTAATTTATGTTCTGGGCTGAACATAAGATAATTAATTTATTTGAGGTCCATCTTTATTCCTTGCATTTGATCCCTGGACTGGCCCATCCAGGCCTGGAGCTATGATGATTTTCGTCTACCTCTCTCTTAGAATCCCACTGGGACTCAGCTTGATCCTCTCTATCTTAAGTGATACGATTATATTTATTAGATATGCATAAATCATATCATGATAGGGTTTAGAGTTACATTATAAATATAAGGTGAGAGAGAAAATCAAGATTAATGCTTAAGTGATATTTTCGAGAATTACTATATCCATATAGTGAGAATTTTCGAAAATTTTGAGAGAAAGAAGAAACGTTTTTCTATAGCATTCTCCATAGATTGTTCTCACTCGGCATTGGAATTTAGGCAAATGGGATACAGTCCAGAAGATCAAAGCACGAGTCTTGATCTATTCATCCCCGACAGATTCGCAGGTAAACACGAGAAAACTCATACGTGTTGCAATTAATTATATAGACGCATGCTAGGAATATAATCAATGTATGGTGAATTAAACATCCAAGATAGATCCTCGGGAGAGGGTTAAAATCAGATTTTCCTACAATTGGTATCAGAGCCTGTGATCAGTATCTTGGCTCAGTTTGATTAATTCACGTTTGATTATAACGTGCGCAATTAATTAATTGTGAATCTGTCGTTCATCGTGGCTCGTTTTATTTTTGTCGGATTTTGTTTTTCACCACGAGAAAATCCATGGTTAGATTAGATTTTTTCTTGTAAATCTTATCTGTAAAAGAAGAACGAAGATGAAAAAGCACGAAGAACGAGATGATGAGTGTACATGGGAAACAGAGCACAGCACGACGGCATGCGGACGACAGCACGCTCGGTGTGCCGGTACTCGCGAACACATCGCGCAGCGGATAGTGCGAAGCGCATCGGGCTGCTGGTGGCATGGCTCGGCCGGGCAGGCGGGCGCGACCGCGCGGATGCTTGGCACCGCTGCTGCGGCGGCTCGCTCGGCAGCTCTTGGCGATCACGCCGGAAATCTCAATGAGGTCTCGGAAGGCGCGGCGCCACGCCAGCGTCTGCGGCGCCGACAGCAAGCAAGACGCAGCGTGCGCGGCGCCCGGCAGCCATGCACGCAGCATTCTCGGCGGCGCTTGGCGGCCTCGCACGAGCGTGCGCATGAAAACCTCAACGTGCAGGAACTCTCGGCGCGCTGGGCTATGCGGGTGTGCGATTCTCGCGTGAAAGCCTCGGCGGCGACGAGGCGCGCAGATCGCCGCTCAACGGTCGCGGCGCGCCTCGGCGCAGCGCACGCAGCCTCCCAGTAGCGCCCGGCAGGGTCCTCGGTAGCGGCCGATGGGCGGCGATTTCTCTCGAAGCTCGGCAATGGCGCTGGGCGTTGTCGTGCGAAGCTGGCCTGGCGCGTGCATAGGTTGTGCCCAGCGCTGCCCAACCACTTTGGTGACCGCCCAATTTTTGGGCCAACCGACCAGTTCGCCCGCACCCAAATTTTTCGACCTTGAGACCCGTTTTTCGACCCGTTTGGCCTGTTACAATGATCCGCCTGTTTTGATTTTTGGCCCAAATCCGGTTTTGACGAATCCGGTGCGCGCTCGTGCGCGCGAGGCCTTTTGAGTTTGAAGATCGATTTTGCAAATTTATGTAATAAATTAGGCGAAATCTGCAGGATCCACGAGTGGGCCCCGATGAACGATTTTATTTTATTTTTTATCGTTCAAAGCATGTCGTGTAATATCCCGAAGTTTTAAAACTGAATTACGATAAGAAATATCGTAATTAGGGTTTTAGTTCGATAATTAAATGGCTAATTCGTCAATGCTCGATTTTGACTATGCATAACATGAGGAAATGTTATCCACTAGCAATTAGTGAATTAAGGAATATAAATTATATTATTCCTTCGAAAGTATATTTCTAACGTCGATTAAATTCGACAGTTAAGTCTTACGATATTTTCTAAGCATCGAAGCTTAGAGTTTGAATTCCTTATTATTATAGGAATGAATAAAGTGATTCCAACTTTATTATGAACATTTTAGAGGTAAATCAACTAGTAACGTTTTGAAAGCGTTCAAACGTCAACGTTTTGAGACGATTCGATAACTTAGCCTAATGATCAAGGAATTATATTATTTAAATTCCTATGATTATTTTATGTAATAAGAGCATTATTTATCATTAAAATAATGCTAGAGAATTAAGGAATAAAAATGGAACAATTAAGCTAATTTCGAAAACCCTAATTTTCGAAATTAGGGTTTTATGATTTAAAATTGTTCTAAATATTTTTCTATGATGTAATTCATCATCTAGAAATTATAATATATCACATAGCTAATTATTAGCTATAAGTAGCAAGAAAATAAAAATTGTAACACATTAGACCATGAATTTCGAAAATTAGGGTTCTTAAGTATGAAATGAATTTAATTCTTATCCAAATGATGATGTATGATAATAATTATATTAATAAGGATAAAATGAGGTGTACTATCAACTTGCACAAGTGGGGTGCCAATTGTGTGATAAGTACCAAAAATTTCATGATTTTATGTGACATAATTGATAAATATCATACTTTAATTAATGAGAGGCTATAATTATAAAGTTAGGATATTATTAGGTGTAAAGTAGAGATAGTTATCAACTAAAACAAGTAACCTAAGGTTCTTTGTACATAGTGCCGAAAATTTTGACTTATAAAGGTAAGAAAATAATTCTTCGAGCAAAGAGATTTAAACATGAGGCAAAGGAGATGGCTCGAATTAGTAAAAGATTGCGACTGTGGTATAAATTATCACCCAGGCAAGGCAAATGTGGTAGCTGATGCCTTGAGTCGTAAGAATCAACCCAATTTGGGATGTCTTTTTACAAGAGAAGAAAAACTCATTGAAGAGTTTAAGATAATGGCAATTGAGATAGTTGAACCACCGGAGACAATTATAAGTGATGTTGCTACACTCACAATGATGTCTGATCTGAGGAAAAAGATCATAGATGACCAAAGAAAGGATGAGGAATTAGAAAAGATAAGAGTCAAGGTAAGGACAGAAGGGCTGAAGGATTTTAAGGAGGCACCGATAACGCTATATTGTTTAAGGAAAGATTATGCATTCCAAACAATAATGTGCTGAGAAATGAAATCATGAGTGAAGCTCATGATACTCCTTATACTGCCCACCCAGGCAACACTAAGATGTATCAAGATTTACGAGAAAAGTTCTGGTGGGAAGGAATGAAACGAGATGTAGCATCTTTTGTCGAACGTTGTCTCGTTTGTCAACAAGTAAAGCACCACACCAACGACCGTACGGAAAGTTGCAACCTTTGGAAATACCCGAATGGAAATGGGACGATATAACAATGGATTTTGTAACGGGTTTACCAAAGTCAAAAAGGGGTAACACTGCTATATGGGTAGTAGTGGATCGCCTTACCAAATGTGCTCATTTCCTACCAATTCAGATTACACATGGATCTGATAAGTTAGCCCAATTATATATAAAAGAGATCGTACGCCTACATGGAGTACCAAAATCTATCACATCAGATGGAGATTCAAAGTTCACTTCTAGATTTTGGGTTAGCTTACAAAAGAATTGGGAACAAAGTGAATTTTAGCACAGCTTTTCATCCACAGACCGATGGGAAATCGGAAAGAACAATCCAAACACTTGAGTATATGTTGAGAACAGTAGTGTTGGATAGAGGCGCAACTTGGGAATATGTTTTACCACTAGTTGAGTTCGCCTACAACAATAGTTATCAGGCAACGATTGATATGACCCCATATGAGGCACTATATGGAAAAAAATGTCGATCACCGCTTTATTGGGATGAAGTGGGTGAGAGGAAAATCTTAGGGCCTGACACAGTAGGTGAGATGATTGAAATTGTTCGCCAAATCGGGCAAAGAATCAAAGAAGCTCAAGATAGGCAGAAATCTTATACCGATACACGTAGGTCTGAGTTACAATTTGAATGTGGAGACAAAGTTTTTCTCAAAGTCTCTCCATCAAAGGGGATTATAAGATTCGGAGTGAAAGGAAAGTTGAGACCACGTTTTATAGGACCTTATGAGATCCTTGAAAGAATAGGCCCAGTAGCCTATAGATTGGCACTTCCGCCAAGTTTGGGCAATGTCCATAATGTGTTCCACGTGTCACAGTTGAGAAAGTACGTGTATGATCCAAAGCACGTAATCCATCATGATGATGTGATTCTAAACCCGGATATGAGTTATGAGGAAGAACCTACGGCTATCTTAGATTGTAAGGTTCAACAGTTGAGAAACAAATCAATATCATTAGGTAAAGTCTTATGGAAACACCATGGACAAGAAGAGGCCACATGGAAACTCGAGGATGCTATGAAAGAACGATACCCCGAAATTTTCCAAGGTATGCAAATTTCGGGACGAAATTTCTTTTAAGGGAGGTAGAATGTAATATCCCGAAGTTTTAAAACTGAATTACGATAAGAAATGTCGTAATTAGGATTTTAGTTCGATAATTAAATGGTTAATTCGTCAATGCTCGATTTTGACTATGCATAACATGAGGAATTGTTATCCACTAACAATTAGTGAATTAAGGAATATAAATTATGTTATTCCTTCGAAAGTATATTTCTAACGTCGATTAAATTCGACAGTTAAGTCTTACGATATTTTCTAAGCATCGAAGCTTAGATTTTGAATTCATTATTATTATAGGAATGAATAAAGTGATTCCAACTTTATTATGAAGATTTTAGAGGTAAATCAACCGGTAACGTTTTGAGACATTTCAAACGTCAATGTTTTGAGACGATTCGATAACTTAGCCTAATGATCAAGGAATTATATTATTTAAATTCCTATGATTATTTTATGTAATAAGAGCATTATTTATTATTAAAATAATGCTAGAGAATTAAGGAATAAAAATGGAACAATTAAGCTAATTTCGAAAACCCTAATTTTTGAAATTAGGGTTTTATGATTTAAAATTGTTCTAAATATTTTTCTATGATGTAATTCATCATCTAGAAATTATAATATGTCACATAGCTAATTATTAGCTATAAGTAGCAAGAAAATAAAAATTGTAACACATTAGACCATGAATTTCGAAAATTAGGGTTCTTAAGTATGAAATGAATTTAATTCTTATCCAAATGATGATGTATGATAATAATTATATTAATAAGGATAAAATGAGGTGTACTATCAACTTGCACAAGTGGGGTGCCAATTGTGTGATAAGTACCGAAAATTTCATGATTTTATGTGACATAATTGATAAATACCATACTTTAATTAATGAGAGGCTATAATTATAAAGTTAGGATATTATTAGGTGTAAAGTAGAGATAGTTATCAATTGAAACAAGTAACCTAAGGTTCTTTGTACATAGTGCCGAAAATTTTGACTTATAAAGGTAAGAAAATAATTCTTCCAACTTTGAAAATGACATTTTATCCTAAGTGTAAAATGTTGAATTTTCTAATGTAACATTATACTGTAGTTATATTAAAGTATATGATATATAAAATAATAAAAATCATTCCTAAGGATTTGAGAGTGGCCGAGAGACACATACATAATAATGTGATAATTTCTTTATTTTATGCTAAGGATTGTGACATGTATTAATTAAGTGATAAGATATCATATTAAAGTATATGAGATAAGATTAAAATTTTTGTCCGATGCCAAAGGAGGTGGCCGATTTTATTGATTAAGATTAAAGGTGTAATAATTGTCATTTTATGTAATAATTAGCATACAAGTAGATTAAGTCTATAAATATAAGATGGAGGCAACCATTTCTCATTTTACAACCCTTGAGTACCGAAAATTAAGAGAGAAAATTTAGAGAGTTCATCACGAGTTCATCTCAAACCTTAGATCAAAAACCGTTGCCGTTAAAAATCGACGCCGATTAAGAGGTTAGAAATTGTACGAGCTTTGTTTATATGTTAGAATTTTCGAATTATGTCCATTAAATCTTATGTTATGAGCTTAGTTCTTTTATGATGAAATTTTTGAAAATTATGTTCATATGCTAATTTTTTTAGAAATTGTGTTTATATGATGTTCCTAAGTATATATTATGATTTTAATAAAAAGTTAAGCATGATTATGAAAAATATGTGATGACCGAAAATATTGATGAACATATATTGATGAACATGATTTTTAATTGTTGATTTGAGCATGAAATAATGATCTATGGTATTAAATATGCTTATATGATCTTATGTGAAATTTTTGGAAAACAATAGTATATATATATATATATATATATATATATATAATTACCGAAAATTATGGAAAAATATTATGATGAAGTATAATTCATGATTTAATGATATTATAGCATATTAATGATGTAGATTCATAATATAGTGTTGTATGAATTTATTGGAATTTTAGAAAATTTATTTGACCTAAGTCATATTTTCGAAAATATGTACCTAGGGTATCTTAATGAATAATTCATAATTGATAAAAAATTATGTTATAATGATGATATATGGTGATGAATATGTGTTATGTGATTTAATTAGAATTTTTGAAAAATGTTTGTTATATTTTTCAAAAATACTGAAACCTATATAGTAAAATTAAGTGGTGTACAATTTTTCTATGATCAATATTATTACATATTATTGATCCTATGTTAATATAGTGTGTTATGTGAATTTATGAGAATTTATGCACAAGTTTTGGTTAATAATCCATAATTACCGAAAACTATAGGTTAAAGCTTTTAATGATTAAAAATTTATTTTATCAAGTATAATCACATAATATGTTATAAAAATATGTTTTAGACATACTATGAATTTATGTAATTTTTAAAATAAGAAATATTATGTTTACGTCAAAATATTTTATTAAGTGATAAAGTTGAAAATAAAGTGCTATGTGTGAATTGAATCATACTTATGCGAATTATTGAGCATGATTATTGAAAAACGTGAAAAATCGAGACTTATGATAGTAGGATTGAAAATCGATTAAAAATCGATTTATATGAAAGCTTATTAATATATATATATATATATATAGATAATTCGAAATATATGTAAATGAAAGTGAAAGACGTTGACTAAAGTCAAAACGTATGAAATACGTTAGTACGTGATCAAAGTGATGTGGTACGTCTAGTAGGAATACGATTTACGTTGATTAGATACGCTAAGACGTGTAAGACGTACTGAATTGGTTAGAAAGAATTCGGAATATTGATAGACTTTGACGTTCTTGAAAAACGTGACCAACGTACTAAAGTAGTTTCTTACGTCAAGGTGGGACGTGGACTTGAGCATTTGACGTAGAAAGGAAATCGTTGAGAAGCATATATTTACGAGGTGGGCTTTACTCTACAAAATATCAAATGCTTTATTTACTACGCTTTCTTCGAAATGAAAAGTATTTATTTATGATGCTTTCCGATATGAAATGATGATGAGATGTTATTACCTGCCCAAAGTGTTTATGTTTTATGTATGGATCCTATCAAGCAGTTGGGCAAGCCAACTATGAAAGTGAACAGTTGTTGGGTCGCTCCCAACTTTATAGAAAATCGATATCGGATCCTATCTTGGGAAGGATTTTACAGCTAGGATTAACGTGTACACCATAGGTGACGTGTCTTGAAAGCAACATCTTGACGGTCACAACGTCGTGGAAGGAGGCCTCCTTCTACGGCGTGAAAAGAGTTATGAGAAGTTATATGAAAGAGGATACGGATCATACATACCAAAAAATGCTGGCCAGGCGATCTTTTGAGAAATGATAAAAGTGTTTTGGTAATCACGAGTTATTTCAACTAAAATCCTCGTGTTTCTTGAGGCGATGTAATTTAATGAAAGTGTTTTTGGTATAAGTCCACTAAGTGCATTCTTGTACTTAGCCCTGCATGTTTGTTTTTAAATGTGCAGGTTGAGCTGACGATGGATGGCAAAGTGTTGAGCAGTCGGAATCTTTTGTCGCTGATAAGTAGAGCCTTGGATTCACATCGTCATATGTGAAATTCACATGTTTTCCGCTGTTGAAACACTAAGTTATATTTTGAGTATTGAAGCATATTACCTTCAGATCAGTCGAACCCTTTTGTCAAGGATCTGTTGGTCTAGTTTATATGTAAAACTTGGTTTGTTATCTCTAATAGTTTGATGTTTTTAAGAGTTTGGTTGTCACATGCTTTTCAATTCCATATTCAATTATCATTATGTTCGTTAATCTCCATTACCAAGTAACAGTCCCTGCTAATCCGTCCTTTGAATTGGCAGGTTGTTACATGTCGTGGATGTTTAAATTATGCAGTAGCATGCTATGTATGTTTAAATTACGTAGACAAACATATTATGTGTTTTCGTGATTGGATGCGCATAGTAAGCATGCTAGGTTTATTGCGTTTTTCAAGTATACTTTTTAGAATTCTGCGAGCATGTTTTACATGCTGAGTTCTATAGAAAAGCATGCTAGGATTACGTGATCTGCATGGATAAACCTTTTTGAAACAAAAGACTAAGCAAGTAACCAGACATGTTAATTTTAAATTAAAATGTCAAGACCTCCACTTTTGATCTCTAAACAACGTGATACGCTTTGAGTAAACGATCACACGCGCATTGGCTTGCTTACCTTGTTTATCATAAGTTTGTTAGATGAGATTTCTAAATAAAACATTTTAATCTATTGAGAAAGGGAGTTTCATGTGTAAGCGATCACACGCGTGGCTTGCATATGCGATTTTTCATAAGTTCTCTAGATATAGATTTAAAATGAGATAACAAAATAATTTGAATTGGAAGCGGTATGGTCTAGTGGTATGCCGATTCTAAGAATTCATTTCTTTGTTAAAATTATGGTCATTGCTAGACATCACCTCAAGTACAACTTCCATGAAGTCCTTCTTGCGATAGTGATGTGGTCTAGTATGGTCCAATCATTAATTTCATTTGTCGTAAGGATAAGTTGACATGGATTGAAATTAAGCGACTAAAAGGTATATTTTAGTGCAGTCGGGGTTAAGTGTATGGCGATCCACACGCGTGGCTTGCATGTGGGATTCCTTAGGCGATTGGAGGTTTGATTAATATTGTTTTATCAAAGGTTACAATATTATTGTTACAAATTATGTGCAATCATATGCTTATGTGTTTACATTACTTTTCGGATATGTCTCTTACAGATTATCAATATGCTCGCACAAAATCCTCTATCGGTCCAAATTTCATCGAGTGAAAAGCGAAACATGGAATATGTTCTTATCATTGAAGAACACATGTTTGTTCTCACTCCCAAACCGATGCCTTCTTGACGCATCGACTAATGAGCGGCGAGTCAGCGGACTTTGGCATAAGTCGAAGAATATGGCCAAGTGCTATATGATGACTACGATGTCCAAAGGCTTGCAGTACAGACATCGATCGATGGTGAGCCGCGACGAAATATGGTCAAGTCTCGAGAGTAAGTTTGGGCGATCGGATCGACGATCGACTTCCACACTGATGAGAGAAATCTTGGCGTGTAAGATGGAAGAAGGAAGTTCGGTCCATGAACATGTCTCCCATGACTCATCTTATGGATAGTCTTGATCGGTTGGGAGGAGGTATTGACGGCGGCCGAGGTCGATATCATCCTCAACACACCGCCCAAGTCTTTGAGAATTTTTATGCTTAACGCGATCATGAGCAAGACCAAGTATACACTTAGCCGTTTCTTAATGATCTCGTGGCAGCGGAAGGAGTCGTGGGCAAGGGCACATGCCTTGCTAGCACATCTAGGGCCCAAATTTTCCGTTGAAAAATGGAAGATGAAAAGGGAACCAAAGGTGGTAGAGGTAAAGGAAGCAGTGGGAGCAAGAACATGTTCGCCACGGAGGCTTGAAAAAGCGAATGAGAGGCAAGTGCTTCAAATCTTGGCAAGGCGGGCATTGGAAGGCCAAGTGCCCTATGCTCAAGCTCAAGTGCGCCATTTGCTTTAGTAACGGAAACATGTTTAGCGACTTGTTCTACTCGTTCATGGATAGTAGATCTGGTGCGATCGATCATGTTTGTTACACCGCTGCGAGGGTTCTGCGGACAAGAAGCGTGTGATGACGAGATAACGATCTCCATGGGCAGCGGTGAAAGTCGAGGCCGTTGCGATCGGGATGTTACTTTATGTTTTGATAGAACGTTTTAGTTTTAAAAGGCGTTTTATATGTCTGAGTTTTAACGAAACCTTATTTGTTTGAAACTATTTATTCATGGATATTCATTGTTTTTATAGTGGTGTTTCTATCATAAGAAATGACTAAGTTATCGTGGTGGCACTTTATATAATTAAGCTTTATACTATTTACGCAAACATAATACCTTTAACTATGTTGCATCTACATCAAACCTTAAAAAGAAAGTTTTCTTCAGAAGATGACATCACATTTCTCGGCATCTTAGATTAGGTCACATCAATCTAACTAGGATCAAAGCGGCTAAGAATGGGCGTTGGGTGATCTCACGGTTACTCGGTTCGGTCTGCGAATCTGTATAGAAGGAAAAATGTCGACCCGGACCTTCAAAGCGAAGGGTTATAGAGCCAAAAAGTGTTGGAGCTAGTCCATTCTAACCTATGTGGACCTATGTCAACACAATCTCGTAGAGGTGCAGTATTTTGTCACTTTCATTGACGATTACTCAAGTGCGGATACATATACCGCTTCACCGCAAGTGCGAGATGCTTTGAGAAATTGAAAGGTATAAAGGCGGAAGTGGAGGCGAAGCTTGGTAAAAGTATCAAGTCATCTGTGGTGCGATCGCGGTGGCGAATACCTCGATAACGAGTTTATGGACTATTTGATGCGGTGTGGGATTACCTCCACTCACTACACCGGCACACCACAACAAAATGGTGTGTCGAGGCGAAAAATAGGACTCTTTTAGAAATGGTTAGATCGATGATGAGTTATCCAACATTGCCTATTTCGTTATGGGGTATGCTTGGAAGCGATGGCATTTTGCTAAATCTAGTACCATCAAGTCGATCGAAAAGACCCTTTCGAGTTGTGGTTTGGGCGAAGCCCGGTTTAAACCACATAAGGATATGGGCGATCCAACACATGTCTTGAACAAGAAGGTTGATAAGTTGGAGTCTAGATCGATGCTGAGGCTGTTTATTGGCTATCCTGGGGAGCGAATGGTGGTTATTTCTATAGTCCCAAGGATCGGAAGGTCATTATTAGTACTAATGCTTGATTCTTAGAAGAGGATTATAAGAAAAACCATAAATCCAAAGTTGAAATCATTCTTGAGAATTAGAAGATGATCGTATTCCGCCACCGATTAAGCGAAAGTGCGAGATGTCGTGTTCAGTGGGAGGGATCGACACGGATACTTGAAATTGAAGTGGGTCGAGTTCCTTTGGAAATATCGGCCGTACAAGTGGCTCATATCCAGCAAGTTGTGCAAGATAGAGAACCACAAGTTACTACACCCACCATTGCCATTGTGCGATGGAGCCTCGTCGTAGTGGGAGGTTGTTCGTCAACCCGGCGATTTATGTTCATGGGTGAATCTTGGTTTAGTCCTAGGAAACGGCGAGCAATAATCATGGCACGGTGAGGCGATACAAGACAACGATGCAAGATCATGGCACACCGCTATGGACTTAGAAATTGAGTCCATAATGACTATGGATGTATACGAAAGACACCTCTACGATGGCGAAAGCCATAGGTAGTAAGTGGGTATACTGAGAGGAAGAGAGATTCGAGATGGAGGTTTGGCTTTTAAAGCCGAGCTTGTGACGAAGGGTACACTCAGATTGAGGGCATCGATTTCGATGAGACCTTTTACTTTGTAGCAATGCTCAAGTCCATCGAAATTCTTACGGCCATGTGACCCATTTAAACTCGAGATTTGGCAAATGGATGTGAAAACCGCTTTTCTAAGCGGTTACCTTGAAGAAGGTAGAGACATCCGTATCTGACAACCAGAAGGTTATGTGGTGAAGGGTGAAGAGCATCTAGTATGGAAGCTTAAGAAGTCCATTTATGGGCTTAAGCAAAGCCTCACGATCTGGAATATACGCTTTGACGAGATGGTAAAGTCCTATGGATTTACCAGTTGCTAGCGAAAGTTGTGTGCATCGTTTAGATGTCAGCGGTGATGTGGTATTTCTTGCACTTTTCGTAGATGACATCCTTCTACTTGGCAACAATGTGAAGTTGTTATCGGGCGTAAAGAGTTGGTTATCTTATCGGTTTCAAATGAAGACTTAGGAGATGCAGCGTACATTCTTGGGATCAAGGTTTACAAGATCTCGAGGAAAATGTTGAGCTTATATCGGACGTCTTACATTGATCTTTGTGATTACTCGTTTGATGTGCGCACCGTCAAGAAATGATTGCTACCTTTCGGACATGGCGTTCCTTTATCTCAGGAGCGATCCACCTATATTGCGAAGGAGATAGAGGAAATGAGACAAGTTCCTTACGCTTTCACCGTAGGAAGTCTCATGCACGCAATCTTATGTCTGAGACCGATATACGCTATGCGGTAGGCATAGTAGCTAGATATCGATCTAACCCTGGACAAGCTCATTGGATGCGGTAAAGCATATACTCAAGTACACGAAAGGACTCGAGATTATAGGTGGTTTACCATGCGAGATAGTCTAATGCCTTTGGGTTATTCGACTCGGATTTCCAAGTGACCGTGAAGAGAAGAAGTCACCTCGGGCTATGTGTTTACCTTGGGAGGAGGCCGTATCTGGCGGAGTGCAAAGCGGCGATGCATTGCGGACTCCACCATGGAAGCCGAATATGTAGCCACCGGAGGCTGCTAAAGAGGTCTGTATGGTTGAATCTACCTCATGGATCTAGATGTGGTACTGGTTTGCCCAAGAGTATCATAGTTTCTTGTGATAACTCGGTGCGATGGCAAACTCGAAGGAACCACGGACCCACAAGGCGTGAAACATATAGAGAGAAAGTACCATGTCATACGAGAAATCGTTAGGCGGTATGTCTTGATTGAGAAGATTGGTGCTGCGGATAACCTAGGCGATCCATTCACGAAGAGCTTCTGCGAAAAGTCTACGAAGAGCATATTCGAGGACTTGGATTGCATAAAATGGCACCCACTTAGAAAGGAAACTTTTGTATAAGTGGGAGAAGCAAAGTGATGGTGTTGTTTGTAATAGCTAGTAGAGACACATTGTATACTAAAAGTTTTGCTTTAGTATAAGTGGGAGATTGTTGGATTTGTATACTGAAAGCAGTTTGGTTGAGCTTGTATACAATGTTTCCTGTTACCCTATTACAATCTCCTATCTGAATTATTTACTTGATTGCATATGTATGTCCCTTTATCTCATATATAAGTTAGATCATACAGTGTGTTGTAGATCATGATGCGTATGATTGGTCATGCTTAATGAGATATAAAAGGTATCACGGCTGAGACAACTTGAGGACGAGTTGTCGGTATTGTTTAGTATGATTTTGTGCTTATTTTTCATATGTTTATGCATACCGTTTCCCGTGGTTTTTCCTATTTATGTCGTTGGTTTGATTAGTATTTATCGAATTGGATTTATTTGGTTTGTTTTGCTATTTTGTAGAAAAATGACATTTAATAGGATGCAATGGAGCTTCTAAGATCTATCCTATATTGAAGAGCATCTCTATAGGAGTTCATAGGTGCAAAGCGGATCACTGGTCGGAGTTCGGACGAGAAGAGGAGCGAAGCAATGATCGCGCGCAGCAGCGCGACACGAGTCGGCTGCACACGCTTAGCGCGCGCACACGACTTCAGCGCGTTCAGCGCTTCCTTCAACCTCAGCGCGCATTGCACTTCTACCCAGCGCTCTCCCCCAGCGCCCGCTTTGCCCCCGGCGTCCGCTGCATCTCCAGCGCCCTCCGCGCGACGTCACGCCCAGCCGCATTCGGCGCCTCCCGCTTCCCATCCGGCGCTGCACGTATCCAGCGCGACACTTCGACGTCGCCCGGTTCATGGCCAAAGCAAGCAGCTGGCGTTGCCCCCCGCGGCTGCTCGCGAAGCCAAGCGTGATCTCCGTCCGGCGCTGCGTATGCAACGGCGGCCTCGTCTCAAGCACGTGAGGTTGCCCCCACGCAACGCCGGTCTCGCCTCCGTCCGACGCTGCATCATTCCTCCGGCGCTGCACTTCATCCGGCGCTGCACTCCATCCGACGCTAGGCTGTTCTGTCTGTTCTTTCCAGAGAATGCTTGCGTCCGGCGCTTCGGCCCGTCCGGCGCTGGGCGTCATTTTTTAGGCCCAATTTCAGTGTTTTAATGGGCTTTTCCGAGGGTTATATAAAAAGGGAAATCAGCCGCTATTGGGGGGCTCATCCTCACATTCTCAGACGCACGCAGCTCTCTTCTCTTTTCTTTTTAATTATTTTGTACTTGGATTAACAAGTGGGATTGTACGATTCCAGATTTCGGAAGACGAATTTGTCTATGAATGGTTGTAAGTTTTTCTCATTCATATATGTCTATGTAATTGCGATGGGGATGATTTCTGCTAAGAGATGAATTATTGTTTTATAGAGTAATACATGTTAGGTTGTTCTTATCTTGAATCGTGATTATTTGGTTGATGATTTGTGATTTTCTTATCCGTATAAATTGTTTATTTTATGATCTTCATGCATGGTGTTCGAAAGAATAGTGTAGGTTGATTGTATGCTTATTTTTTATTATGAAGATATACGAGAGCAGATTTATATTAAATATAATTTTGACAATGAAAGTGATCGAGAGATTGGTTTGTTGTTGAATAAATAATATATGTGGGAAGGGTTTTGCTATCGTGTGCATTTGTAGTTAAATATCCTTCGTAGTTGATGGCGGTTTGATTGAGAGATCCCCTGCCATTAAGTTCGAGTCTAACATTGACGTAATCGAGAGATTAGTTAGTGTTGACCGTTTGGTGAGAGGCGTGGGTGTTTTATGCATTGTGTACCGGTCTTTGATTCATTAATAGCGAGGATAGATTTGAACCCTAGAACACCGTCTCCAATTCCGTGTATCTGTCAATTCCTATTGTTGTCCAAGTGCATCCGTTTTACCTGCTCTATTTTATTTCCTGCTTTCATCCGACCCGTGACAACCCCCCTTATTTTCGGACGTTATTATTTCTTTTCTGTTTTCGTGTTTGACATAGAATCGTATACATTAAGCATTCCTCGAGAGATTCGACTTGGGTGAACCTTACCGCTCTATAAGGACCTCGTCTATTGTGTTGAAAAGAACAATTTGGTCGAACGGTATGGGCGAGGTATAGATAAGAAGTGACTTGACTTGATTGCTTGTCTATCTTTGATGCGTCTCGGCGTATTAATGGATCACGATGAGATGAGTTCTTCTATCGGCCGTCGTGAAGAACCTAGATCTAGGAGACTTACGTTGATCTAAACCTCGATAAGGTATTAGGTGAGTATGAGTTCTTGACCATCACTTTGACTTGCTATGGGTGAGGTTACATGAGATAACCAGATTCTCTGCATCTTGGGTGGTGGCGATCTTGTATGTCGTGCTAGTTACGTATCCAGTCACCGTATCCGTTTAGGATGATGGCGTCCTTAAGGAGCTCAAAAGGTTTATTGTACTAAACCACGCAGGTTGAGTTATCTCAGTACAATAATAAGGTTGAGTGGTACTACTTAAGGAATTAAAGATATTAATTATTTTCGGTGATCGAGCATAAATAATTAATGGACTTCGATATCTTAAATCTGAGGATTCGTGAAGTCTAAGTGCAAGCCCGACTCAAGTTCGGTAATAAAGGGTAAGTCGACATTTATTCTCTAGTGGCATGAATAAATGTTTATGAATTAATTTATGTTCGGGCTCAACATAAGATAATTAATTTATTTGAGGCCCATCTTTATTCCTTGCATTTGATCCCTAGGCTGGCCCATCCAGGCCTGGAGCTATGATGATTTTCGTCCACCTCTCTCTTAGAGTCCCACTGGGACTCAGCTTGATCCTCTCTATCTTAAGTGATAAGATTATATTTATTAGATATGCATAAATCCTATCATGATAGGGTTTAGGGTTGCATTATAAATATAAGGCGAGAGAGAAAATCAAGGTTAATGCTTAAGTGATATTTTCGAGAATTACTATATCCACATTGTAAGAATTTTCGAAAATTTTGAGAGAAGGAAGAAACGTTTTTCTATAGCATTCTCCATAGATTGTCCTCACTCGGCATTGGAGTTTAGGCAAACGGGATATAGTCCAGAAGATCAAAGCACGAGTCTTGATCTATTCATCCCCGACAGATTCGCAGGTAAACACGAGAAAACTCCTACGTGTTGCAATTAATTATATAGACGCATGCTAGGAATATAATCAATGTATGGTGAATTAAACATCCAAGATAGATCCTCGGGAGAGGGTTAAAATCAGATTTCCCTACAATAACTTCGTTGCTATCTCATGGCCGAGCGACGGACAACGACAATTATTTGCCGGACCTGAAGAAACGGCCTCCTCCACTATGAATCGAGAGAGAGGAAGGTGGTGTTGAGAGAGAAATAGAGGGTGGTTTTGCATGAAGAGTGGAAAAGAGAGACGATAGCTAGCGCCGATGAAGGAGGCTCTCGTCGAAGGCGCCAACCGCCGGAGATGAGGGAGGCGGCGTCAGGGATGTGCAAGTGTCAAGAGAGAGATAGAGATAGAGAGAACAGAGAGGATAGAGATAGAACAAAGAAAGAGAACGAGGGGTAGAAGTCACGGTCGCTAGGGCGACATGACCCTGAGCGACATGCCACCGGAGATGGCGATGGCGCGGCAGTTCGAGGAAGGAAGGAGGCAGTGCCTCCTGTGGGTATATGAGGAGCAGAGACGTGAATGAGGGGGGGAAGAGGGTGTAGAATAGGGTTTTATTTCTTTAGTTTTGGTTTGGGCTTGGATTTTTGCTAATGGGCCGAGTTTAAGCCTTGGGCCAAGTGTAGAGGGTGAAATCTTATGGCTGACAACGTGGCTAATGAGGCGATAGACCACGCGATTAATGACTGTGGTATTTAATCAACACGAGAGGAAGACGACGTGGGCTAAAGCCCGTTGTCTATGGAATTTTGTGCTAATAGACTACACAGAATGAACCTCGTGGTCTATAACCGATTGAAAAAACGGTTATAGACCACGCGTTTCACCCTGCACATTGTATATATCATAATAGACAACTTTAGTATTAATGTATGTGGTCGATTACATGTGGTCTATAGGCTAAATTATTGTAGTGTTTGGAGAATTCAAATTCTCACCACGGTTCGAGCTAATGGTTTTGATGATTTTCTTTCTTCCCATTTTAGCCTCCCTCACAATGACTTCCTTCTAAATCTCGAGTACCACTTACTCCCGACCATGAGTACTTGGAATGGATTCGTAAGGATCAATTTCTAATGAGCTGGATGCTTTCATCCATTGGGGAATCAATGCTAGGATATGTAGTGGGCTACACGTGCGCTAGCATGATCTAGCGCGTTCTAGAGCGCTTTTCCATTCACAATCTCGCTCGTGTTCTTGATTAAAGAAGATGCTTCACTCTCGGAAGAAAGGAGCAATGTGGTGGATGAATACTTTACGCGGATCTTGTGACTATCAGATCAACTCATTGCGATTGGTCGTGATATTGCGATGATGATCTTGGAGATTTTATTCTTGCGGGTTTTAGAGCGATTATGAATCATTATTGTCAATCTTGTGCATCGGTCCGAGGCTCCAAATCTTACGGAAATGCAATATGCTCTTCAATGCCATGAAATTCATCTACAACAAAGTGTACTCTCTACCTTCAGATCCCATGGCCCATTTTGTTCAGCGTGGTGGTCGAAGTTTTCGTGGTCGTGGTAGGTTTAATGGTGGTCGCTCCTCCACATTCAAATACTCTGGCAAATCTCCGGTGGTTTGTCAACTTTGTGGACGCAAAAATCATGTGGCACTTAAGTGCTATAAATGTTTTGATGTATATTTTACAGGTGCTAAAAGTCAGACGCCACGTTCTAATCCTCAAGCCTATCTCACAGATTTTCAGGCTGCTCCTGAGTATGAGTTCGATGAAGAAGAAGGTGTTTGGTATTTTGACAGTGGTGTTACCAATCACATCACGAAAAATATGAGCAATCTTCATCTTTCTTCTCCCTACACTGGATCCGAAGCACTCACAGTAGGTAATGGTAAGTCTATTCCTATCAAATCTATAGGTACCAACTCTATTCATTCTTCCACCACCTCTTCTCTTCTGCTCAATGATATTCTCTTTGTTCCACAAATTACCAAGAATATGATTAGCATCTCTCAGTTCACAAAAGATAATCATGTTGTTTTTGAATTTCATGACTCTTGTTGTCTTGTGAAGGATAAGAAAACGAGCAAAACTCTACTGAGGGGCAAACTTCAAAATGGCCTATATCAGATTGATCTCTCCAAGCTGTGTGTCAATTCTACAAATTCTTTAAGTTCTATTGCTTCCCAGCCAATTCACAATGGTGCCTGTTTTTCTGTCTCTGAATGTCCTAGTCATACAATTCCTGGTTCTACTTGTGTATCGACTAGCCCTATCTATATAAATGAGAAAACAATAAGCAGCCAACAAGCTCTAGTGCTTGATATTTCTACTTCTTGTAATTTGTCTGCACCTATCTCTAATGAAATAAAACTTTGGCATCAGAAATTAGGACATCCCAGTGCGTCTATTCTATCTCATGTTCTTAAAATGCTTAACATATCTGCAAAAATTTATACCGCTGGTTTTTGCGATGCTTGTAACATTGGAAAATTGCACCAACAACCTCATATCTCTCAACCTATGAAAACTACTCGCCTTTCAACTCATACACTCAGATCTTTGGGGACCTCTCACATTGCTTCCACACAAGGTTTTAGATATTACATTCATTTTGTAGATGATTACAGTAGGTTTACATGGATATATCCTCTTACACTCAAATCTGAAACTAGGAAAGTTGTCCGACATTTTTTTCAAATGATCAAGTGTCAATTCTCTTGCTCTATTCAGACCTTTCAATCGGACTGTGGAGGTGAATATTGTACCTTGACTTCATTCTTTCAAAACCTAGGAGTACATTTTCAACATCCATGCCCTTATATTCATGCACAAAATGGAAAAGCGGAAATGAAGCATCAACATATTGTTGATCTTGGACTTACTCTTCTCAGTTAAGCCTCTTTATCTTTTGATTACTGGTGGCATGCCTTTAAGGCTACTACTTATCTTATAAATAGGTTACCATCTTCACAACTACAACTGCAATCTCCATATCAAATCCTTTTTCAGAAACAACCTCTTTATTCTCATCTTAAGGTGTTTGGTTGCACGTGTTATCCGTTTCTAAGACCTTATAATGTGCATAAACTTGAATATAGATCTACCAAGTGTGTATTTCTAGGATATAATACCCATCATAAGGTTACAAGTGTTTAAGTGCCTCAGGAAGAATTTATATTGCAGATACTGTGAAGCTCAATGAGCACAAATTTCCCTTTTTCTCTCTTTTTCCATCCTCTTCAGATCAGTCTTCTCCTAGTGTACCTGTTCCATCGATTCCTTACTTACATATTCCCCTAATATCTACTTTATCCTCTGACTCCGAGTCTACACATTCCTCCATTTCTCCTCCCTCACCTCTCATTCTTCCTTTGTTATCTGAATTAGAATCTACAAACTCCTCTCATCCTTCTTCTCCACCCTCAGTTGCTCATGTCATTAATCCTTCTCCTCCTCCTATTCTGCCAATCACTTCAAATGCTCAGTCTATGATTACACGGGCGCCTTCATCTCATCTACATCTTCCTCTTTTATTCCTTCTCTACCTTTATCACTGGATGATGCGCTTCAGGATCCAGGTCGGTTGGCTGCTATGGAGAAAGAAAATAATGCCATTACTGGTAAAGGTACATGGAGGTTGATTCCTCCAAGTTCTAATCTCAAGGTTAACAACAAGAAATGGGTGTTTAGAGTAAAGCTTAATCTTGATGAAACTCTAGAAAAACTAAAAGCACGACTTGTTGCTAGAGGTTTTGAAAAATTAGTTGGAGTAGATTTTCTCGAAACTTTCAGTCCAGTAGTTAAACATTCAAATATCATATTGATTTTCTCTCTTGTAGCAACAAAAGGATGGTCAATTCAGCAAATAGATGTGAATAATGTCTTCTTAAATGGGGAGTTCACTGACACCATTTATATGATGCAACCGATTGGGTTTGAAGATCCTCGGCATCCAGATTATGTGTGTCAGCTGAAGAAAGTTATCTACAGTCTCAAGCAAGCTTCTCAAGCTTGGTATGATACTCTTAGAACTGAAATCTACACACCTGGTTTCCAGAGGTCGGCTTCTGATTTTATCTTTTCTTCAAAAGAGATGGTGCTGCTTTAACTCTAATATTTGTCTATGTTGATGATATATTGGTCACTGGTGATGATCCTACTTTGGTTTCCAATATTGTTGATGATCTTCATGCTAAATTCTCGGTCAAGAATTTGGGCAATGTTAATTATTTTCTTGGTGTAGAGGTCCACAAAGATAGCAATAGCTTTGCTCTTGGCCAATAGAAATATATTCATGATTTGCTGTCAAAAACCAAAATGGTGGACTCTAAACCTTGTCTCACTCCGATGACTCCTGCAACCAAGTTGTCTAAAGCTGCAGGAATTTTTTTTATCATCCTACACTATACAGGAGTATCATTGGGGCTTTGCAATACCTCACTCTCACCAGGCCGGCCAGATATAGCTTTCACGGTTAACAAGCTAAGTCAATTTTTTTCGTCACGAACTGATCATCATTGGGCTGCTTGCAAGAGGTTGCTACGATATCTTAAAGGGACTGCTTCCATGCGGCTATTCTTTCATCCTTCCTCTTCGTCGAAATTAGAAAGCTATGTTGATGCAGATTGGGCCAGTTGTGTTGATGATCGACGTTCTATAGGCGGGCATTGCATCTTTCTAGGTCCAAACTTAATTAAATGGTCTGCTAAGAAACAAGATGTAGTGTCGCGTAGCAGTGCAGAGTCTGAATATCGAAGTTTAGCCACTGCTACAATGGATGTTGTTTAGTTGCAATCTCTATGTGTTGAATTGGGCATTATTCTTTCATCTCATCTTCAGCTCCGGAGTGACAATACTAGTGCCATTGCTATTGCTGGGAATCCTGTTTTTCATGCTACAACTAAGCATATAGAAGTTGATGTTCATTATGTGCGTGAAAAGATGATGGATGGCACAATTGAAGTCGGGTTTGTTCCTTCTCAAGATCAATTGCCGACTTATTCAAAAAGTCGTTATCTGCATCGCGGCTGTGCTGTTTCCGTGATGGAGGTGGCTCGCGGAGGCTTTGACATCAAAAATTAGAGAGGAGGTGTGAGAGATGGGTAGAGTGAAAAGAGGGAGAGAGTCAAGCGAGAAGATGGAGAGGGATAGACGAGGGATGGCTAGTTTCCGGGTGAGGTCGTCGGATTTTGGCGTTAGAGGACAGACGGAGCGGTGCGCGAAGAAATATGGAATTATGGGAGTTCTGTTTATATTTATTTAAGGGATGAGAGAGGGTGGAAAATAGAGAGACGAGAAGGAGATGAGGGGGCTGTCGGTACGGGGTCGTCGGAGTCGATGCAACAGCGGCGGCAAGGAGGAAGAGACGTCGAAGGGGTTTAGGATCAGGGGAGGGTTTTGATTTTGGGGATTTCCAGAGAGGGATAGAGGCAAGGAGAGGAAAAGATGGAGGCGTGAGAAGAGAAGAGAGGAGCAGAGGCAATCGGCCATCGTTGTCACTGGTGGCAGATGGCGGCAGTCGCAAGGAAGAAGAAAATGGGGGGTGGTTCTGGAGAAAGGACAACCGAAAGAGAGAGAGAAAATAGTGTTGTGTTTGAGTTTCTTCTATTTTCATATTTTCCTTTCTTTTTCTTCTTTTGGGCTTTTGTTTTTATTTTTGCAAATGGGCCTTCTTGCTTTAATAAGTATTCAGACTTTGCTTTAATTAAATTAAACTAGACCTTTATTATTTATTAATGGGTTGGTAATTAGATGAGTTTCTAATTTAAGTAATTTATTTGAGCCTTAAATTATATCATGTGATTTATTAGCATAATAAGTTAATTATACTAAGCGTGCGTTTATAAATTGAGGATTTTTACTAAGTGATATCTTGATTATGAGTTTATTTAATTATAAGAATAACATAATTAATTTAATTATGTAAGTACATATATTTAAGAGAACTATCAAGTGATTATTTGATTTATGAAGAGTATATAAGTGATTTTAGACTTGTTGAGTTTATTATTTCGGAATAATAATTGCTCGATGTGTTAATTTCACGATTTGTGGATAAGTATTATTATATGTTGCTTGATTATAGTTTATTATACTTTTGTAATAAAAGTATTTTGATAATTTGAGTTTTGGTGCCCTTAGCCAAGAAATTAATTTTCATGATTTAATTTGAAATTCTGAAAACCCGAGTGTAACGAATATAGTTAGGGACATGATGATAAGTTATTATAGATGTTAAGGTTGTTTTTTAAGACTATAATTTAAGTTGAGGACTTATCTTGTAGGCCCTACAAAAGAGGATACTTAGGATCCAATCAACCATTTTCAGTTGCTCGGATTTGCTGCAATAAAGATGACTTTTTATTTTCCAAAGTATGTTATGAGTTATTGAACTATAAATGCTTTATGCAAAATGCAAATGAATATCCATGTTATAAATATTTTAACTCTCTATTGTGTAAAGTGCTCATGTTGTTTAACAATCGAATCTTGGCAGTAGAGAATTGGATCATACAGTCGGGGTTAGTGTATACACAAGGGGATATTGTGGGCTACTCCCACTTTGTAACACCTGTATATTCATCTTCAGTAATAATCGATTTAGAAATACCAATAACAATAACAGGTTCCTATCCCGGAGGAAAAAAAAATTTGTGTTAATCAAGGGAATGTGCTAGTCAGTTATTCTTTCTTTGTAAAAAGAAATAATTTGATGCTAGATTATTTGGAAATAAATTTAAATAATCTTCCTTTGAGAAAATCGAACAAGAGCCCGAACGAGAAATTTGTTTTTACATTCTATAACTTCACGATTCTCATTTAGCACGCGCATGCATCATGCATATCTCTAAATGAATTAATATATTTTTAAGGTGATTTTATAAGGTATGCGCATGTGTGTGTGTTTCGTATATGTGTGTTTATGTGATTCTATAAAATTTCTATCTTCCTTGATTTATGAATAAAATAAGATAATTAAAATTTAAAATAAATCATCATAAAGAGAGAGGGTGGACACCCAGAACATGGAGAATAGAAAAAGAAGAATGATGGGTGGGTAAAAAGAAAGCAAAGAAAAGAGCATTGGATGCTTATCAAATCCTTGCCCAACCCACTTCCCTCTCCCCTCTGACAACGAAAACGTTCATCCCGCTTCCCATATCTGATTTTCTCTTCCAAGCAAAGTCATTCTCTCCCCCCTCAATCTCCATTTTCGGGGCAACCCATCTCCCTAACAAGAAATCCCATTTTTCTTCAATTTTCAAGTTCAAAACATGGAAGAAATGCCACCATCCTCAACCACCATCAAAGCAGCCCTTTTCCCACCATTTAATACATGTTTAGAGACTTATAAGAAGATTAAGAACTCCGTTTCTGCAAGAGAAACCGAATGGGAGTGGAGAAGAAGAGAGGAGGTCAAAATGGAGAAGGTTTTGATCATATGAGGTAGATCTCTTGGTATCCTTATTTTCTTTTCATTTTGTTTGGAGTTGAACCATGGAAATGATATATATCACCCTTATGAAAGTGTTTATGGTCGTATTTGTGATGGATGATGAGTTTTGGGGACGAACCTTGGGCCTTAAGCCGGGTTTTTGTCCATTGGTGTTGCTGGAAATTTTCTGTGCACTTGTGGTTGCTTGTTTGTCATTTTCGAGCATGTTTTGGTTTGATTTTGACTTCTATTTACTCTATAAAGCTGTTCATATATGTGTCAACCTTGAAAATATATATTTTCTTTGAAGAAAATCATGCATAGGAACGAGATATATGCATTAATACTAAACTGATACATGCTGTTTTTACGTACTGTTTTGCGTTAAGTTGAAGCTCATCGTTCATGTTCTTTCCCCGATTCTTTGTACTAAATACCACCACCCATTCCTTCACGTATATTTCCAGTTAGGATCTGGAGTGTTTGAGCTCAAGAAAAGCACGTTTCCATTACCTTTGAACCTACGCAAAACCTTACTCGAAACTGCCGTGCTTCGACTAGCCAACTTTGAGCTTATATAGCTCATTTATCATTGTGTATTTTAGAAATATTCTTTTTGGAGATCGTAGATCTCACTTGAAGGTTTCCAAAAGAGGTACTCACTCACTCATACAAATTTTGAGTCACTAGTTATGAGCTTTTGAAAATCCCCTCTTATTTGAAAAAATCTGGGAATTTTCTGGGAAATTATCCAAGGAGCTGTTGCAAGAAGCCTAGTTTGGAATCCCATATCTTTCGTAACTCAAGTCGTTTCGAGTCAAGTCCTACTGTGAACTTGTAGTATACGTATCAAGGTTTCCAAAATGGAGTTTTTTTTCCCATTTTAGAGTTGTGAATCGAAAGTTATGGTTGTTCAAAAACCCTCGTTGACAGACAAACTATGGAAAAAACTAGAAATTTTTATAAAACCCTGTTGCGAGTATCCAAATTTGAGATCATATATCTTCCAAATCACAACTCCTTTGGAGTTAAATCGTTTTATGAACTTGTAGTATATACTACAAGGGTTACAGAATGAGCTATGTAACGCCCGTTAGTATTTTGAGTAAAATTCTAAGAGACCCCAAATTGGGCATGCCACCAATCAAATTCTGAAATTTCTCAAGTCCAGAAACTTTTTGGAGTAGCATATTTTGAGGTTCGATAACTCCAGAACCGTAACTCTTTGAACTTAATTCCTTTTGTGAACTTGTTGTACATGTATAGAGGTTTCCCGAATTTACACTCGTATAACCACGATCCTATTGAGTTAAAAGTTATGAGAATTCAAAGAGAGGGCGTTGGCCCATAAATTCTGAAAATTGGCTAAGTATGAGAAATTTGTATTTGAGCATTCGTACATGATCTTTATTTATGTGATATTACTTGATTGCATACATACATGTCATATCATCATAAAACGTTAAAACGTCGTTTTTAATAGTGTAGATCAACACAACGTGGTTTGGTGCATTCCATGATCTTATTAAAAGATAAAATGTCAAGGCACCATTTTTTTTGGAAATATACACTAATTTTGAAAGCACATCATGATATGTTTTTATAATAGAAAAATAGGTTCTAAAACCTGACGAAAATTTCAACTCCAAATTAAAAAACCCGGAATAGATAGACCTGAGAGAAATAGTTTTGGTTACTGTGGGACCGTCGTGAGATAGTTTTTGTAATAGTGAGACAATAATCTTTGTCTACAATACTTAAGGGATAGACTTGTCTTGTAAGACACGTCAGGCAGAAATGTGAACCATCCAGATAACCCCGCACAGTCAATAGGAAGAACATGTCGGTTATATTTGCGAATTATTTCGGGTTATTAAGCCCCAAGTTTTGCGAGGTAAAATATTTACGAATGCATGCATAAAATAATTTGTTTGTGTGCTACCAAGTTAAGGGATCAATAACATCGATCCAATGTTAAGGGATCAACAACATCGATCCAAAGTTAAGGGATCAACAACATCGATCCAAAGTTAAGGGATCAACAACATCGATCCAAAGTTAAGGGATCAAAGACATCGATCTAAGTAAGACGCGTAGGATTTGGACCGACGGGTCAGTCCATGTACATGGAAGTCTGGTATGGGTGAGGCTCGGCCGGGCCCCCATATGCAGCACCAAGGTAAAGGATCTTGTGGAGAACTGACTCCCTTGATCAAAGCAGGGTAGCACCAAACTCAGAAAGATGTGCATAAGGAGCTATGGCTCAAGTTAAATATTTACATAACTGTAGAGTGGATTTTGTTATAAAACCTTTACAGTTATGAAGTTAATGCATGCAGTTCATATGTTTCAGTTTTCTCAACAAGTTCTAAAGAAAAAAGGGCAACTAATTCACTGAGTGCATTAGTATTCAGTCCAAAATCTCTTTCTAAATATTTTGTAGGATGAACGATGGGCGGAAGAAGGGCGAGACGATGGTTTCCCTATTGTTGTGGTCGACCTTAGTATGAGTCCTCACTATCGTTTATGTTTTGATCGGGACATGTAGCCCACAACTGAGACCTAATCATTTGTTTGTTATGTCACTTGTACGGTGAATTCGAATACAAACTTGTTAAATATTTAACTTCCGCGGGAACCGGTGTCCTCACACTCCGCGTTCATCTATGAAATTCAATTCGTTTATTTCCTTAGAGTGTCGATCACAATTCTTTTATGCCCTATGAAGATTTGATTAATTATTTGTTTATTTGATATTATTTAATTGAGTGGAGTAGTCACCCTGTCGTAATGGCTCGGGTCTTGAACCAGAACCCGGGCTGTTACACACTTATCTCAGACTATCAGACTTGGGATGCTCCCATTTCTGAAACATACATTGTAGTGGATCTCTATGGGATGCTCCCATATGTTCCTATTGACAGGCGAAGCACCAATAGATGAGAGACTAAAAATGGACCCATAACTGGTTTTAAGTATGCATAGAATGTTTTTAAATATCTATATGTTATATTGTTCAAAGTATGGATTATTTCTTCTAACAAATGGTTTCTGTAAATATTTTCAAATGGCTAAACCCAATGAGTATATTAGTACTTAACCATGCAATTATTTTCAAAACCCTGTGTAGATTGAGCAGCTAGTGGTGACCTGCGAGGCTGAGGAAGGGTTGTTGATGCTTCTCAAAAGAATGTTGACTTACTTTCGCTGTCTTATGACCATATTAATATTCCTAAGTCATTTAATCATGAATTCATGTTGCAATCGATTTTGTAGCAGTTGTTATACATATGATGCATTCTTAGTATGAAGTGTCATTTTGGGCCTTAGACCTCCGAACTTGATCCTGTCAGGGAGATACTATCAATATTATTTTAGTCGTATTTGTTATTCAAAATTATGAAGTATCTTTTTACCAATAAGGTGTTGCCCGACTCTAATGGCACATCATCCATTTATTAAAGAAAGCCTAGTAGTATTGTCACGTAGCCCATTTCTTTATCTCCCGAAAACTGAGATGTGACAGTCGCCCATAGTGGCCCGCCTTCAGGAAACCATGCATGTCATCAATGGATTCTCCTACATTGTTTTAAATTTTCAAACTTTTGACAATCCATCATAAGCTTGTTCTCCTTGATCTTCTCGAGCCAAGACATGGGCTCTCGAGTGCATCCACATCTCATTTGTAGTTTCGTATTTCATAATTTTTCCCAATGCGTGAGTTGGGAACTGTTCCCCAGATGATGTTCTTCGCCAAGTTATCGAGCTCATCTTATTTTCTTTCTTCAAAGGTAAAGTCAACTCGATCCTTCAGCTTCTACTCGTATACAAGGTCTTTTCCTACGTCGGTGCTAACCTTCATGATCTTCTCTTTAATGATGATTGATCTCTTTGTGATGACCTCCCACAATCAGCAATGTTGGGCAGTGAACTTTCAGATCTCATAGTTATCCATGACAAAGGTGGGGAGTGACGTCGACCTGCTGTTGTTATTTTTCATCACAAAGAAAAATGCAGCAGTATGCAAAAATAAGGGTTTGGTATCTTGTTCAGTCGAATCCTTGCTTAGGAAGAGTCGGTAGATCTTGCGAACAACATCTTTCTCATACCAATTGATGGTCATGTGGGGGTCGTACTGGTGTATGGGAAGAATACACCAATTAAGACAATTAAAAACTTTTTCTCTTAACAAAACTTGTACTGGTGATCAGTTCAGATAAGAGAATGCTTGTACTGAGTGTGATTATTAGCAATCCTACTTACTACTTCAGTAGCTGGTCAGTTAGACTGATAAATAATATGCGTGGTGGTTAAGTTATGCTTTTATTGAAAACTGATACTGAAAGAATACTTAGTCGAATATTTGCTTAGTCAGTATTAGTTTTCTCTTCAGTAGCAAACTGCTACTAATAGGGGTTTCGAAGAGTATGTTGTGTTGCGTGTGCTAAGTGATGACAGTTCAATAACATGTAATTTAAATAGTACTGAAAGTAAAGAATTTTATATGATTCGGAGAGATCAGCTCCTACGTCCACGGACTGATAAATCAATCAATCTATTACTTGGGATTGCCCTTTTTCACGGATGCAAGAGAAACCTAGATACATAAATTCACCTTATATGTACCTCGACTAACCTGTCGTATCTTCATTCTCTTTCTGGTGCAAGGAAATCACTTATTGTTTGCAGGTGCAATCGACCTAACCTTCTTGCTTACATGTGCAAGAAAATCAAGCTTTCAGCAACTAAGACTTTGTGCTTACTTGCCAACTTATACTTCTACACTTTACATGTATTTAGGTAGAAAGGTTTTTCAACTTATGATTAAGTTGTTACAAGTAACAACTTAAATCTTTTCTAGGCATAGAATATTACAAGATAAACCCTAGACTCTAAGAGAATGTATGTTGAAATCTTGAGTAAATAACTACATTTGTACTTTTAGGATTTTCTGGTAACATTTTAAATTCCTTTATTCGAAAATACAATGTTCGAATGCTTTGCAGATATGAATTTGAAATTTTTAAATATTTTAATGCTCAATATTTTTCAGTTAACCTTCTGAGGTTGGATCTTGCTGGTATTTATAGGAATGATGAATAGTGTTGTTCAAGAAAGCACCAATCACATTTGTTTCTTCTATCGTTTGAAATGTTCCTTTTGTAAACCTAGTTTGTCGCTTTCGACGTCTACAATATGGTACAAAAGTAGCTTTGCAGGTCATATACTTTGCTCTGGCGTAGCAGGATTCTCTACAGATATGCTCTAACATGTTGAAAGTCAAACACCAACACTTTAAAATATTACATGTTTCTTCAGTACGGTTGACTCCATGTTTCTTCAGTATGGTTGACTTTGGGTCCATTCAGTAGAGTCAGCTCCTTGTTTCTTTAGTAGAGTGGACTCCACGTTTCTTCAGTAGGCTAGACTCTAAGTCTTCAGTAGACACTTCAGCTGACATTCAGCTTCATCTTCTCTTATGCTAAAATGACACTTCGACATTTTCTTAACATCTTTGTCTTCAATAGCGTTGAGTCTACGGTGTTCAGTCTCCTGACTTCATTCTTCAAACTTCACTCTTCAGTAGCACTGCAATTTAGTATCATTGTGCTTGGTCTTGAGTAATCGCATCCTTGATGAGTGTTTCTTATCAGTAGCGTTGGTATTGAAACTTCTATCAGTACGATTGGCTTCAGTACTGATCTTGAGTTCCTTCAATATTAAACATCCATACGTATGGTTCTTCTGCTAAAACATGTAAATATAAAAAAAAAACTCGCTCCCTAACACATGAGCATCCCTACAATTAGTACCTTTAATTATTTGTTTCCAGAAAACATAATATGTTTTCTCAAGTGCTAAAGAGGTGCAACATAGGTCATAATTCAAGTGATTGAACAGCTCAATTGGGAAGACTGCTTCTCCTACAACCAATAAATAGGAGGTTCGAATTACCCAAGTTGCGAAAGTGTGGGTAAGTTGTTACTCTGGAAAAAAAAAAAGATGTAACATTGATAAAAAATGCTATTTAATTAACTCATTTTACTTAGTTTGGATTCTCAATTCCAACATTTTTGTGTTTCACATGTATCTCATTATTAAATTTAATAATTTTTAATAGTATTTATTTTAAAATTAAAAACTATATTATGATATAATTAACCCAAATTGACATTAACTGCTAAAAATTGAAGGTTAAAAAATTTATTTACCCTAGTTGTAGAATAATATCAACCCAAAAAGTATACAACCTCTAATTGTATATAATCCATCATAATTCATAATTGTAAAATTAAACAAAAATACAAGAAATTGTAATTGAAGAATAAGATGAAAAAGTTACTGCAAACGTTACTGCAGATCTAGCATGCACATGCGGGTGGGTGATCGATTTTCTCTTTTTATATTTATTTGTCTCGTGTAGTTGTGTAATATCTTCAACTATAGTATATTTGATATGTCGATTTTTGCTGATTGTATACGAAAATTGTTGATATGTCGATTTTTGCTTATGAAAATAAACAAAAATAATAACATTATTTAACTATAATTAGTATGTGTAAATACTACTTATCTGTTTCATGAAAATACCATGTTCTCTTAAGTGCTAAGAAGACGTATTCTCTTTAAGGATATCCAAATAGTAAACCTCATTTCCATTAAAAAAGAGGTTTGAGGTTCAATCCTGAGTAAATATATAGTACATAAACTAGCACAGTTCGGCGTTCAACTTGGTGACTCCAAGACATTGCGGTTCAAACATCCAAAATTGCATCCACACTCTATCATCTATATATATAGTAATATATATGTAGAGTTAATATATGAAAATAGCCTTTCTGGAATTGTAGGAAATGAAAAGTAGTAATTAAGATAAAAAAAAAAAGATAAAAACAGTAATTTGTATGTTACATATTTAGCCTTATTTTAATATGTATCCATAAAAAACGATTGAATTCACAAGTAATACGGTAAATCGCAAATCAACAAGATCCAACTACTCTAGGGAATTACCATGTTTTTGCCTTGATTATGTACTAGTTTAACCAATGGGATACACCAGTTAGGCAAATTTAATTTTTTTTCTTAAGTTGGACTATAATTGATGTGTATGCAGAATGTGGTGATTATTGTATTTGTCTTATTGGCGAGAATTTGTTTGAAACACTTTGTCGAATATTGGTTAGTCGGTTTTGGTTTAGATCTCTCTAGTATCAAATGGATACTGATAGAAGGTTTCAAAACTATGATGTGCTGCTGATGGCAGGGAGTTTTGTAACTCCCTGAGAAAACTTCACAGGGGGTCACCCATCACACAATTGCTTCAAGCCAAGCACGCTTAACTTTAGAGTTTTTATGAGATGGACTTCATCTTATTGGTATGAGTAGTACATCTCAAATCCTTTAAACTCTCCTCAAATATGTAATCTCATACCTCCATATTCTCGAAATCCCTCTAATTCCGGTGTGTTTCAGTTCATTCATGTACCCCTCCACTTTGAAGCCTTAATCGGAGCTGCTCCTTGTCCATGCCTCCGCACCGACGATCATTCCGGACTTTTACCCCGAGCGTCACATGCCCACCATCTTCCGCTTGGTTCGTCCCCAAACTACACCATACTGGGAGAGGTTCGGCTCTGATACCATCTGTAACGATCCGGCTTCTGGATTGACAGCTGACCCCACAGACCAACACGAGTTTTTCAGTGTGTTTTGTCCTTACTCACATACACTCCCTGAGAAAACTTCCCAGGGGGTCTCTCATCCCACTATTTCTCCAAGCCAAGCACGCTTAACTTTAGAGTTTTTATGAATTGGACTCTCGAAAAGAATATGCATCTTGTTGGTATGAGTATCACTATCAAATCATTTAAGCTCTCATCAAATATGCAGTCCAATACCTGCATATTCTCGAAATCCCTCTCATTTCGGTGTGTTTTGGTTCATTCATGTACCCCTCCACTTTGAAGCCTTAATCAGAGTCGCTCCTTGTCCATGCCTTTGTCTTGTGATCACTGCACTTACATCACGGGCGTCACATACCCACCAGCTTCCGCTTGGTTCATCCTCGAACCACACCGTACTAGGAGAGGTTCGGCTCTGATGCCATCTGTAACAACCCGGCTTTCGGATTGACAGCTGACCCCACAGACCAACACAAGTCTTTTCAGTGTGCTTTGTCCTCACTCACACACTCCCTGAGAAAACTTTCCAGATGGTCACCCATCCTAGTAATACTCTCGCCCAAGCACGCTTAGTGTGCTTTACACTCATTACAATTCATTAAAACTCATGCTACCAAAAACAATATAAACTTTTGGTGGACGGAGGGAGTATAAAATATCCCCCGGCCATTCCACCGTGTACTAGAGTATTTATAAACGCAAGGCTCATAAAAAGAAGTTGAATGGAATAAGAACAAATGTCTAGATCATAAAAACAATAAACATTGAGAGGAAAGAGTTAAAATTTAATATAAGGATTACTAAAACCCGGTAAGATTAAAAAAATATTAGTTAATCATAATTCTTTTAATTGTTTTCAGATATTTGTATTTTAATATCGTAAGATTTTCGAAATTTTAGTTTAAGAAATTTGTATTAGTTTAAGGATGCAAAATAAAAGACAGTGGTTATCGACTAATCATAATTCTTTTAATTGTTTCAGAGATTTGTATTTTAATATCATAAGATTTTCGAAATTTTAGTTTAAGAAATTTGTATTAGTTTCTGGATGCAAAATAAAAGACAGTGATATCGAATACATGCGCTCGGATCAATCCGGTGTAAGTTGAGCTCAATTTGTTGATAGTAAATCAGCAAGATTTGAAGAACTAAAGTAAGAATCATTGTAGATTTCAATAAGTTGAAGCATATTACGAACTTAGTTATTTTTCTCATAATTTTGTTATTTTCACAAATTCATTACGGGCTATAAATTTTTTGGCCCTAATCCTCATTTTCCTCTCGATCTATTCGATTTCTGGATTAATTGACATCCTTAGCCAACTACGTCTTTGGTCTCTACGCGAATCTAATTATTTTAAAATTGGCATATCAAAATTTTGTCAACTTCCATTAGCGAAAATTAGCATATCAAAATTTTCAATATAATCATAAAACATATCATTAACTTGGATATTTTATTCAAACATTACAATCATCAATAAATATAACGAATGATGTTACATAACTATATAATAGAAAAAGAAACAGTGAAAAGTACATGTGTTATTACAAATATGAAATGGCTAACCAACATATATGCATGCTAGGTGTGTAGTAGTAACATTTGACATAGAGAAACCCGAGACACAGTAGACGACTATTTACAACGGGGTTTACAAGATGGTGGAGATGGCTTAGGTGGTGGATCCGATTTTGCTATATATATTTTTATTTTTGAAAGAGGAGGGGTTTTAGGCGAAGGTGGCGTAGGCGGCAGCTTAGGAGTCGGAGGCGATGGTGGCCAACGTGGGTCGTGACGAGTGCCTCTCTTGCTTTTAGGCGACGGTGGCGTAGACAGCAGCGGCAGCTTAGGAGTTGGAGGTGACAGTGGAGAGGGTACACTCGGATTGTCATGAACAAGAATAGCTGTGTGAGAAAATGATGGCTTCCTATCTAGGGTTTGATCCGAGAAAGAAATATCATTGGTAGAGAAAGGTTTTCTCACGCATTGTGAGAAAACCACTTCATGCATAATCAACAACAACGTCAAAAAGAAATACATTGAAACTCCTTCTACAACTCTTAGGGTATAATAGCTAGCTCCCTCATATATTAAGTATAAGAAAAGAAGTCTGGACTTTATGTTTAAATTTCGATGCTGAATTCCTTCACGATATTATAACGCTGGGTTACTTACTTAGAAATCTTCGCCGTTGAACCTCTCTTTTTGAACCCAAAAATAATGAAAGAGAAATAATCAAATTGCGACCACCAATTCAAGCAGCGAAATGTACCGTACGTAAACTAAAGCGGTAGAATCCATTCGTTTTCCTTTCATTCATTTTTAAGTATTCTATTAGTATTTTTTGTTATTATTTCTAATAAGTATCATGTTAAATCGGTAAATTCTTGAAACTTTTTATTTTTAAAGGACTTGTAGAAAGTGGAACGAATTTTATCACAAACCTTCACCATCAAAAACTAAAGTCTTCTACAAGTATGTACAGAAAATTTAAAGTATGTATAGATTTCAAAGCTTGGCTAGTTTTCGGACCAGGGTTCAATTTATATCTACAGGTCAATTTAATTATATACAGAAAATTTAAGTATATTATTTGAAGGTTTTGAAGTGAAAATTTTAAGTAGGGGATAACTGCATGAGTCGAACTTTCGAGAGATTGATATACAAGTTAAAAAGCTTTATTAGAAATAAAAATCTTACCGGTTAAAGTATTGTTGATGAGGTATAATTCCTTGAGTGCTTTCATCTTCCCAATTTCTCTTGGCAATGTCCCATTGAGAATGTTATTTATCACGTAAAAAGTATTAAGTGATAAATGGTGGCAATTTGTTTTAGTTATTCTACTAATTCCATTGTAATTGGTTTTCTAAAATTATTTTAGTACATGACATGATATAAAATATTACATCTCATTTTGTATTATACCATTCATTTTTAGTAATTAATAATTATATCAATTTTTTATATTTTTTTTTTGTACAGACAATCTGACAACAGACCACCTTATGAAGAATTCATAGCAAAATTCCTTGAATTGCATAGCTTTCCCTTGAAGATCCAATTCTTATTGAAATTGCATGAATTTGGATCTTCTTTAAATCCTAATTTTGTTAACCCCTCCAGTTATGGGACACAAATCTTGGCTAAAAAAAATGTATAACGTGTCTAGGAATATAGATGGGAATTCTTCTATAATTGGAGTACAAAACCTCGGCAATCCCAAACTCTTAATAATAAACTCAAATTATGGATATTGATTGTATATCCAACAGCCTTAATAATAAATTATCGGTTCCAACAATTACTTAAAAGTGGAGTTAATTGTTGGAAATAACACAACATTTTCTCAAATTTGTAAATTTCCTTAAATTTCATTTTAAGCAAAGATTGTTTGCTGCGTGTATCATAAAACGACGTGATTTATTATCAAAAAATAAATAAATATGTTGTAATTGCAAAACATAAAAAAGTAACGTTTCAAGGCATTGGTATATTCGAATAATCGATCCGCTATTTTCAACATTTGACCCCCAAATTGTATTTAAGATTATATTTGGTCAACTTTACCAAACAAATGTACTTTCAAGGGAGATCAAGATTTTAAACAAGCATCTTGATTATTTTATTTTTAAAATTAGAGATTCTTTATTCTAAAATAATGGTTTATATCAAATTTGAAATTATCTGATTGAGATCATCTTTATTAGGCCTTTTTTTTAATTATATATTTTCTGGTGATTTTCGATGAACGATTGTGAAAATTTTCAAATAAAATGTGAATCTGATAGTTGAATAGAAGATTAAACATTATTAGACAATTAAATGACACTCGAGTCTTTTATTTTAATATATATTTATATTACGTATATAATCCAGTTTGTCTTAGTGTGATATTAAAATCTTATTGCATAATTACTCAACTCTAGCTAATCTCACACTAAATTTTGTGGTAGAATGCTAAATTATTATGATATAAAATTATTATATATTGATATAATAGGGAGAGAGTGAGAGAGAAATAAAAACTAATTATAATGTAATCATTCTATTTATTATTTTTCAAAGATATTTATATGTTTAAAGCATATATGTAGGAGAAAAACTGCAACCATTAGATTTAAAAATGAGGAGTTATGATTTGTTTCTAGTTACTAGTTTAAAGTTGGTTTCTAATAGATTCTATCACTATATATATATATATATATATATATATATATATATATATATATATGTGTGTGTGTGTGTGTGGGGGGGTAAAATGCAAATAAGCGTATATAGATTACGAGGATTACAAATATTGGTAAAATACGGAAAGGCGTCTTGAGCGTATAAATTTGTTGCACTAGATTCAATGCAACAACTTTATGTTCAGTGCAACACTATATATTTTGTTTGTGCAACAACTTTATATTTTCAGTGTAGTTTTCTTATTTTTACTATATTTACATTCTTACATGACCATTTTCACATATATACATATATATTCTTTATTGGTTAAATTGTTCGATTTTGCTACTAAAACTCAATTATAAACCGTCACTTCCATTTATTATTTTCGAATTTTTTCATATCTGCGGCTGATTCCTTCTAGTTTACCGGACAAATATTTCTTAAACAAAAGTTGCGAGAATTAACGATTTCAATCGTCTACACATTTTCTCCTTGAATAAAAGATTGAGAATTTCAGTCGGACTACTTATTGCATAATCGTGCACAATTTTTATACATCTATTAATTACTGTCAAATGTCAAGAGAAAAAAGCCAATGTACCGGATTTTATTCATGTATTTATCAAAATGATGGATTTAATACTACTACTCTTGGTATGCGGTAATAATCAATAAATGCAATATGAAAGTTTACCATAGAAATACCAGACTTGGAATACGAAATATTTTTCTTAAATATTTTAAAAATAAAGATTTCGTCACATGCACCACAAAATTGTCTTGCTAAGCGAAATATAGAAAAGAGGGGGCAAGTTAGATAAATAATGTAATCATACATTAAATAGAATGATTACATTATAATTAGTTTTTATTTCATAATAATTTTAATAATATTAAATTTGAAGGTGGTATTCAAGTGTGAAACCAAAAGTGTGGATATAAGATCTTATACCAGTCAAACAAACCTTAATTAACTTAACCTGGTGGTCCATACGATCTTATTCCAGTCAAACAAACTTTAATCAACTTAACCTGGTGGTCTACCATGTCTAGTGAATTACATCGCTACGCAAAGATACTTAAGAGTTTGTTTCATCAAACTCTTCTGCTAATAATTTTTTTTATTTATTTGTTAAAGTAGACGCCCCATTAGCCATTATAAAATGAATAGAATGGCAATAAAAACATTTTTTTATCATGGTGGTTGAAATAGAATGTAAAATTTTCACGTGAGAATGTGAGAGGATCATACTTAATTAGAAATTTTTGATTTAATGTAGTCCCTATATTTTCTATTTAAGTGTGGTGCTCATGTGTCCTCAAATAAGGACAGAATCAAACAATAGAATGTTTGATTAAAAGTGATCAGAAATGAGCAGAAATGAGATGGCAGCATAATTCATCTCGAAGCTTTCATTTTCGGAAAAGTGATCAGAAATGAGATGGCAGCATGATTGATCAGAAATGCAAGACACATATGTGTTTAGGAGTGAATTATGGCTTTCCCTTTTCGTTTCTGTCTTTGAAAGTGGAACGAATTTTATCACAAAACCTTCACTACCAAAAACTAAAGTCTTCTAGAAGAAAGTGAATTTAGGAGTGACAGTATGTTATCCAATTTTGATTGTGTATATACATGATATATATTTTAATAAAATATAGTAATTATTAAGATATCATAATAATAATGTCATGATTATTCTTGGAAAATACTAATTTAGAAGTTCTTAAAATCCTAATTTTGTTACGGGAAAAAAATCTTGGCTAAAAAAAATGTATAATTTGTCTACGTATAACTCTCTAGAATTACAGAGGATTAACACTTTGCACCCCAAACCAAATTTCTAGCAAATTATACTCGGAAGCATAATTTGCATTTTCCATTTCTTAGGCATTTTGAGTCAGAAAAATCATTGGAAATCTATCACAGCTACTTAAAATAAGAATATATTTGTCTCTTAACATCATTGTTTAAATGTACAAAAAAACATTGTTTAATATTTTTAATAATTAAAAAAAATACAAATAATTGTATTGTATTTTATCATGCAGGTTAAATGCATAAATTATTTTCTTTAAACAAAATAACCTTTTTTTAGTTATAATATTTAAAGGTTCATCATCTAGACTTTCATAAACTAAGACCAACGTAATCAAATCAAAATTATTGTCTTATTGCTCAAAAAAAAAAAGTCTAGATGATGAACCTTTAAATATTTTGGCATATGCCCACTGAGTACTTTGTACTCAGCCCTGCATATTCGTGTTTGATGTACGGTTGAGTTGGTGATGGAACGGAGTGAAGTTGAGTAGGATTTATGTTGTCGATAAAAATGGAACATCTTTTGGTTCACATTGAGAATGCATCTTCATATGCATATCTCACACGTTTATTCCGCTGCAAACTCTTTAAACTCTTTTAAATTCTAAATATATGTTGAACTCTTGAATATCCTAGTAGTGATTACATAATCAACTACTGTTTGGTCTGACTCTCTTAATCGACCTTGATATCACTTATGCTTCCGTATTTATTCATGTTTCCTTACCAATGATATGGTTAAAAACCAACACTAATATCCTCCTTTCTTTCCCGCTTCTTTAATCCAACCCCAAGTCGCGGTCCGCCAATACATTTCTTCGGGATTAGCAGTCGGATCGTGACAAGTTGGGGATTCTTCTATAATTGAAGTACAAAATCTCGGCAATCGATTTACGTACAACTCTCTAGAATTACAGAGGATTAATACTTTGCACCTCAACCCAAAATTTCTAGCAAATTATACTCGGAAGCATAATTTGCATTTTCCATTTCTCAGGCATTTTGAGTCAGAAAAATCATAGGAAATCAATCACAGCTACTTAAAATAAGAATATATTTGTCTCTTAACGTCATTGTTTAAATGTACAACAAAACATTGTTTAATATTTTTAGTTATAATATTTAAAGGTTCATCATCTAGACTTTCAAAAACTAAGATCAACATAAATCAAATCAAAAGTATTTCCTTATAACTCAAAAAAAGGTATTGACATGTTAGAACCGCTTTTCAACCCAATAACGACCTTTGAGATCATATATCTCACTTGTGTACTACTCTTGATGTTTTTAGTCATTCCTCACTTTCATTTTTTTTAGTTTAATTTTACAATTGTTAGTTTAGAATTGATTATGTCCAAGTAAGGTATATAATTATCTTTTAGCTTTTTAAATTTTACTTAGGTTTGTTAATCATTTCATAATTAGAATATATAAAGTTTTTAATTTCAATTCTTAGTTAGCATATATTAAATAGAATGATTACATTATAATTAGTTTTTATTTCATAATAATTTGATGATATTAAATTTGAAGGTGGTAATCAAGTGTGGATATACGATCTTATCCCAGTCAAACAAACTATAATCAACTTAAGCTGGTGGTCCATACGATCTTATCTCAGTCAAACAAACTTTAATCAACTTAACATGGTGGTCTACCATGTCCAATGAATTACATCGCTACGCAAAGATACTAAGAGTTTGTTTCATCAAACCCTTCTGCGAATAATTTATTTATTTATTTGTTAAAGTAGCGGCCCCATTAGCCATTATGAGATTTTCAACAACTTTGATTAAACAGTAAAATGAATAGAATGGCAATAAAAACATTTTCTTATCATGGTGGTTGAAATAGAATGTAAAAGTCCCTATATTTTCTATTTAAGTGTGGTGCTCACGTGTCCTCAAATAAGGACGTCTTTACAGAATTATTATTATTATTATTATTATTATTATTATTATTATTATTATTATTATTATTATTATTATTATTATTATTATTATTATTCCCTATATTTTCTATTTAAGTGTGGTGCTCACGTGTCCTCAAATAAGGACGTCTTTACAGAATTATTATTATTATTATTATTATTATTATTATTATTATTATTATTATTATTATTATTATTATTATTATTATTATTATTATTATTATTAATTTGGAACTAATGATTATTTTAATTAGAGTTTAGTAATTTTCAATTAAAAATTGAGAAGCACTCTTGTGCACGATCGCACAAAGTCTTACGCCCGGGTCGGCCCAGGTCTATCTTGGATCCGACTCGACCCAAATTCAATCCGTTCACGTTTGTTCATAAATATTATCACTTTTTTTTTGTCAATTAATACAGAAATTTTAAAGGCCACTTCTCGATGGACTCGAATCCAAGACCTTCGGCTTCAAACATTAACTACGTTACCACTAAGCCAACACACGCACACGATATTATCACTTTTATTCATTAGCATTGTTACTTTTATTTAAAACTGTTGGTACTTTTACTAGAATCATGCTTTTTGGTAAAAGATAGACACTACAAAAAAAATATCTAGTAGTTACATATTTTTAGTGACACCAAGAGAAGTGTTACAAAATTTTTGACATCTTTAGATGTGACAAAATTTAATTACACTAATACATGCATCAATATATTTTTGTTACACATAAAAATGTATGTAAATTTTGTTACACTTGAAAATGTAGTCAAATTTGTCACATTTATCCATGTAATTAAATCTTACTACATTTAAACATGTCACAATAATTTTTTTGTTACATATAGGAATATAACTGATAACTCTTATAAAAGAGTTATTATATGACCTTTTTGATGATAAAATCCTTGAGTAAAACGGGTTCTGTTTGTTTAATTCGATGTAATGTTGTATGTTTTGTTATGTTTGCGTGTGTATGTGTGAAGGATTGAGTCAGGTGAAATCAAAGGGTTTTTAATTGCATTTATGCGTTTTTTTAATTAGTTTTGGCATGTAGCAGGAAGAGCGGCAGAAAAGACAAGGTTGAAGTCCGCGGAGTCAAAGTCAAGCCCCAGGTTGAACGCACAAGGCCGAACTCGTGAGCGACCTTGACTCCGATGTGCGAGGAGGATTGAGCGAATAATCTTGGAGAAATGCGAGGCGAGTCGAGCTCTGAGGCGAAGTCGGCGCTGGGAAAAGTGAAACCGAGGAAGCTTGAGAAAGCTCGAGACTTCCGAGCTCAAGACTTCCGAGCTCAAGACTTCCGAGCTCAAGACTTCCGAGCTCAAGACCTCAGAGCTCAAGACCTCCGAGTTCAAGACCTCCGAGCTCAAGACTACCGAACTCGTGAGCGGAACCAAACTCCGGGAAAAAAGAGAATAGAGCCGAGCTCGCAACCAGCCGAGATCAAAGATTGAAAAGTTCACAAGTATGAAGACAACCTCGATACTGATACTCGTAAGCGAGGTCAGACTCATAAGCGAGGTCGGACTCATAAGCGAGGTCGGACTCATAAGTGAGGTCGGACTCTTGGCCGAGCTCGAGACTGATGACCAAAAATGAGATCGGATTCAAGAGTGAGGACGGGCCCGTTCAAAGGTTGAGCTCTGAAGAAAGGAAAGAAAAGCAGATGATGCCGCGCTTATGACTGAAACGAAGAAGGGATTTGCAGGACCACAGCCATGTGGCGGCTGGCCACGACAGCATAAAGGACGCGCATTTTGCCAGAGCTAACAGAAAAAGAAAAGGATCAGTGGATGAAGGCCCTGCAGGTGCTCAGTCTGCACACCTAAAAAGTGTCAAAGTTGGTTATTAAAAGGGAGGCGACAATCAGGAGAATATTCATTATTCAGCATCTGGAAGAGAAAATCAGAGGGCAACGCCTTGGAGAAGAAGCTATCGGAAGAGGCGACGATCCAAGGAGGAGCACGTGATTCCGGCGACGAGTGTTAACTTTGAATCTCGAACTCCTTTTTACTTTGCTATGGCATTTATGTTTTCGAATTCTGTTGCGCAGCTCGCTATGAGCTAAACTCGTATGACTTCATCTTTTGATAAAACCCATGCTCGTTTGACGAGCCCCGTTTTCTGCTTATCTTGTTCAGTTATTATCGTTTTCTTGGCGTTTATTTATCTTGCTTGTGATTGATCACCATGGGTGAGATCTTAGCTCTATGATTTCTGGGAAGCTCTCATAGAGTGGAAAACAAGAAAGTGACGCAAGAACATAATTTAAATATTATGTGTGTGAATAGCATAGGAATATGTGTTTGCCTTGCGTGACGTAAATGATTGGAATAGTAAAGATACTCTTAAAACACTTCGGTATAGGAATATACTGACGGGTTTAGAGGGTGTAATCTTAGATTTGGAAAAATACTAAGAATCGGAAGAGTTCATGTCATAATAACAAGGCAAGATAATGTTGAAGCGTGGTGAGTACGGAGCATGGGTGGAATCAAGTGATCAAGTCTATTTTTCCCTCCTGATATCTGTTTGTTAATCATATTTTGTCTAAAATTCCACCTCGTCTCGGTGTAAAAGTTCTCTTTAATTGTTCTCTCTCATAATCACAAACAAATTGTATTCGACGTGGTTTAAAAAAATTGCGTTCCATCTGGATTCGATCTCGGAATATTTCCGTATATTACTTGTTGATTACGTGCACTTGCGTATATACACTTTACAAACAACAAGTTTTTGGCGCCGTTGCCGGGGAGCGCTAATTATAAATTACGTTGATATTTCAATTTTTGTGTTTATTTCTTATTAGTGGTTAACTCTGTTGTTTTTCTTTGCGTGAATCAGGTTTCTGGACTGTGGTATATGCGCAAAACCAAGGCGCAGGTATTGTACCCGCTAGATCCAGAGATTGAACGCACCTTCCGTCGAGGAAGACGACGTCAAAACCTCCGTAGAACGCAAGCCAAAATGGCCGCACCAGGAGGTAATGGGAATAATGGAGGAAATGCCATAGTCATCGCTGATGACCGGAAAGGGTATCGTGATCACGCTAATCCCAGATTTAACGAGCTGAATCCGGGAATAACCAGACCCGAGGTGCAAGCGAACCAGTTCGAGCTGAAGCCGGTTATGTTCCAGATGCTCCAAACAGTGGGGCAGTTCAGTGGGCAAGCCACAGAGGATCCACATCTCCACCTTCGATCGTTTCTGGAGGTCAGCGACTCATTTAAGCTGCCAGGTGTTTTAGCCGAAGCACTGAGACTTCGGCTATTCCCTTTTTCGTTACGAGATCGTGCAAAAGCATGGTTGAATGGCCTTCCATCAGACTCGATCACCTCATGGAACGAGCTCGGCGAAAAGTTCTTGATGAAATATTTCCCGCCTACAAAGAATGCAAGGTTCCGAAATGACATCATGTCGTTCCAGCAGAATGATGACGAATCAGTGTGCGAGGCATGGGAACGGTATAAAGAAATGCTACGGAAATGCCCTCACCACGGTATCCCACACTGCATTCAACTGGAGACCTTCTATAATGGGTTAAATGCATCCACACGCTTGGTACTTGATGCATCTGCAAATGGAGCTATTCTTTCTAAATCTACAATGAGGCGTATGAGATCTTGGAAAGGATCGCTAATAACAATTGTCGATGGTCCAATTCTCGAGTTCGATGGGGAAGAAATCATTGCGGTGTTTTGGAAGTTGATGCCTTGGCGGCACTAAGCGCTCAAGTGGCGTCTATGAGCAATATGTTGAAAGGCTTGCAAATAGCGATCCGGTGCTCAGCGACAAGTGTTCGATGGTCGCACCCACTATGCAAGTGAGCGAAGTGTCGTGTGTTTATTGTGGGAGGGCATACTTTTATAGTTGTCCATCAAATCCGACTTCGAGATGCTACATGGGAAACGAGAATGGCGGTGGAATAATCCTTACTCACAATCATACAATCCGGGTGGAGACAACATCCTAATTTCTAGTGGGGAGACCAAGGATCGGGAACAAGCGGTGGTGGAAATTTTGAGAAAACACATATCCACAAAATTTCCAACGAGGCGACAACAAGCCGCTCCACAGCCCAAGTCTATTGAAACTTTGATGAAGGAGTATATGGCTAAGACAGATGCAGTAATCCAAGGGCAGTCCACTTCGCTAAGGAACTTGGAGGTTCAGATCGGTCAATTAGCCAACGAGATGAGGAATCGGCCACTTGGCAATCTGCCTAGTGACACGGAGAATCCCCGGAAGGATAAAGAACATGTCAAAGCTGTCACACTGCGAAGTGGAAAGAAAATGCATGAAACCGAACTGCTGAACCAAGAAGAGAAGGCGGAGTCCTGAAACCCTAAAAGTAAGCTGGCCGAAGTGATCGCACCTAAGCAAACCCTCAATGCCGATGAGCCTGCCGAGGTGAATCCACTGCCGAAGCAGATGGACGAGTTAGTTCATCATCCACCACCACCTTTCCCCGAAAGGTTGAAAAAGCAAGAAGACACTCGGTTTGGAGATTTCTAGATGTCTTGAAACAATTGCATTAATATTCCATTGGTGGAAGCACTAGAACAAATGCCAAATTATGTGAAATTCTTGAAGGATATCCTAACAAAGAAGAGCGCTGGGGAGTTTGAAGCAGTGTTGGCGAGAGCGATAGTACCGTGTTGAAAAGCAGATTCCACCCAAGTTGAAAGATTCAGGGAGTTTCACAATTCCATGCTCAATTGGAGGTCGCGATGTTGGCCGAGCTCTATGTGATCTGGGAGCAAGTATAAACTTAATGCCGCTCTCAATATTCAGGAAGCTCGGGATAGGAGAGGCTCGGCCCACAACAGTGACCATGCGATTGGCGAGATCGGTTCATGGCTCATCCCGAAGGAAAAATTGAAGACGTGCTAGTAAAAGTGGATACATTCATTTTCCATGAGACTTCATCATTACGGATTACGAAGCGGATCACGAGGTGCTATAATTTTGGGACGTCCTTTCCTTGCAACAGGAAGAACTCGATTGATGTCAAAAGCGAACTCACAATGAGGGTGAATGATCGAAGGTCACCTTTAATGTTTTCAACGCAATGAAGTATCTGGCGAAGTGGAGGAATGCTCGGTAATTCATGTATTAGAACAGTCGTCATGGATAAGATCTTTGGAGCACTCGTCTCGGTTCGAAGACAGTGATAATGACGTTGCCGACCTCATGGAGTTAGAGCCGGAAGGGGCGACCTCAGCAATTCTCTAACAAGAGATCGGCCTCAGTCCCACCTCGTATCAGCCGAGCTCCGGAGTCACTCGGGCTCGTAGATCGGACTGTCCAGGTATCCAAACCCTCGATAGACGAGCCACCGATACTTATTCTGAAAACTTTGCCTGACCACCTGAAATATGCCTATCTGGGCGAGGAACAAACTCTTCCAGTAATCATTTCAGCTGCACTCGAGCTCGACAAGGAAGAATCTCTGCTACAGGTGATGCGCAAATACATGAGAGCTATTGGATGGTCAATTGCCGACATCAAGGGGGATCAGCCCAGCTCTGTGTATGCACAAGATATTGTTGGAAGATTGCCACAGCACTTCCATAGAACACCAGCGCTGTCTTAATCCAGCCATGAAAGAGGTATTGAAAAAGGAAGTTATTAAATGGCTGGATGCAGGAATCATTTATCCGATCTCGGACAGTTCTTGGGTGAGCCCGGTGCAGTGTGTTCCGAAGAAAGGAGGATTTACTGTGATTTCTAATGATCGGCAGGAGTTAATTCCAACTCGGGTGATAACGGGATGGCGTGTTTGTGTGGATTACAGGAAATTGAACACGGCTACTAGGAAAGACCATTTTCCTCTGCCATTCATGGATCAAATGCTTGATAAACTTGCTGGTAAGGAGTTCTTCTGTTTCCTAGATGGGTATTCTGGTTATCATCAGATCGCCATTGCACCCGATGATCAACATAAGACCACCTTCACTTGTCCCTACGGCACTTTTGCCTTTAGAAGGATGCTTTTTGGACTCTGTAATGCCCCAGCGATGTTCCAACGTTGCATGATGGCCATCTTCTCGGATATGGTAGAGAAGTCAGTCGAAATCTTCATGGATGACTTCTCCGTATTTGGGGATACTTTTGAGGTATGCCTAGGTAACTTGGGGAAGGTCTTGGAGCGCTGCGAGGCGACGCACTTAGTCTTAAATTGGGAAAAATGTCATTTCATGGTACAAGAGGGCATAGTGCTAGGTCATCACATATCCAAGAAGGGGATCGAAGTGGATAGAGCCAAGATCGAAGTGATAGACAAACTTCCACCTCCTACTACCGTAAAGGAGGTGCGTAGTTTCTTGGGACATCGGGGGTTTCTGAGAGGTTCATAAAGATTTTTCAAAATTTCTAAACCACCGTGTGCCTTGCCGAGAAGAATAGCCACTTGAGTTCTCCCGGAATGTCCGGCGTTTGGCGTTTTAAAGCGAGCTCTAGTGACAGCTCCAGTAATCATTGGACCAAACTGGGCATTACCTTTCGAGGTGATGTGCGACGCTAGTGACTTCGCCGTGGGGGCCGTACTGGGTCAACGGAAGGAGAAGTTATTCCACTATATCTACTATGCTAGTAAAACGTTGGTGGAAGCTCAAGTAAACTACACCACTACGGAGAAGGAGTTGCTAGCAGTGGTGTTCGCATGTGAAAAGTTTCGAGCCTACCTCGTCGGTTCGAAGGTGATTGTTTACACAGATCACACGGCCATAAGATATCTCGTCGCTAAGAAAGATGCCAAGCCACGGTTAATCCGGTGGATCTTGCTTCTACAGGAATTCGACCTGGAAATTAGAGATAGGAAGGGTACCGAGAATCAAGTAGCCGACCATTTATCTCGATTGCCAACTGCTGAAGGCGAAGACACCCGTGTCCAGATTCAGGATGCGTTTCCGGATGAGCAACTAATGATCATGCAACACTGTAGTACACCTTGGTATGCGAGACTCAGTAAATTTCTTGGTCGGTGGAGTACTACCTCGACTTCTCTTTTCAACAAAGGAAAGGTTCTTTCCGAGGTGAACCATTACTTTGGGATGAACCATTCTTGTATAAACACTTGTCGACGGATGATGAGGCGTTGTGTCCCGCATAAGGAAATGGAATCGATTCTAGAGGGATGTCATGCTACCCCATATGGTAGTCACTTCGCAGGGCAGAGAACGGCAGCTAAAGTTCTACAATCAGGTTATTTCTGGCCAACCTTGTTTAAAGATGCTCATGCCTTTGTACGAAAATGTGATCGATGTCAGAGAGTTGGGAACATTTCTTCTCGAAATGAGATGCCAACAAATTTTATCTTAGAAATTGAACTCTTTGATGTTTGGGGCTGGACTTTATGGGTCCTTTTCCACCTCATTTGACAACCTCTACATATTGGTGGCGGTTGATTATGTCTCTAAATGGGTGGAAGCCGTTGCTAGTTCGACTAATGATGCAAAGGTTGTAATCAAGTTCTTGCAAAAGAACATCTTTACACGGTTTGGCACTCCTCGGGCTATCATTAGTGACGAAGGAACTCATTTTTTCAATAAGGCAGTGAGTGTTGTCCTAGCTAAGTACAATGTTCACCACAAGATTACCACGGCATACCACCCCCAAACCAATGGACAAGCTGAACTCTCCAATAGAGAAATAAAAGGCATATTGGAAAAGGTGGTAAACCCAGGTCGGAAGGATTGGTCCATACGACTGGATAATGCAATATAGGCCTACAGAACAGCTTTCAAAACACCATTAGGGATGTCCCCCTATCGGTTGGTCTATGGGAAAGCTTGTCACCTTCCACTGGAACTCGAGCATCGAGCCTATTGGGCGATAAAGAAACTGAATTTTGAGCATAAGGCTGCTGGAGAAGCTCGCTTGTTGCAACTAAGTGAGATGGATGAATTCCGTTGGTTTGCCTATGAAAATGCGAAATTGTACAAGGAGAGGACAAAGAGATGGCATGACAACAACATCTTGCTGGCGGAATTCTTACGGGTCGACAAGTGCTACTGTTGATTCAAGGTTGAAGCTATTCCCGGAAAGTTGAAATCACGATGGTGGTCCTTCACAATTCTTAGGGTAGCACCCACGGTGCTATTACATTACAAGAAGGACATCGAGTCGGAATTCATGGTGAATGGATGATCGCTAAAATTCCTACCAAATAAATGATAGTAAAAAAGCAAGTATATATATCGTATCCACAGGACTGCGACTCGAGAACACGTGAATAATCCGCACGAATCTTTATTATTATTCGAGCAACAAAATTCAAGAGAGGATATTATAAAACTAGACTCGGAAAATAAATAAGGAATAAAACTCGGATATAAAGGCGATCTAGGGATGTACTTAACCTAACCAAATTCACACAATTAACTATTAATCATTTACCAATTTAATCCACATTCGGATGAAGGATCACTAATATAACTATAGTTTCCATGGAGATGACTATAGTAGTAGGTTAGCCTAAACTCTATCTCCGTCGGGTCTCAAGAGAAGTAAGCTAATTACCAAAAGCACACAAAGATTTAACCTCCTCTGACTCACCTATCTCGAAGTGGTCTCAAGGCAAAAGCGTATTATAAATTCCGATATCGATTATGCAATTAATTCCGCAAGACATCAATCACATAACTAGCATGCATCAATATTGGCGAGATACCAACACATGAGAATTAAACCCAAAATTATAAATCATGAATGGGACGGCAAAAGCAAGATCAACAGATTAATTATATAAATCTAGTTAGACATACAAACCCTAGGATCAATACGAAATTTAGCTACGCATAATTAAAATAACAAAACAATAAATAAATAAGAATAACATAAACTGAATTAAATAAATAAAACCGTAGAATTCCGCGAAGAACAATTGTAGCGACTTGAATTCGGAAGAAAAACCGAATTCTAAAACTAAACTATGAAATTGGAATGAAAATACTTAAAGTAAAAGCTAAACTAAATTAAACGGGAAAAGAACTTGCAAAAGAAAATAAAGAAGAATTTGTGTTCTGCTATGGAATGGTGTATCTAAGCTACTCTCTATCTCTCTATTTATAATAAAACCGAAGCCCCCTTTTGTCTAGTGAAATTGTGCAAAACCTCCTCCATCTCAAACTCTGATTCAGAAATAGACTTGGACTAGGACTCTGCCTCGCGAAACGCCTCCAATTCAATTGTGCTTACACTTCGCGAGGCGTGCATGTATCAATCCCCCGCGAAGACATGTCGAGAGGCGTCAAAATGCTGAAATTTCGGCCTTCCTCGCGACCCGGCATCGCGACCAAGCATCTCGCCAACGGTCGCGAGCGTTTCTCGCGAGGCGTAATTCCCTGCGCGCGACTTCGCCGTTTCGCTCCGTTCTCTCTCGTCCGGACTCCGAATTGCGATCCGTTTGCGCCTACGGACTCCTATCGAGATGCTCTTTAACATAGTACACTTTGAACATCCATATTTTTCAAAACCATTATCTCATATTCAACGTCGTTTTCAAACAGTCCTTCTTCGCACGAGCTTGCGATTGAGCTATTGATTCCTCTTTATCGTGATCCACCTTTTTTGACATTAAAACCTATGCTAAAATGACATGAAATACACACGGCATAATATCTTCCAAGGTAAATATAAATATATCAAAAGACAACTCAAAAGATCACTTATCACTTAGAAACGAAACAAATATAGCCTTATAAATCATGTAAAAATGAGACTTATCAATGGACAGCGGGTCAAGCACTATTGTGGTGGCGAGGTCGTTCGTGAGAAGACCTCAACATCCCTGAAGGACGCATGACAGGAGGTATCTTGGGCTGCCATGGCGAGCAGGCGCTGGGCAGCCCCTTTATTTCGTTTGTAAATATTTGTTTTATGTTATGTTTTATCTCGGTGTTTTTCGTTTGATAATAAATTGCTTTAGCTTTGCTAAAAGGACGAGGGATTATTTTGGGAGTTTTTATTGTAGGTACGTGTGTACCTCTGGGGGAAAACTCTGAGCATGGTGCTACTTCTTGCCCCAGAAATGGATTTGCAAAGGATTAAGAGAAAGTGAAATTGAAGTTGCCAATTTGGTAAAAACAAAAAGAGCGGAAAAAATTTGGTTGACTTTTGGGGATTTGAGAGACCGCGCCTTTTCCTCTCCCACCTTTCAGTCCTTTAAAGCTTCTATTTCCCCTATTTTGCTGCATCTTTGCTCTCGCCTTTCACGATCATTTTTCTCCTGTGCTCAGATTGTGCAAATTTGTAGTCTCCATCTCTTCCACCTACAAAATCGGTCATTATGAAGAGATTCAACAGCAGGATCAGGGGGCAGATGCGGCCACCATCCATTCCAAGAAATGATGCTACCACACCCCTCGTAATCTCAGACGAAGAGGTATCCCAGGAGCCTTCACCAGCCCCTCCACAGGCTGTTACGCCTCCTTCCTCCAAAAGAAAGAATAGTCCCAGTGACAAGGGGAAGGCCAAGATAGTGGAGGCCGAGGAATCTGAAGATGTTCAGAGCAAGAAGACGAGAGTGGACAAACCCTCGTCACAAAAGGCAAGGATTTCAATTGATGCCATCCCAAATTTCGAGCTCACGGTGGGTTCGAAAGATTTAAGCGCTTAAAACTGGCGACTACGGATGGAAAAGGGTTCCGAAGACGAAAACCCGGTGTTTGTGGTGGAATTAATTTCCTTGAATGGTTGGGCTACATTCGCGGTGATACCACCTCCCCCCATTACATCCCTTGTTAAGGAGTTCTATGCAAATATCACGCCTTTGCCCAAACAAGGAAGGGTTATGCGCTATGGTTAGGGGTAAATTAGTGGTTTCTCTCAGGAAACCATTAATGCTTTTATGAGTTAGACAATGAGGTGGAGGATGCTTTCTCCACCATGAAAGAGCCCTTCCGGTGAAGACCTCGAAGGCGTTACGATTGACGGTGTCGAAGGCACGAGAATGGGAGATCTCCACTTGAGGGTGTCGCTCCATTAAAGCTGCATCATTAAAATTGGAGGCCATGTCGCTCCACTTCATTAAAGCGGATTTTGCCACCACCCATGATACCACCGTGTCGGAAGAGCGAATCTTGTTACTTCTCGCATTTTCCTTTGGAAGGTCAGTAAATGTGGGCGCCCAAATCTGGCGCGAGGTGGACGAGTCCGAAAAGGAAGAAAAGGCCAATCGTTCTTCCCTTCTCTGATTACTCAATTATGTATAAAGGCCAGGGTACCTTTCGGGGATGATGAGGATCGCCTCGTCGAGAGAGCTTTCATAGATATCAAGACTTTGACGCATCGACATGGTACGTCCGAAGACCCAACCTCCCACGCCGCACAAGTTTCTCTACCTCCGCCCATGCCGACCTCGGGCGAGCCTCTTGTTTCTGACATGCGTAAATGCCTCTGCGTGCAAGTCCAAGCCCTCATGCTTCGATCCGCTGCACTAGAAGACGCTCTTAAGCATTTTTGGGCGTACTATCGTAAACGAGATCGGATAGTGGAGGATCGCCTCAGGTCATTATCTGCAGTAAATATGCCAGCCTTCCCGGAATTCCCACATCGGGTATTCAAGATTAGCCTCTACCGGATTTTGATTCTATCCTTTGGGTGAGAAAGAGAAAACGCAAGGTCGGCCGAGCTCAGTCGTAAAGAATCTTGGCCCAAGTCGGACTCGGTGACTGAATCGACCTGCCGCCCCAAGCGAGCTCGGTGCAAGTGCCCCGTCGACGAAGTCGCATCTCGATCGAGGCCGAAGTGGCCGTGTCTCCGAAAAAATTGTTTGCTTTCTTTGCCACCCCATCTACACGCGCTTCTCCTACTCCTTCGGGTTCTCCCGAAGCGTAGGCTAGGGGCGTTTTCTCTGACTCAATCTTTGTGTTTTTGGTGTTGCTTTTTGTTTTGTGTTTTGTTGTGTATCTGCTGGTTGATGTTTTGTTGGGTTCGTTCTGTTTTGTTCTATAAAAGCATGTGATTATGTTCTAGATGATTTCTAAAGATGATACTTGATTAGGCAAGGGATTGCTTTATGATGTTAATCTGTTTTGTTTTTACTGCGATCTTTAGTACACCTTATTGCTCGTCTGGTCTTTACTCTTATTTTGTGGAATGTACCTCTATTAATTTTGATATTAGCATATTAGCCCTATAGGGATTAACCATTGCATTGGTAAATCTTAATTGGCTTCCGATTTTGTATGAGTGTCTGTCTCTCATATTTGGTTGGTACTCCCCCTTGAGACAATATACATGAGTGTGTCAGCATGGAGAGGACGTAGGCCCTTTTTGGATCGATTGTGCCTTTCTAGCCGTCCTTAATATGATATTTTTCCTAGGGTCCCCCTTTGAGCTTATAAGCTTTTTCTTTCTTGCATCCACCAAATATTCTCCTGTATACCCACTTATATTATTCCTTACCCTTCACTTTGAGCATACCTAATTGTGGTTCGATTCTCATTTCTATAATAGTGCGGTAGTAATCTCTATGTCTCAAGATATGATGTCTCACCCCGGTTTTGTATAAGTTTCAACATTGGGGACAATGTTATGTTCTCAGTTTGGGGGTGGGCGAGGTAAAGTAACCTCGGAAGTTAAGGGTGAGTTGATTATAAAGTTGAGGGTGAGGTGGTTATAAAATATGATCACTTAAAAAAAAAAAAAATGATAAACGAAAAAGGTGAAGATGCGGGGTCTTCATAAAAAGAGAAGAAAAATGTCAGGATAGTTGGAACCAAGAATGAGTTAGGTGCCCAGGTGCTTTGAGCTACATTATCCCAAACAATCCTACCGTCACCCAAGCCTAACATTATAAGCTGTTAAAGACCTACTGATCCAGTATTGATGACACTCATGTTAGTGGAGAGGGGGTTGACCGAACTGAAATGTGGAGACATCTGTGCACTTGATAATCAAAGCATGGTCATATTAAGAAGAACTAAGTTATGGGAAGATTCATATAGTGGCTAATGTGTTATATACCTGTTGATATCTGAAGGGCGACATCCTTGCATTACGAGGTGATTGACCAGATTTGCAACGAGACGAACTGAATGATCCTTTTTCTTTTAAAGAACCATGACTGAAAGCGACATCCCTAGCTGATTAAGTCATCATCTTGGTTATCGTCGGAGCATTTTGAACATCGCTTCTTGTTTTTGTGGGTGTGTTTTTGTTGTGTAACAGAGCATCACTCGAGGACGAGTAATGAGCTAAGTTTGGGGGTGTGATAACTCTTATAAAGAGTTATTATATGACCTTTGATGATAAAATCCTTGAGTAAGCGGGTTACATTTGTTTAATTCGATGTTATGTTGTATGTTTTGTTATGTTTGCGTGTGTATGTGTGAAGGATTGAGTCAGGTGAAGTCAAAGGGTTTTTAATTGCATTTATGCGTTTTTTCTAATTAGTTTTGGCATGTAGCGGGAAGAGCGGCGAAAAGACAAGGTGAAGTCATGAGTCAAAGTCAAGCCCGGGTTGAGCGCCTGAGGCCGAACTCGTGGCGACCTTGACTCCGATGTGCGAGGAGGATTGAGCGAATAATCTTTGGAGAAATGCGAGGCGAGTCGAGCTCTGAGCGAAGTCAACGCTCGGGAAAAGTGGCGAGGAAGGCTGGGCGAGCTCAAGACTTCCGAGCTCAAGACATCCGAGCTCAAGACCTCCGAGCTTAAGACTACCGAACTCGTGGCGGAACCAAACTCGGGAAAAAAAGAATAGAGCCGAGCTCGCAACCAGCCGAGATCAAAGATTGAAAAGTTCACAAGTATGAAGACAACCTCGATACTGATACTCGTAAGCAAGGTCGGACTCGTAAGCGAGGTCGGACTCATAAGTGAGGTCGGACTCTTGGCCGAGCTCGAGACTGATGACCACAAATGAGATCGGATTCAAGAGTGAGGACGGGCCCGTTCAAAGGTTGAGCTCGGAAGAAAGGAAAGAAAAGCAGATGAAGCCGCGCTTATGGTGAAGCGAAGAAGGATTTGGGACCACAACCACGTGGCGGCTAGCCACGACGGCATAAGGGCGCGTTTTGCGAGCTGCGGAAAGAAAGGATCGGTGGATGAAGGCCTGCGGTGCTCGATCCGCACACCTAAAAAGTGTCGAGTTGGTTATTAAAAGGAGGCGACAATCGGGAGAATATTCATTATTCAAAGATCCGGAAGAGAAAATCGGAGAACGCCTTGGAGAAGAAGCTATCGGAAGAGGCGGCGATCGAGGAGGAGCACGTGATTCGGCGACAGTGTTAACTTTGAATCTCGAATTCCTTTTTACTTTGCTATGACATTTATGTTTTCGAATTCTGTTGCGCAGCTCGCTATGAGCTAAACTCGTATGACTTGATCTTTTGATGAAACCCATGCTCGTTTGACGAGCCCCGGTTTCTGCTTATCTTGTTCAGTTATTATCGTTTTCTTGGCGTTTATTTATCTTGCTTGTGATTGATCACCATGGGTGAGATCTTAGCTCTATGATTTCTGGGAAGCTCTCATAGAGTGGAAAACAAGAAAGTGACGCAAGAACATAATTTAAATATTATGTGTGAATAGCATAGAATATGTGTTTGCCTTGCGTGGCGTAAATGATTGGAATAGTAAAGATACTCTTAAAACACTTCGGTATAGGAATATACTGACGGGTTTAGAGGGTGTAATCTTAGATTTGGAAAAATTCTAAGATTCGGAAGAGTTCATGTCATAATAACAAGGCAAGATAATGTTGAAGCGTGGTGAGTACGGAGCATGGGTGGAATCAAGTGATCAAGTCTATTTTCCCTCCTGATATTTGTTTGTTAATCATATTTTGTCTAAAATTCCACCTCGTCTCGGTGTAAAAGTTCTCTTTAATTGTTCTCTCTCATAATCACAAACAAATTGTATTCGGCGTGGTTTAAAAATTGCGTTCACATGGATTCGATCTCGGAATATTTCCGTATATTACTTGTTGATTACGTGCACTTGCGTATATACACTTTACAAACAACAAGAACTAAATTTTACTATAGCTCAAGAGTTTCAAATTTTAATATATATTATATTATCCGTGAACGTATTGAACAATATAATAGAGAAGTCAAGGTTGTAAACATCGGCACCATACTTCAAGTAGGTGACGATATTGCTCGTATTCATGGTCTTGATGAAGTAATGGCGGGTTTAGTTGTCCGATTTTGGTGTTCCAAATTGAGACCTTTTTTTAAACTTAACATTTCCAAAATAACAGAGATAATTTATTCCAATATAATAGATAATTAATTTGTTAAATATAACAGACATCAAGGCCAAACATAAAATGTTGAAAGGTAAAGAAAAAGAGACAGAAAAAGTTCAAATATGAGATACTAGGAACTACAAAAAAAAGTTACACTTTCACATGTCACAAAAAATAGTTACACGCTCATATGTAACAAAAATAGTTACACTTATGAATTTCACTAAATTTTGTGACATACTTTTTTTGTAACATGCATAATAGTTACCCATCCACAAGATGTTATAAATTTATTTAGTGACATCCATAGGTGTCACAATTCTTCAAAAATCATGTCACTATTGGAACATTTTGTTGTAGTAAGAAAAAATATTAAGGAAACTACAGTCACTTTTTCTAATCAGAACCGTCACTTTTATTCATAAAAACTTTTTACTTTTATGCATAAATACTGTAACTTTTAAACAAAAAACTGTTACTTTTATTCATAAGAACTAGTTATACTTTTATTCAGACCATTATTATTTACATGTATGACAAATCATGAGTCAGGTATTCGGGTTAGATCCGGTCCGACCCCAGAGAGCCATAGGACCGGCGTACTAGAGTTTTGTGTTAAAAACTTATTAATTTTTAATTGTAATTTATTAATTATAATTGATTTTAACAAGGACGCATACATCATGCAAACGGATGCATAAAGTGTGCCTCTATCATGTATTTACTCATAAACTTCTATACATCACCAGAACGCAGTAAAGCAAGAAGAAAAGGCATTAGTAGAAAGATCTCATATGGTACTATAAATGACTAAGAGGGTGTTTGGCTAAGCTTATTTTAAAGTGCTTATAAGCTCCAATAGCTTATAATATGTTTCAAGAATTTATAAGTTGTCAAAGTGTTTGAATAATTGAGTTTATAAGTTAGAGAAAGAATCGTAAGTTAGAGAAAAAAATCATAGTTAAAGAAAGAAAAGTGATGAAAGGTTAAGTTGATAATATATATATATATATATATATATATATATATATATATATATAAGAAAATAACGAATCATAGTAAGATTATTTTGGTAAATTAATTGTTACTTATAAACTTATGAAAAAATAAGTTGAGGTCAAACAACTTATTTTTATGAGAACTTATAAACTGTTTAGGAACCTATTTTGCCAAACACTTTATAGGAACTTAGAAGCTCTTAAACAACTTATAAGATCTTTTGAAGAGCTTATAAGCTCAGCCAAACACCCTCTAAATAAAACTTCTTAACTCGACAGATTGTTGCAAAAAATAGAAAAAGAAAAAGTTCTTAAGAGGTAGAACATACTAGTTAAAATATTATTGTAAAGATATAATTCTTAAGGGCTGTCAAGTTCCCAATTTCTCGAGGAAGTACTCCAGTAAGTTTGTTCGATTCCATCCATAATGCATTTAACATGTACAAATTTCTGCTGGAATATTACCTGTGGGATAATATGTTTATGAATCTTAATTAAACTATAAATTTTATAAGTAGTTTAAATAATCTCGTGCTTTTAGTTTACAAATTACAACACACTATCTCCGAAAATATGAAATAAACGCTATAATTGGTCAAAATATAATATATATCATTTGTGTGTGTGAAAAGAAAACAATCGTATATAGATACCACTAGAATTTCAAACTGTTTTCTATACTATTTTTCTGACGGCGCATATATATATATCTTTAGAAGGACAACAATTTAAATATATAATTATTATTTTCTTAAGAATTTAGTTCATATATTTACGAAAAAAATTGTATTTAATTGAAAATCCCAATTACGAATTTCTGATTGGACATGGTATGAAAATATATAAAATTTATATTAGACTTGGAGTGAAAGGTAATTATTGGTTGTATGGTCATTTACCTAAATAAATTATGATACCTCCGTGATGGCCCAGTTCTCTTTATTTTATTTTTCCTTGGAAATCTACAGCTATTACTTTCAGTACGTATTTGATAAAATCTACACCACATTATATAGGAAGGATAAATCATACTTGAAAAATCAGATATAATCGGGTAAAACCCACACTACACAGAACGGATTAACCACATTTAAAATCAAGCGTGACATAATAAAACTCACACCACATAAAACGGATAAACCATAGTTGAAAAATCACATAATCAAATGGAATGAAAACCATGAACTTACATATAGATCGACAAAAACAAAAGATGAGGGAAATAAAACAAGATTAAATATATTGATAAGAACAAATATATATATATAGATATATACCTGTTAAACTGTTGAACCCAAGGAATAATTCCGTTAGCAGTGTCAAGTTCCCAATATCTCTTGGCATCTCTCCAACCAAGTTGTTGTTGTACAAGGAAAGTAGTTCAAGGTTTGAACATTGGCCCAAGCTCGATGGTATTTCTCCAGACAACTTATTGAAAGATACACGAAGCAGTTTGAGGTTGTGAAGATTGTGTTTGCACATGTCGATTGGCATTTCACTATGATCTATCAATACGTCAAGACGTACCAACATAAACAGCTTGAGCACGAGTTACTGGTATAGGCTGTAGTATAGATAAGAAGTAACTTGACTCGATTGCTTATCTATGCGGATACGTCTTGACATATTGATGGATCACAGTGAGATAAATTCTTCTATCTGACCATCGTGAAGAATTAAGATCTCGGTGACTTTACGTATAGATCTAAATCTCGATAAGGTTTCAGATGAGTATGAATTATTGACTATCACTTTAACTTATTATGGGTGAATGTTACATAAGATAACCAATATTCTCCGTATATTGGATGGTGGTAGTGCTTGTATGTCATGCTGATTACATATATTGAATCACCGTATCCATTTAGGATAATAATGTTCTTTTAAGGAGCTCAAAATGATTATTTTACTAAATTCTGCAGATTAAATTAGCTTAAGTATAATAATAAAGTTGAGTGGTACTATTTAAAGAATTAAAGAGATTAATTCTTTTAAGCAGTCAGTGTGCTATAAATAATTAATGGACGTGTGGTATTTTAAATACAGAGATTCGTAAGTCCAAGAACAAGTCCGATTCAACTTCGGTAATAAATGGTTAAGTCGGTATGTGTTCCCTAGTGGAATGAATAAATGTTAATGAATTAATTTATGTTCTAGGCTAAACATAAGATAATTAATTCCTTTGAGATTCATCTTTCTTCCTTGTATTTGATCCTAGACTGGCCCATCAAGGCCTATTGCCTATGAAATTTCCGGCCATCCCTATGGAATCCCACTAGAATTCTGTTCTGAATACTGTATTGTTTATTTAATATATCTTATAGTCTAGATTAATATTATCTGATATTATTTGATATAAAGAGATAATTATTCTAGAAAGTAATTATCTTCGAGGAAGAAAACAATTATTGTATTTATTAGATGTGGCAGAGTCCTATCATATTATGATTCTAGGTAGAACACTATAAATAAATGATAGGAGAAAATCAGATGATTCATCCTTATAAGTGTGATTATCGAAAATCACAGGCTTAATCATAGGAGGCGAAAATTTTAGGTGTTTTCCATATATTACTCTCACTCAGTATTGGAGATCATGCATCCAAGATACAATCCAGAAGATCAATACGACTATTGATCGGTTATCGAAATTCACAAGTAAACATGATAAAACCCTATGTTTTACAATTCATTATATATAAACATCTTTGGGTAAATAATCAATGTATAATAAATTAAACATTCAAAATAGATCATCAGAAGTATGGATAAATTCAACTTTTCTATCAGGAAAAGAGCCTGTACCACTCAGAATAGCACAAGTCTGGCTATCTTTTCTCTGTGTAACACCCCATTAAATTAAAACTTCGATTGATTATTTTATTAAGCTAAATTGAGATTTGAGTTAAGGGTGAGTATTAAAATTTATAATCGTCTATGTTTTGATTTTATTTCGAACGGGGAAATTTAAACGAATGGTGGAGAACGAATACAGTTACGAATCGAACCAGACATTTTATACTTGATAGATTATCACATCGTTCCACATCTTTTCAAATCCCCTAAATCCCTCAAATTTTCTCTAAATCACTCAACCTTTACCATCACTCATATAACCTATGTGCCTAGTGATAACCTTCACACCATCATTATAAGATTTAACATCACACTTTCACTCACTAATCTTTGTCCATTTCAATCCACCACTTCACAACAAGGGAGGAAACCACATTCATCTTTGAGCTCAAACAACAACCATCACCCATTCATTGATACCACAAGGACTTACAGCATCCAAGTAAAATTTGCAAGAGGTAGAACAGTATTCTACTTCTATCTTTCGAACAAGGAGCGAGAGCGAAGGCGACGGCGAAGCGGTGGAAGCGTCGGGGCTCGATTAGGCCATTGGGCCAGAGCAGAGGTCGACGGCGGCAATGGTCGTCGTGCACGACGTAACTTCAGGCTGCTGACGATGGCGACGTGCCGTTTGGAAGGCAACGGCAGGGGCTGGAACAGAGATGGCGCAAGGAGAGGTTCGGGCTGGATTTACAGGAAACGGCAATGTCTGACCCGGCACGGAGGCAGCGTCATCGGAATAGATGCAGGCGGTGGCAATCCATCGATAAAGAGAGATTGGGGTGTGTATATTTATGAGAGACACAGAGATTCTTCTTTTTCTTGTACGAGTGACGAAGGGAGAGAGATAGAGAAAGAGGAGTGACGACACCGAAATCGGCAACGGCGACAACGGGCCGGCCGAAAATGCCGGCGACGGTGACATGAGTTCGTGTGCGTGTGTGCGTCAGTTCGCGAGAGAACTGAGAGAGGGGGAGATGAGATGAGGTCGGGCTCGCGGCGGCGGCGGCGTAGCTTGCCGATCGACGACGTGGCCGACCGGAAATGGAGACGGCGGCAATCGCTGTGTGTGAGTGTGTGTGTCTCGTGTGTGAGCAGAGAGAGAGAGAGAGAGAGAGAGAGAGAGAGAGAGGAAGAGTGAGTGAAGTGTGGGGGGCTAGGGTTTTAATTATTTTTCTTTGTTTTTTTTTTTTTTTCGTTTGGGCCTTGTGATAAGGGATCGAAGATTGGGCCCGATATAATAGTGATGTGGGCTTGTTTAAAAAAATGATGTTGGGCCTTGGAATTAAATTAATATGGGTTTTTAAATAAAAGGTGATGTTGGGCTTAGTTGCGTTTAAATCATTGGGCCGAAATATAAAAGGTGATGTTGGGCTTAGTTTTATATTTAAATGTTTGGGCCAAGGAATTAAAATGGTTATGGGCATTTTCTGTTGTATTTTCCTTAATTTCCAAATGGACCAAGAATTATACTAAATTGGGCTGGAATTAATTAATATGTAGGATCCAATTAAATTAAGTTAAGAATTGAGCAAAATTTTATATTAAATTAAATATGAGGTTTAAGTCTAATAATTAAATTTTGAGATTAATTCTCAATTACTTAAATGATAATACCAATTATTTAGATTGGGTTATTTTAAATTCATTAGATTGAATTGATAATTACTTAATTACTTGTTGGACTAATTAGAGTCTTATAATTAAATCGAGAGGTGGAATCAATCTAATAAAGTAACTTTACCTTAAAGTCTAATTTTTAGAATTTAGTAATATAATAGAAATTAATTATGCTAAGGGAGAATTTGAGAATTATTCTTTTTAAGTGATTTATTTATGTAATAAGATGGACCTTAAGCAAATTGCTAAATAGGTGTGATTGTAAATAAATCCTAATTAATGGATGTCTAAGACGAATTAGATTGATTAATCAAATGTCATTGGACATTTAATTAAACTTGTAATTATGGATTTACTTAATTAAATTAGAGATTTAATTAATTATTTGATTATACCAAGTAGATGTTTGAGAAATATTATTTAAGTAACTTTGATTTATGGTCAGAAGATTATTGAATTAGGAGAAATCCTTATTAACCGTGTAGTATAGATATGGGTTTCTCTGATAGAATATGTGGGACTTGTGAGGCGAGAAAAGCGGTGAGAAAGTGTTAGCAATGAATGAGATATTGGAACTCGAAATTGTTGATACGCGTTAACAAACGACGAAGATTAGTTATGAACTTAGGATTCATAAATTGCATGAAACGACGTGGAAAAATATCAACGGAAGGAAAGAATGCAACAACGAAGTGTCATCTATCGCCATGGCGAGATGAACCTAATAGATGAAATATAGATTGTTAACTGAGTCATATCGATAACAAAAATCCTAGAATCCAGAAACTCTAAAACTTAAAAGTTGTCGAGTTCATTGATTCTTAGCGATGCTTCTTGAAGGAAGCGAATGACGTACTAAATTTTATTTCTTACGTTGACAAGGTCCAGCGTGGACTCAAACGAAAACAACAAATGATTGCTAACGAGTACTCAAGAAGGTTAATTCTTAAGGTGGGCATTCTTATCTAAACAAAATGTGATTTTTGTGAGAATCGTTTACTGCTTATGCTTTATTGCTTTCTTCAACTGCAAATGTTTAAATGCAATATTGTCCGCCAAAATGTTTATTGTTTTGTATATATTCATTCAGGTTGGCTGGGCCAACAGGAGATATGACGAATTCGGATCCTACTGGTGGATGCCAGTTTGGACTATGTACACTTAGCCTCTAAACCGTTCACGGTCAGTTGTGCATTCGGGTGAAGGGAGGTCTCCCTCCCGATGCGTTTCATAGCCGATTTGGATTATACGTTGAAATAAAACGATCGGTTGATCAACATTGTGAAAATGATAAAAATGTTTAGTAAGCACAAGGTTTTTCAAACCAAAACCCTTGTGTCTTACTGTAGTGGTGGCAGTATAATTTCGTGAAGAAAATATAAAATATTTTGGTATGTGCCCATTGAGTACTTTGTACTTAGCCATGCATACTCGTTTTTGATGTGCAGGTTGAGCTGGTGATAAAACGAAGTGGAGTTGAGCGAGATTTCTTTTGCCGATGGAAATGGAACATCTTTTGGTTCACCTTGAGAATGCATCTTCATATGTATATCTCACACGTTTATTCTGCTGCAAACTCTTTAAACTCTTTTGAATTCTAGTTATATGTTGAACTCTTGAATATTCTAGTAGTGATTACCTAATCAACTACTGTATGGTCAGACTCTCTGAATCGACCTTAATATCACTTATGTTTCCGCATTTACTTATGTTTCCTTACTAATGATATGGTTAAAAACCAACACAAAGATCCCCCTTTCTTTCCCGCTTCTTTAATTCAACCCTAAGTCGCGGTCCGACAAGATAGTCCTTAGGAATTAGCCGAGTCGGGCTGTGAAACTCTGTCATCCCCGAGGGTCACTATAAGCTCGATTGCCCCCTGTGAATTCACCATATCTCCTGAAAAGTCAATTGATGTGGCCATCGGTTGCAGAGGTGTTCTTATCAATACATGTTTGTAGCATGGAAAAAGATCATGTTGACAATGCGTCTTGCGTCAACAAACACTCATTTTATATCATATTTTCTACTTTAGCAGTGATAACTAGGGACTAATCTCAACCAAATGAAATTAGTATTTTTGAAGTATTGTCGTAAGGAATCGTGTGACATATGAAGCTAGTCATATAATTTTCTAAAATCAAATAAATTAATCATATTAAAGGACATGTTACACGTGCAACACACATACTCTCTGCTAGTCAAATAAAAAAAGCAAAAGAAATGTTCTGCTTACTGCTATTCCTTTGGATGGCCTCATCTGCCTACTAAAATCCAAGAAGCGATAACTCTTTATTACCAAGCTCCACCTTATACGTAGCCTCAACTGCCTGTTAAAATCCAAGAAGCGAAGGAATAACAAATTTTCATCACCTATGATATATGTACGTGAGTTATTATAAAAAACTTTATTATCCTACAAGCGTGAAAATAATGAATTCTTTATAAAAATTAATATACTAAATAAAAATATTTGAATTTTTGTTCCTCATGAGATTCGAACCGGAGTGGTGCACAATGCACTCATCCAGCAAAGTGATGTATCACCATAGATCTTTACGACCTAATGGCTAAAAATGATTCTCATATTCTCACGTGAGAATGCAAATATTGGTGAGAAATGAGAATGTAGCATTTAAGCATTGGAAAATTTATGCGAGCGATGACGAGAACTTGCCGGGTATTCTGACTTAAAAGAAATGTAGAAGGAGATAAAAACAACAATGAACTAAAGCTGTATTGAAAAAAACAAATGTAACAAAAACCGTAGAAATTTGCCGAGTCGAGGAGGGCTCTTTCATAAGGCGAGATACGCCGATAGTGCTCTCGGTTACGGCGTATCGTCCCAAAGATAAAGCAGCGTCTCGTGGGTGGCGACCATGAGACCAACGAGCTCCGTGAATGGACGAGGCGAGGGGCAGAGCTTGGACACGAACTATGTATGCAAGGAGTGCTGGAATCTTTGGAATGCAGATTGGCGATGCGTGACTAATCTTTGGGAGACATGTCCTATTTATAGGCGTCGTCCCCATGAGGAGCATCTTTGAGTCGACACCCGCATTGATGTCGGGTGTTACGGAGTTATGTCCCCTATTGAGTGCGGCGGTTTACGGAGACAACGTGGGCACGTTTCCGTAGAACCATCATGTCGAAGCGTTACCGCGGTTCGACGAATCGGACAACAGCGTGCGTCGGGTTCATTGGGCGTATCGGACGTCTCTTCAGTACGGCGAGCCCAACGGATTGGGCTTACACGAGTTGGGCCTCGAGACCAACTCCATCGCACAGCAGAGCCCAACGGTTGGGCTACGAGTTGGGTCTCGGACCAACTCCATCTTTGGGCTCGATCAAACATTGATCCAAAATATAGGGCGATGGGCCGCAGGCGAGCCCCGAAGCAAGCCGAGAACAGCCCAAAGAACGCCCAAAGACCACCCAAGATCCAAGATCCAAGATCCAAGATCCACGATCCATGATCCACAATCCACGGACCACGGACCTAAACCGAACCGGAACCGGCCGAGATAGGCCGAGCATGAAGCGCGGCACGCGGCGCGGGCGGGCGGCGGCGGCAGCGTGTGCGCGTGGGCTTTCGACCCATCACTTGTGCACATAATTATACTAAGTGTTCAATGAACCACTATATAGACAATTAATGAAGGTACATTAATCAATGTGGGATAAAGATTAATTAATCCATACTTATCCCTTAATCACATAACTCCATGTTTAAGTGACCAACTTTGATTCATTATTTCTCACTCACGGAAATCGGTTTGAGAATGTGAATACACCACGATCATCTGCTCGAAGCGTAGATCGATCCTATGCCGTTTAATTTCACAAAATTAAGCGTTCGTCACTCAAAATCTTGGTCAAAGTTGCTTCCGGCAACTTGACCACATATATAATAAACATATATATATGCGTGATTTCCAACAATCCCCACATGAGTGGAAATAGCCATATGCATGTATGCGAGACATTTCGATCCTCAAGAGATGTTAAAATATTTGGACAGGTGGTTTATGGCCTTGAACCTTCCATAGTTAGTACCATCGAGTACACAGCGGATTAGTGGACACGATGCTTGAACTATTCCCCACAGCGTGCCTTCGAGACAATGGTATTAACACTTTAACACCTCAACCTCATCCGTTCTCACGTTTGATTCCATTTTGGCCATGGACATCCACTTTGGATTCATAAGTGTTTTGTTTGAAGCGGCCCCACTTCGCACTTACATAGGTGATTCTTTACCGAGTATCTTGCCATACTCAACCTCCTCCGGTATCTTAGGAATCATTAAAGTCGGCGACTCAACCTCGCCCACTAGACAAGTTTTCTAACACTCGTGTGCTTTCTAGGGAACAGACTAACTTGAGTGTTTACACACGAACTCCTATAGCTTAGTTCTCCCATTGAACCAAGTTCTTGGGATCTCCAGTCATCATGGTTGGGTTACCACTATGATTGTTCTTAAGATGTGGATTTTAATCCCATTCCCTCTAGCAACTTGATCATTTGATCCGGTTCGACCCTTTGGTTAGCGGATCTACCAGATTATCTATTGAGTTGACATAGTCGATTGATATAATCCCGCGAGATCAAATGTCTCACGGTATTATGTCGCCGACATATATGTCGAGACTTACCATTATACAAACCACTTTTAGCCCTTCAATAGCGGCAGCTATCACGGTGAATCATCACGGTGGCACGAGGTTTGACCAACATGGAATATCTTTCAAAAATTACGAGCCACTCGGCTTCCACCGACTTTATCCAAAGCTATGAATTACGATTCCATGGTGGATCGGGCTATACACGTCTGTTTCATGGATCTCCATGAAACAGCACCTCCCAATCGTGAACACATACCCACTTGTAGAAAGTGAATCTTTCGTGTCGGATATCGATTGGCATCACGGTACCCTTCAAGTGCACGGGGATATCTCGTGAAATCACCCGTGATTTTGAGTATACTTGAGTACCTCAAAACTCTCACTAGAAACCTTCGATGCTCCTTGCTTGGATTGCTCGTATAACGACTCAATTTATTCACGGCGCAAGCTATGTCGGTCGGGTGCAATTTGTAAGATACATCAAACACCCGATGACCTTAGCATAGTCTTCTTGCCCAACGAGTTCACCCCGTTCTTACTCAGTGAACATTGAGCTCGATGGGGTCTTAGCAGCAAACTATCAAACGCATTGAATTTCTTAAGCACTTTCTCGACGTGGTGAGATTGTGTCAAGATAATTCCGTCGATCTTCTTAGAATCTTGATTCCAAGAATCACATCGACAACCCATGTCCTTCATGTCAAAATTTCTATTTAACATGCGCTTTGTATCATTAATGACTTGAGTATTACTACCCGTGATCAACATGTCATCTACATACAGACACACTATAACATAACCATTATCGGTGTTCTTAACGTGACACATTTGTCACACTCGTTGATCTTGAAACCATTTGCCAACATTACATTGTCAAATTTCAAGTGCCATTACAACGACGCTTGTTTCAAACCATAGAGACTTCACGAGTTTGCATACCTTGCCTTCGACGGGTACTACAAACCCTTCGGGTTGCTCTATATATACCTCGTCCTCGAGGACACCATTCAAAAGCAGTCTTAACGTCCATTTGATGAATCTCAAGATTGTGCAAAGCAGCAATCGCGAAGCACCATAATAGGCGTAATCCAAATCCTGGTGAATAGGTATCGAAGAAATCGTACCCTCTTTGTTTAAACCCTTTGACAACCAAGCGGGCCTTATATTTTCAATTGATCCATCTCGCTTGTACTTTATTTTAAGGATCCATTTGCATCCTAAGGCTTACAACCTTACGGCAAATCAACGGCACCCAAGTGTGGTTTTGCGAATGGAATCAATCTCGCTTTGAGCGACCTCTCGCGAGCATTCCGTCGGCGAGCATAGCTACTTTGATCGAAGTTGGTTCTTCGTCCAACATGAGCATAATATAGTCGGGACCAAAATCCTTTGGCGTTCGACTCTCTTGCCTAAATCTCGGTTCCGACCCTCCGGATTAGACCTCGATCGCTTATGCGATATCGGTTCTTCCTCCAAATGTTTAGAACTCGAGCTTCACCACCAGCTCTATTGCTATAGGCGGCTTCACTTTATCCTTGTCTTCTGGGGATAAACACTTTCAAAGAATATAGCATTCCTTGATTCAATCGTCGTCCCCAGTCATATCCGGTACCTCGACTGTGGATCGAGGAAAACGATAAGCTATTGCTTGATGCATACCCATAAAGATACAATCGATTGTTTTAGGTCCAATTGTAACTTGTTTAGGAAGAGCACCTCAACCTTCGCCAAACACCCCCACACTTTGAGATATTTGTGCGATGGCTTTCTTCATTTCCACAACTCGTGAGGAGTAACATCCTTACTCTTGGTGGAATTTTGTTCGGTATGTAGTTGGTCGTCAAACAACTTCCCCACAAGTTAAGGCGACCACAACTAATCAACAAAGCATTCATCATCTCCTTAAGTGTTCGATTTTTCGTTCGACAGCGCCATTAGATTGAGGTGAATAAGGAGTTATCGTTTGATGTATTATACCACTTTCGTTGCATAATGCCTCAAGCGGACTACATATTCTCCCCTCTATCACTTGAACAATCTTAATTCGACGACTTAGTTGATTCTCGGCCGTTCTTGAAGTTTTAAAAGCTTCAATAGCCTCGTCTTTACTTCTTAGAAGGTAAAGATAACAATATCTTATCTGGTCATCAATAAGCGTGATGAAGTACTTTTTACCACCTCTAGTTTGTACAAACTTTAAATCACACACATCGGTGTGAATAAGTTCTAGAGGCTTAGTGCTCTGTTCTACCGAATGAAATGGTAATTTAGCCATTTGGCTTCCACACAAACCTCACATTTCGTTTGTGTATTAACTTCATTTAACTTTAGTAAATCTAAATTTACTAATCTTTTTATTGCATTTAGATTAACATATCCTAATCCACAATGCCATAAATCAGAGCACTCAGTCAAGTAAGAGGAAGTAGATGCATTTTCATTCATAACAATCTTGGGTACACGGCCTGACCATAACATTCAATTTGAAAAGACCCGGTGAGATAACCCCTACCAAGGAACTTCCCAAACTTAGTCGAGACAAACTTGTCCGACTCAAAACTAGTCTAAACCCCTTGTTAACTAGAATCGACCGACACCAAATTCTTACGAATGTCCGGGACATGCACACGTCCTTCAGCGTGATCTCAATGCGGACGACATCTTAAGCACCACATCACCAACTCCGGCAACCTCGGACGAGCTTGGTTCCCCATGTTAAGCTTCCTCCCTCAGCGGGCTTGTAAGTGGAGAACGCATCTTTCGGCGCAGGCGTGCGCAGTTCGCCGATGTCGATGAACCGTCCACCTTGATTCTCGGCGTGGTTGACTTCTTCGGTCACCACAGCAGCCCAAGTCATCTTTGTCCCATTTGTCAAGTCCTTTTCGACAACGTTGGTAACTTGCTTAGCCCTCTTCTTCTTAGGCTGACGACAGTCCTTACTCGTGTGGCCATGCTTGCCACAATTATATGATCCCGTCAAACTTACGGACAACCATCTTCCCTTTGCCTTTGTCTTTGACATTGGGACGAACACGTTTGTTGGAGGGACCGCCTCTCTCCAATAGGTTGGCTCTAGCATCGATCAAGCCTTTCGGTTTTAAGTCTTGCTTCTTCACGTCAGACTCGATGCGCAGTTTGACAATCAAGTCTTCAAGTGTCATATCCTTTCGCTTGTGCTTAAGGTAGACCTTAAAGTCTCTCCACCCGGGGGGTAGCGTTTCAATCACTGTAGCGACGACAAAGCTGTCCGAAATAGTGTGCCCTTCGGCTTGAACCTCGTGTACAATGAGTTGAAACTCTTGCACTTGGTCCATGATCGGTCGAGAACCGACCATCTTGTAGTCCAAATATTTGGCTACAATAAACTTCTTTGTACCTGCATCATCACTACGGTACTTCTTTTCTAACGCATCCCACATACATTTGGATGTCGCCAGTGCGCCAATTATCATATGCTGCTCGGACGTGAAAGTCCGTCACTTCAGCCCCCGGAATGGCGGGCTCATCTTCCATCAAGAAGTTGGCGAAGCCTAACGTCGTGAGGTAGAACAGCATCTTTTGCTGCCATCTCTTGAAGTCGGATCCTCCAAACTTTGGCGGCTTCTCGACGGGCGGCATCATCCTTGCGGTATGAACAGGCGCCGAGATCGATCCCATGGATCCAACGGTCGGTCCACTGAAAAGAGCATTCGTCGAACCAATGGAACCACTAAAAGTGGAACCAATTGTTGAACCACTAAAAGTGGAACCAGCGATCGACCCAAATGGCCCAATGGTTGATCCCGAAGGCATCGAACCAAACATGACCAAGTCGTAGTGCGTAAGTGGCGGTGAGAGAGGTAGAGGTAGCGGCGGCGGCAAGAAGCGGTGACGGAGGCGGTCGGTGGGTGGAATAGTCGGCATCTCAAGCAAAGGTTTTTAGTTTGAAAATTTTAGTCAATTTTAATGTCTCAACTCCTTCGTGGCAAGTAATATCTCATCTTGCGATTATTGGAAAATTTATGCGAGCGATGCAGAACTTGCGGGCGTATTACAACTTAAAGCGAAATGTAGAAGGAGATAAAACAACAATGAACTAAGCGTATTGAAAAAAACAAATGTAACAAAAACCGTAGAAATTTGCCGAGTCGAGGAGGCCTCTTTCCGCAAGGCGAGATCGTCCGGTAGTGCTCTCGGTTACGGCGTATCGTCCCAAAGATAAAAGCGGCGTCTGGTGGGTGGCAGACATGAACCAGCGAGCTCCGTGAATCGGACGGGCGCGAGGCGAGCTTGGACACGAACTATGTATCAAGGAGTGCTTTGGAATCTTTGGAATGCTGATTGGCGATGGGTGACTAATCTTTGAGAGACATGTCTATTTATAGGCGTCGTCCCTCATGAGGAAGCATCTTTGAGTCAACACCGCATTGATGTCGGGTGTTACGGAGTTATGTCCCCTATTGAGTGCTTGCGGTTTACGGAGACAACGTGGGCACGTTTCCGTGAGTCATCATGTCGGAACGTTACAAGCGGTTCTGACGAATCGGACTGACAGCGTGCGTCGGGTTCGTTGGGCGTATCCGGGCGTCTCTTCAAGTGCACAGCAGGCCCAGCAGTTGGGCTTACGAGTTGGGCCTCGGACCAACTCCATCGCCTGGCGAGCCCAGCGGATTGGGCTACGAGTTGGGTCTCGGACGACTCCATCTTTGGGCTCGATCAAACATTGATCCAAAATATAGAGGCGATGGGCCGCAGGCGGGCCCGAAGCAAGCCCCGAGCAGGCCCAAAGACCAATTGCCGAGATCGAGATCCAGATCCACGATCCACGATCCACGGACCACGGAACCGGAACCGGAACCGGGCTGGGCCGGGCGGGCATCGCTTGAGCGCGCGGCGGCGCGGCGTGTGTGTGGCGTGGGCTTTCCACCCATCACTTGTGCACATAATTATACTAAGTGTTCAATGAACCACTTATATAGATAATTAATGAAGGTACATTAATCAATGTGGGATAAAGATTAATTAATCCATACTTATCCCCTTAATCACATAACTCCATGTTTAAGTGACCAACTTTGATTCATTATTTCTCACTCACCGGAAATCGGTTTGAGAATGTGAAAACACCACGATCATCTACTCGAAGCGTAGATCGATCCTATGCCGTTAATTTCACAAAATTAAGCGTTCGTCACTCAAAATCTTGGTCAAAGTAGTTTCACGGCAACTTGACCACATATATAATTAACATATATATATATGCGTGATTTTCAACATTAACATATAAAGTTGTTGCACTAAATGTATTCCACCCAAACTAAGGCAAAACAAACTTAAGCGCATGCTTTGAAAGTTATTACGAGACTAAAGATTAGAGATACTATAGGAAATTTTTTTTACTCTACCAAAAATTTAATTTCCACTTAGCTAAGCCCGTAAAAGTTTAGCTTAATTGGTTAAGAGCTAATAAATTTTGAAATAAAAAAACCCAAACTAATGGAAATCGAGATAGTGCCAAAAGCTAGAAAAGAGGCCGGAATCATACCAGTGAAACTATTGTTCTCGATAGATAATTGGGTAAGTGTTTTCATCTTGTAAATGGCTGGAGGCAAATGGCCGATGAACTTGTTGGAGGCTATGAATAATAAATTTAGATTATCAAGCAAACCAATTTCTTTTGGAATGACACCTATAAAATATGAGAAAATTAACAGTATGTTAATTGTCAAACTTATATTAAAGTGTACTGCCATGTACTTTTGGATGAAAAGATACTTGAGAAGTACTAATATCAGTAAACTAAGAGGGTGTTTGGCTGAACTTATAAGCTCCCAAAAACAGTTTATAAGTTGTTTTGGGGAGCTTATAAGCTCAGCCAAACACCCTCTAAGTCATGTATCTCTATCTATTGAAACATTCATATCCAAATATCTAAAAAGTGAGACCAAATATAAATAATCAAAACTATATCTGGCCTGATTGGTCTACGATTGAAAAACCAATATCCCTCTACATATATCATTTATAATAAGCTATAGAAAAAACGGAAATTACATGTCATTTATGTATGTATGTCACCAATTCATTTAACACATCCAGGACCCTCATTGTTAATTGATGAACAACTCTAGCAAGCAGCGCTCGTGCCTCTTGGATAATTCATCAAAGGTAAGGAAACAGAAAATATAAGTCAAATTTTAGAGGGGGTAACTGCATGTGTCGAACTTTCTAGATTGAAATAGAACTTAAGAGGCTATACTAGAGATAAGAATCTTACCGGTTAAAGCATTGTTGACGAGGAATAATTCCTCAAGTGCTTTCATGTCTCCTATTTCTCTCGGCGATGTCCCATTAAGGGGTGTTTGGTGTTTTATATTTTAGAAACATAAGATATTTCTCTCGGCGATGTCCCAATTCATTTCAATTTGCCCTTGTTATTTTATTTTTTTTTAAACAATTTGGCCTCTTTAATTTTTTTAACACATCCAGGACCCTCATTGTTAATTGATAAACAACTCTAGCAAGCAGCGCTCGTGCCTCTTGGATAATTCATCAAAGGTAAGGAAACAGAAAATATAAGTCAAATTTTAGAGGGGGTTGCATGTGTCGAACTTTCTAGATTGAAATAAAACTTAAAAAGCTATACTAGAGGTAAGAATCTTACCGGTCCATTGTTGATGAGGAATAATTCCTTAAGTGCTTTCATGTCTCCAATCTCTCTCGGCAATGTCCCATTAAGTTTATTACCTGATAAGGAAATATACTCCAAAGAAGACATGTTAAAAAAGGACGGCGGCAAAGGGCCAGTCAACTTGTTAGAATCCATGGACAAATATAGTAAATTATTTAGTCCTAAATCTTTAAGAACTGTGTTATTTTATTATTATACACTAACTATATAAACTTTTTTTGCATTTTAAATTTAGGGCTTTCAAATGATATATATTTATGAAGTTTTCACGATATCACTTAAAGTCTTAATCGGTTTTCTAGTTTTTGTAAGAAAAAACAAATCATAATAAATTTACTTGAATGGCATAGTTTTCTCTGAACATCCAAATCTATTCTATATATAAAAAGGCTGTCTAAAATCAGCAATTAATTTGTAAATGATTTCCCAAATTTTAGATTCCTTATTTTATTGAGTTTTTATAAAACAAGAAAATCAATAAGACTCCTGAACACAATGAAAGTAGCAAGATTCTTATTCCCCAACTTCTTTTAGGTATTTTTTCTCAACTCTCAGGATTCTTACCTACTTGAATATTTAATCTCATTTTATTATTTTATGAAATGCAAACTACAATTTTTATTTAGTAGTGTTTTGTGTTGTGTCTTATACAACATATTATTATTATTATTATTATTATTATTATTATTATTATTATTATTATTATTATTATTATTATTATTATTATTATTATTACCAGTTAATAATTTATTTTAAGAAAATCTTAATTTAATTTTAGAATTATGAATCATGTTGTATATATATTACTAATGTACATTGTTGTTATGGATGTTAATTTAGCCTAGAACCGATGGTTCGATCTGAATAGATCGAGAAAAAAGATGGGTTAGAATCGAAATTTTTAACTCAAAAAAAAATTAGTCCGATTGACTCGAATAGAAAATAGCCCTAAGCCTAATAGGGCTGGGCTGACCCTAAAAATGAGTGGATTGTGTACGGCTTAACCTATCCTGTTTAAAAAAAAATGTTGTTCTTTTTTCTCAAAAATGTGGATGAACTATTGCATTATTTAAGGGCCCCAAATATAATGCCAATTAGGTTTTACTAATGGATTTTAATTTATTTTTCTTTCGAATTTATTTTATTTTCTTTATTTCCTTTTTCAATTTAATTATATTTTATTCGCTTTATTTCCTTTTGGTGTTTTCTTTTATTTATTTGCACAAAGTTTTTATTTTTTTTATTTTTATGGAAGTATTTTAAATACGTTATCGGTTTTAAATTAATTCAATACTAAACATTAATTATAAATAGATATAATGTATGAAAAAATATGTATAAATATATAATAGTGTTGAGTACAATAGTGGAAATCGTGAAGAAGTTTCTTTATTTATATTGACCCACTATTTATTTGGCAATTTATTCATAAACATGTAATATTTTATAATTTTACTGCCTCAACTATTAATGTAATATTTTTGTATCAAAGTAGGTTGGGGCTTACAAACTATCCCTTTGAGTTTGAATCTGGATTATGTTTGCCTTTAAATAAGTTGAAGATAATCAATGATAGAGTTTGATTTACTTCAAATAAATTCCGACATGGCATATTATCGTATTTAATATTATGGATATGCTCATATGCGTATTCAAAAATATGCTCCAATATTATTTTTTGTTGAAATCGCGTGAATATATATATAATATTATATATGTGGTCAAGCTGTCAGGAAGCTACTTTGACCAAGATTTTGAGTGATGTAACGTTTAATTTTGTGAAATTAAATGGCATAGGATCGATCTACGTTTTGAGTAGATGATCGTGGTTTATTCACATTCTCAAATCCGATTTCCGGTGAGTGAGAAATAATGGATCAAAATTGGTCACTTAAACATGGAGTTATGTGATTAAGGGGATAAGCATGGATTAATTAATCCTTATCCCACATTGATTAATGTACCTTCATTAATTATCTATATAAGTGGTTCATTGAACACTTAGTATAATTATGTGCACAAGTGATGGGTTTGGAAAGCCCTTGTATGCCGCGCTTGCCGCCGCCCGCGCTGGTGCCCGGCCCGACGCCTGTGCGGCCCGGCTCCGCCCGGTTCCGTGGTCCTTGGTCCTTGGGTGGTCTTTGGGCTGTTCTTTGGGCCTGTTCGTGGGCTTGCTTTGTGGACTGGTTAGTGGCCCATTGCCGTATATTTTGGATCAATGTTTGATCGAGCTCAAAGATAGAGTTGGTCAGAGGCCCAACTCGTGTAGCCCAATCCGTTGAGGCTGCGTGCACTTGAAGAGGCGCCCGGATCGTCCAATGAACACGGGACGCGTTGTCGGATTAAATCGTAGCGTCGGTAACGTTCCGACATGATGGCTCTACGGAAACGTCGTCACGTTGTCTCCGAAACCGCCCGTAACCCTCTGCACTCAATGGGGACATAACCCGTAACACCCGACATCAATGCGGTGTTGACTCAACATGTTCCCCATGAGGGGGACGGCGCTATAAATAGGACATATCTCCCGGCATAAGCCACCCTCTGCCTAAAGCATTCCGGCATTCTAAAGCACTCCTGCATACATACTTTTGTGTCAAGCTCATCGCTTGCCTCCGTCCGATTCACGGAGCTCGTTGGTCTGCAGTCTGCCACCCTACGAGACATTTGTCGTTTCATCTTTGGGGACGATCGCGAGTAACGAGAGCACTACGGGCGTATCTCGTCTTCGGAAGAGGACTCCTCGACTCGGCTTTAGAATCGGTTATTGTATTTACTTACATTTTCAAGTTCTTTTAGTTTGATCTCCACATTTACTTTTTCGAGTTGTAATACACCGGCAAGTATTGATCTTGTTTGTACATCTTTTCCAACAATCGCAAGACGATATTAACTTGCCACAAGGAGTTCGAGACTTCTAAATTGACTTAAAACTATCGAAACTAATACCTTTTCTTGGAGATGTCATTGTTCTCGCCACCAACTCTGCTTCGCCACCGCCACCGCCGCCGCCGCCTGCTGCTGCTGCCACCACTTACGGCACTATGGCTCCGGCCATGTTTGGTTCGATGCCTTCGGGATCAACCATGGGCGCTTTGGGTGAATGTTGGTTCCACTTTTAGTGGTTCAACAATTGGTTCTACTTTTAGTGGTTCCATTGGCTCGGCATCGCACTCTTGATGGGTCATTGTTGGATCCATGAGATCTAACTGCTTGGTGGTTCTCTTACGAGTTCCATGTTTCAAGACACTTCAAGTGGTGCTGGTGGATCGATTTTGGATCGATCTCGGCGCTGTTCATACCGCGAGGATGATGCCTCCGCAGAAGCCACCAAGATTGGAGGATCCGACTTCAAGAGATGGCGACAAAGATGTTGTTCTACCTCACGACGTTGGGCCGCCAACTTCTTGGTGGAAGATGAGCCCGCCGTTAGGGGTGAAATGACGGACTTTCACGTCCGAGCAAACATATGACAATGGCGACCGGCGACTACCTTTGTAAAAATTTATACTTGGTAGTTTAGAAGATAGCTTGTATAGTATTTATCTTTGTTGTAACGACATCAAATGTATGTGGGATGCGTTAGAAAAGAAGCACCGTAGTGATGATGTAGGTACAAAGAAGTTCATTGTAGCCAAATATTTGGACTATAAGATGGTCGATTCTCGACCGATCATGGACAAGTGTAAGAGTTTCAACTCATTGTACACGAGGTTCAAGCCGAAGGGCATCTTGTTTTGGACTGACTTTGTCGTCGCTACATTAATTGAAGCTACCCACAGGGGTGAGAGACTTGAGGTCTACCTTAAGCACAAGCGAAAGGATATGGCGCTTGAAGACTTGATAGTCAAACCACGCATCGAGTGCGATGTGAAGAAGCAAGAATTGAAAGCGAAGGTTTGATCGATGCAAAGGCCAACTGTTGGAGAGGGGTCCCTCCAACAAGCGTGTCGTCGATGTCAAAGACAAAGGGAAGGTGGTTGTCAGAAGTAAGTTTGACGGGGATCATATAATTGTGGCAACATAGCCACACTAGTAAGGACTGCCGTCATCCTAAGAAAAAGAAGGCTAAGCAAGTTGCCAACGTTGTCGAGAAGGACTTCGACAAATGGGACCAGGATGACTTGGCTGTTGTGGTGACCGAAGAAGTCAACCACATTGAGAATCAAGGTGGATGGTTCATCGACACTGGTTCAACTGCGCATGTCTGCGCCGAAAAGAGGCGTTTCTCCACCTACAAGCCTGTTGAGGGAAGGAAGCTCAACATGGGGAACCAAGCTTCATCTGAGGTTGTCGGAGTTGGTGACGTGGTGCTCAAGATGTCGTCCGGTATTGAGATCACGTTGAAGGATGTGCTGCATGTCCCGGACATTCACAAGAATTTAGTATCGGGCTCGATTCTAGTTAACAAGAGGTTTAGACTAGTTTTTGAGTCGGAAAAGTTTGTCTTGACTAAGTTTGGGAAGTTCCTTGGTAGGGGTTATCTCACCTGGGGTCTTTTCAAATTGAATGTAATGGTTGTGCAGTGTACCCAAGATTGCTATGAATGAAAATGCATCTACTTCCTCTTACTTGATCGAGTGCTCGATTTATGGCATTGTAGATTAGGACATGTTAATCTAAATGCAATAAAAGATTAGTAAATTTAGATTTACTAAAGTTAAATGAAGTTAACACACAAAGCGAAATGTGAGGTTTGTGTGGAAGCAAAAATAAGCTAAGTTACCGTTTCATTCGGTGAAACAGAGCACTAAGCCTCTAGAACTTATTCACACCGATGTGTGTGATTTAAAGTTTGTACAAACTAGAGATGGTAAAAGTACTTCATCACGTTTATTGATGATTGTACAAGATATTGTTATCTTTACCTTCTAAGAAGTAAAGGCGAGGCTATGAAGCTTTTAAAAACTTCAAGCAGCCGAGAATCAACTAAGTTGTCGAATTAAGACTATTCGAGTGATGAGGGAGAATATGTAGCTCGTTGGAGGTATTATACAATGAAAGTGGTATAATACATCAAACGACGACTCATATTCACCTCGGTCTAATGGCGTTCTTGAGCGTAAAATCGAACATAAGGAGATGATGAATGCTTTGTTGATTAGTTCGGATTGCCGAGAACTTGTGGGGGAAGGCATTTTGACGACCAACTACATCTTGAACAAGATTCCACTAAAGAGTAAGGATGTCACTCCTACGAGTTATGGAAAGGAAGAAAGTCATCATATAAATATCTCGAAAGTGTGGGGTGTTTGGCGAAGGTTGAGGTGCCTCTTCCTAAACAAGTTACAATTGGACCTAAAACACTCGATTGTATCTTTATTGGGTATGCTTGAACATCGGGCCTATCGTTTTCGATCCACAGTCGTGGGTGCGGATATGACTATGGGGACGACGATTGAGTCGAGGAATGCTATATTCTTTGAAAGTGTTTATCCTCAGAAGACAAGGATAAAAGTGAAGCCGGTTCTAGCAATAGGCGATGGTGAAGCTTCGAGTTCTAAACCTTTGGAGGAAGAATCGATATCGCATAAGCAATCGAGGTCTGATCCAGATGGGTCGTAACCGAGACGTGGTAGTACAGTCAAAACGCCAAAAGATTTTGGTCCTGACTATATTGCGTTCATGTTGGACGAAGAACCAACATCGATCAAAGTAGCCTATGCTCGACCAGACGGGATGCTCTGGCGAGAGGCTATTCAAAGTGAGATTGATTCCATTCTGCAAAACCACACTTGGGTGCTGGTTGATTTGCCAGAAGGTTGTAAACCCTTAGGATGCAAATGGATCCTTAAAAGAAAATACAAGGCAGATGGATCAATTGAAAAGTATAAGGCCCGTTTGGTTGTCAAAGGGTTTAAACAAAGAGAGGGATACGATTTCTTTGATACCTATTCACCTGTGACGAGGATTACGTCTATTAGGGTGCTTCGTAATTGCCGCTTTGCACAATCTTGAGATTCATCAAATGGACGTTAAGACTGCGTTTTGAATGGTGACCTCGAGGATGAGGTATATATAGAGTAACTTGAAGGGTTTGTAGTACCCGGTCGAGATGGCAAAGTATGCAAACCGTGAAGTCTCTATATGGTTTGAAACAAGCGCCGCAGAATGGCATGAAATTTGACAATGTAATGTTGGCAAATGGTTTCAAAATCAACGAGTGTGACAAATGTGTCTACGTTAAGAATACGATAATGGTTATGTTATAGTGTATACGTATGTAGATGACATGTTGATCATGGTAGCAATACTCAAGTTATTAATGACACAAAGCGCATGTTAAATAGAAATTTTGACATGAAGGATATGGGATTAGCTGATGTGATTCTTGGAATTAAGATTCTAAGAAGATCGAATGAATTGTCTTGACACAATCTCACTATCGAGAAAGTGCTTAAGAAATTCAACGCGTTTGATAGTTTGCTGCTAAGACCCCATTGGAGCTCAATGTTCACTGAGTAGAACAGGGTGAACCCATTGGGCAAGAAGACTATGCTAAGGTCATCGGATGTTTGATATATCTTACAAATTGCACCGCCCGACATAGCTTGCGCCGTGAACAAATTGAGTCGTTACATGAGCAATCGAGCAAGGAGCATTGGAAGGCTTTAGTGAGAGTTTTGAGATACTCAAGTATACTCAAAATCATGGGCTATATTTTACGAGATATCCCCAAGACTTGAAGAATGCTGTGATGCCAATGGATATCTCGACACGAAGATTCACTTTCTACAAGTGGATACATGTTCACGATTGGGGGAGGTGTTGTTTCTTTGAGATCCACGAAACAGACGTGTATAGCCCGATCCACCATGGAATCAGAATTCATAGCTTTGGATAAAGCTGGTGAGGAAGCCGAGTGGCTCCGTAATTTTTTGGAAGATATTCCATGTTGGTCTAAACATGTGCCACCGGTGATGATTCACTGTGATAGCCAAGCGGCTATTGGAAGGGCGAAAAGTGGTTTGTATAATGGTAAGTCTCGACATATACGTCGGCGACATAATACCGTGAGGCATTTGATCTCAAGTGGGGTTATATCGATTGACTATGTCAAGTCGATAGATAATCCGCGGATCCAGTTAACGAAGGGTTGAGCAGGGATCAAATGATCAAGTTCTTAGAGGAATGGGATTAAAATCCACATCTTAAGAACAATCATAGTGGTAACCCAACCATGATGACTAGAGATCCCAAGAACTTGGTTGATGGGAGAACTAAGCTATAAGTTCGTGTAAACACTCGAGTTAGTCTGTTCCTAGAAAGCAAACGAGTGTTGAAAAACTTGTCTAGTGGTGAGGTTGAGTTGTTGACTCTTAATGATTCCTAAGATACCTCGAGGAGGTTGAGTATGGCAAGATACTCGGTAAAGAATCACCTATGTAAGTGCGAGTGGGACCGCTTCAAACAAAACACTTATGAATCAAAGTGGATGTCCATGGACAAAATGGAATCAAGCGTGAGAACGGATGAGGTTGAGGTGTTGAAGTGTTAATACCATTGTCTCGGGCTTGCGTTGTGGGGAATAGTTTAAGGCATCGTGTCCACTAATCCGCCTGTGTACTCGATGGTACTAACTATGGAAGGTTCAAGGCCATAAACCACCTATCCAAATATTTTAACATCTCTTGAGGACTGAGCTGTGTCTGCATACATGCATATGGCTATTTCCACTCATGTGGGGGATTGTTGAAATCGCGTGAATATATATATAATATTATATATGTGGTCAAGCTGCCAGGAAGCTACTTTGACCAAGATTTTGAGTGACGTAACGTTTAATTTTTTAAAATTAAATAGCATAGGATCTATCTACGTTTTGAGTAGATGATCGTGGTATATTCACATTCTCAAATCCGATTTCCGGTGAGTGAGAAATAGTGGATCAAAGTTGGTCACTTAAACATGGAGTTATGTGATTAAGGGGATAAGCATGGATTAATTAATCCTTATCCCACACTGATTAATGCACCTTCATTAATTGTCTATATAAGTGGTTCATTGAACACTTAGTATAATTATGTGCACAAGTGATGGTTTGGAAAGCCCACGTGCACACGTCTTGCCGCCGCCGCCCGCCCTTGCGTGCCGAGCCCGCTCGGTTCGGTTCCGTGGTCCGTGGTCCGTGGTCCTTGGATCTTGGCAATTGGTCTGGGTGGTCTTTAGGTTGTTCTTTGGGCTGTTAGTGGGCTTGCTTCGTGGGCTCGATTCCGCGGCCCATCGTTGCGTATATAAGATCGATGTTTGATCGAGCCTAAAGATGGAGTTGGTCCGAGGACCAACTCGTAGCCCAATCCGTTGGGCTGCTGTGGACTTGAAGAGACATTGGATCGTCAATGAACCCGACGCACGCGTTGTCGATTCATCGTGAATCGCCGATAACGTTCGACATGATGGCTTTGCGGAAACGTGGGCACGTTGTCTCGAAACCGCCGCGTAACCTCTGCGCACTCAATGGGGACATAACCCGTAACACCCGACATCAATGCGGTGTTGACTCGATATGCTTCCCATGAGGGGACGACGCCTATAAATAGGACATGTCTCAAAGATAAGCCACCCACTCTCTAAAGCATTCCGGCATTCTAAGAGCACTCCTGCATATATACTTTTGTGTCCAAGCTACGTCCTTGCCTCCGTCAGATTCGTGGGAGCTCGTTGGTCTGCATGCTGCCACCTACGAGACGTTGTCGTTTCATCTTTAGGGACGATACGCCATAACCGAGAGCACTACCGGGGCGTATCTCGTCTTCGGAAAGAGGACTCCTCGACTCGGCTTTAGAATACGGTTATTGTATTTATACATTTTCAAGTTCTTTTTAGTTTGATCTCCTACATTTGCTTTTTTCGAGTTATGTACGCCCGCAAGTATTGTACTGTTTGTACATCTTTTCCAACATTTTTTTATGCTTGTAAGATTTTATACGCAATATATCTCAATTGTTTTGAAAAATAAACTTGCAGTGTAATTTATTCCTTATACTTGTATTTGATGTAATTTTATTCTTTATGCAATGTATATTGATATTTATTTATTTACATAAAACATATAAATGTTATCGTTTTAGTAGTTCATGGAGTAGTTATCCACTATCTACAAAATTATCTTCTAAGCTCGTCGTAATTTTTGAAAATTATCATGTGTTATCTGTTACAAATAAATTGAAATTATTACGTGGAGTTGTCTATTGCAAAAATAGTAAATCCTTTTCAAGATACTTCAAATCATACGATTTGACAAAAAAAAAGCACAAGATACTACCTAATCAAATAAAGAGTGATATGAATAGAGTGAGTAAAGGCTACCATTTGTGTTAGACACAAGTTCATTCATACTTATCTATTTTCACATATTTTAATTTAACAAAAGGTTACATGTGTTCTTTAAATAAATAAAAATATTAAAATGAAAAGAAGATGACACTACATATATACTATAAAATTTGACTCACAATAAAAGTTCTACAATGATTTGAACTTCGAACTTGACACATATGACTACAACTGATCGTTCTATTGATTTCACTACAAACCATTTATAAAAATATTGTAAATGTTTGTATAATTATAACCGATGAAGTGTTCCATGAAACCGTGCTCATGTGAGGATGTGTGGGGTCCAAATCTAATTAGAATTCATTAATCCATAATTAAGATTTATCAATCCTAATTGGGTGTGGTCCTCACACGTCTTCACCCGAGGACATTTTCATAGGAGACCACATCACTATGAAATTTGACTGAGATTCATGTCGTACATAGAGAAGAATTCATTATTGTGTATCTTTCGAATTGTTACATTTATTTGTCTCAGGGTATATAATCATTATTTTGCATATTAAATTACTTAAAATTTAAAATTTTAAAAATATGATTTCCATGCATAGCACAGAAGCAATTTTAGTTATAGTCTTAAAGTTGTAGCCTATAATTATGAAGGCTAAAAATGACTTTTAAATTGCTTTAATAATGAATAAATATTATTGATCCAGATAAATGTATAATTTGAATATTTATGATTATTTCTGGTAATTGAAACTTATTAATTATATTTTTTGGTAACTTATCCTTGTTTTTCTATATACTCTCCTCCTCTGAATTATAAAGATTTATTTTCTTTAGTTACATCTCCTAAATATATAGACGGATTTTCATAAAAGATAAGTATTTTTTTAACTCATTTACTAATATATACATATTTAACTCTTTGATTGACTTTAACATTAATTCATTGTCAAATAATAAATATGGACATTTTAGTAAGTTACTTGTATGATTTTCTTTTCCAATGATTTTGTCTTGTGAAAATTCCAATCAATCTATATAATTGAGAGGAAGGGAGTGTAAAATTTGGTAGAAAACCATTCCAGAATCTGGATAGCTATAATTAGAGGTTGAAAAGCAATTTCTTTCTTATGGATACGAAATATAAATGACCATGCACATATACATGAAATAATCCTTTCAACTGTCAGAGAGAGTTAACTTCTCACATTTTTAACTCACTATGGGGTTTTCCCTTAAGCTGATCAATATAATAATAAGATGTGTTTAGGGATGGCACTGGATCCTTGACCAAATCAATATTCGCATATCCAAATCCATTTTTCAGGATCTGGGTCTTCACTTTCATTTTTTGAAAATATCAACTTTATATTTTTACCCTATATCTATCCATTTATTTACAAAAAAACCATCAATGGTCCACCTTTTTATTTCCACTATTCATTAATATATTCATTTATTATTCATATGGCATACCTTTTAATCCCACTATCTATTAATTTTATTCATTTATTATCTCTACTCACTTTACACTCATTACAATTATTAAAACTCGTATCATCAAAATCAAGGAACGAATATGATAGATCGATGGAGGGAGTATATATATATAATATTAAATTACACTTACAAATATATATATTTGGATGGTAGGTCAATAATATCATAAAATTGTACCTAGTGTTTGAGAAAATTTTGTATATGAATTAGATATGAGTGGTCAATTTACTAAGATATATGTATTACTTCTTCTATTCTTATTACAATATTATTTTCTTTCATGAAAATAAAATAAATTTATAGTTAACATCATCTTGTATAGTGATGACTGTATTTTAAATAATTTATAATATTATTGTGTATTTAGATTATTAGTATGGTGTTAATATGAATTATAGTTGATTTGAAATTTATTTTAAAAGAGAAAACATGTGGATTCAGATCTAGATTCTGAACCCTGCGGATCTTATGGATCTGGGTCTGAATCTAATTTTTTGGATCCAATTGATCTGAATCGGATCCGGACCCAAATAAAATTTTTCGAATCTGGATCTGAACCTAAGAAGATCTGGACCATATTCTATCCATTACCATCCCTACATGTGTCATTCTCTTTTCATTTAAATAAAAGAGTCTATGGGGAAATTGTGCCTTCTAAAGAATTGAGACAAGGCTATCCCCTTTCACTTTTATTGTTTGTTTTATGCATGCAAAGTCTCTCGTCTCTTTCACGACGTTTTGGGGATGCCAAGTAAATTGTGAGTGTCTGATTATTCTGAGGCAGCTCAATATTACGCATGATAGCCTAATCGTCTTCAATGTTAGTGACATATAAATGTACTCCTATATACAGTACACACATACTTTAGAACTTTGAAAAATAATATTAGGTACTTGATGTTCCTCTAATTTCTAGTATTAATTATTGGAAATATTAAAGTTTATATAATACTATCACTTATCTAATTAATGTTTACTGATCCGCATTCTAAAAATATGGACACTCATGATGCCCGCACCATGCAAACAATAATTAAAGTTATTAAATTTAGGGGTTAATGATGGTTTATAACTACAGTTTGTTAATCCTCAATTAAGTTTTAGAATATTAAAATTAAAATTAGTTAATCGTCAATTAGACTTTAGTGATCAATTAGGATTTATTAATTAATTTAAGAGAAAAATATCCAAAATAATCTATTTTATCGACATACACACTAAAATATTTTTTACTATCAATAATATCTCAGAAAATACCTATACATTCAAAAAAAATTATCCTAATCTAATCTCGGTCAAATACTGACTAACAAAAATGTTATTTTTTGCTGACTAGAGACAAAAGCAGTCCACTTGGTATTCATGTAGATATTAAAAGAAATTGAAGATAGATTTCTTGAAAAAACAAAAAAAACAAAAACAAACAAACTATCTTCTTCTCTAACCCAATCAAATTGAACGACAAAAGCAATAAAAATAAATATAGAGATAATAAGAACATATACCGGTTAAAGCGTTGAACCCTAGGAATAATGCCGTGAGCAGTTCCCAATTTCTCTGGGCACCTCTCCCACCAAGCTGTTGTTGTACAAGGAAAGTATTTCGAGTTTTGAGCATTGACCCAAGCTCGATGGTATTTCTCCAGACAACTTATTGAAAGATATACGAAGCAGTTTAAGGTTGTGAAGATTGTGGTTGCACATGTCGATTGGCAGTTTACTTGACAAAGCATTACCTCTTAAGGTTATAACTTCTAACAGGGACATGTTGAAGATGGATGGAGGAATGGGACCATAGAAGAAGTTCTCATTCATATCTAGAGAAACAAGAGAAGAAAGGTTTCCGATTTCCGGTGGGATGGTTCCTACAAGTTGCATATTAGACATATTCAACCCAATCACCCAGTTATCGAGTGGATCGCAAGTAACTCCTATCCACTTACAAACAGAGGTTTCGATACTCCAACTTTTTCTTAGTATATCGTGAGGATCTGTAATACCCCGCATCGATAAATTCATTATATCGAATTATTACCTTTTTACGACTATCATGAAATCGTGTTTTAGAATATCGAATAATTGAATTACCACGTACTCGACGAACGAAAATCAATATCGAATTAAAAACATTAACCAAAGTCGAGAATTAATACAGAAACATGTCGAGCCAGATAAATTATATCGCGAATAACATCAAATCACACTTTTCGAATTCACATCAAACTTTTCCTTATTCCCAATTACCTTTTTGAAACCCTTACAATCAATCTTTTCCAATCTACCCATCAATCCACTTTTGTGAGACTCTTACCATCAAAGTCTCATCAAAGGTGCCCCTGTACCCCTACCTAATTTGGTACTGTGATAACTAGAAAACCAATTCAAATTACCCAATCCTCATTCTTTTCCCTAACTTGCCGTTCAAGAGAACAAAGTTAACCTTCCTGAGTCAAGGTATGAATTTACTTCCTTCATATTCAATATTCATTCATCAGCCTTTAATGCTAAACAGTTTGTAATCAATACTCTCCCTCTGCCCCAACAACATCACAGGACTCATCAAATAGAAAATTCCGACAACCACTACCTTACCAAGGTCACCCCATTCTTTTTCCAGTTAGAATTTTCATAAACAACATGAATGTATACTTAGAATGCTCAATAGGGGACTATAGAATTTTAGTATTGATTACGGACACAATAATTCTATATATATAGCAATCCTAATTTCTATATACGCATGTTTTCTTACTTACAAACAACTAGAAATTTAGAAACTTCATAAAACTAGAACATAATTTTACTACGGTTTGTGAACCGAGCCACTTGGGGCTCGGGTCTTGATCGAACAACATAGAGGGTAGGGCTCGGTCTTGGTCGAACCTATGGCGGCACGGTGGCATGGCGACCTTTGGGTAGTTGGCGAGATGAGCTCGTTGTCGGGTGACGGTACCCCTGCTCGGACGGCGGGGCTCACTGAGTCGAGGCAGCGGCGCCTACAAAAGAAAAGCAGAGGAATGTGAGAAAGGGGTGAACCCGCTCGGTGCGTGTGTGCGTGCGTAATGGTCTTTGTGAAAAGGAGATGACTCAGGAGGGGCGGCGGTGGATCGTTAGATGGCGGGACGGCGCGAGGCGAGCGAGGGCGATGGAAAAAGGCGACGGCGGGCTACCAACCACGATAGCGGCGCTGACGACACTTCATCGGAGAATGAGGACGGCGGCACAACGGCTTGGACGTCGACGGCATGCCGTCAAAGGAAAGACGACGCTCCACGATGACATTCCTCGGTAAGACTATGCGACGAAGCGAAGAGAGAGAGAGAGGACGAGGGGCCACAACCACGGCGGCCAGCCACCGCCATCGGGACATCACCGGAGTCAGTGGCGTGGCGTCGGATGGAGAAGAAGAAGGCGTCTGCTTTGTTGTGAAAGAGAGTCGCGGTGGCGGTGAGGAGAGCGGCGAGAGGATGACAATAGCCGCGACGCGTCGCCGAAGAAGCGACGTCATCGGAGGAGAAGAGGAGAGGCGGCGCTCTGCTGAGAGGCAGTGAGAGAGAGGAGGCGGAGAATGGGGTGGGGTGGGGTGTGCTGAGGTTAATTAAATTGTTGGTGAAACTGGCTTATTTGGGGTGGTAGAGAAAATGAAGGGAAAAATGGGTGGGCCTATTTCTTATGGCTAGGCCGAGAAGGTTAATAAAAAGAAAGGGCATGGGCTTGTGTATGTTTGTCTGTGGGCCGAGATTAAATGAAAAATGGTGGGCTGAGATCATTTTAAGGATAGGGCTTAGTGTATTTTGTTGTGGGCCAAAAATAAAGGGATGATGGGCTGGGATCCTTTTAAATCTGGGCCCAGTAATTTATATAAATAAATATGGGTTGTTGTTACTAATCCCTTGGGATTTCCATTAATTAAATTATTTTGGTTTGTGGTACTTAATATTAAATATTTAGAATACCTTTAATTGGTGAATATTTGGGACAAAGATTCGAAATTCGTTTATTATTTAATTGGTTTTCTTATCCGTTTGAATAATAAAATCTAGCTTAAGAATAGTTAGTTTAGACTAATAAATTAAGCTATTGGGTTAGCCTTTAAATATGGAATGATTAATTAAGATCCGTCTAATATCAATTATTAATTAGCGATCGATTTCATCTCAATCAATCTTACGAACGAAACGTCCTTTAAGTTCTAGACATTTATGAGTGAGCTAGAATTATCGATATTATTAATATTGATGAATGCAAAACTTAATAAGAACATAAAATTTCTAATAAAATCTTATCGAATAAGATTTAGGAATTCTTTTGATAAGAATGATCCTTCGTTTCGGACTTCTTATTTATTTTCTTGTAATAAAGGTCGGACGACGGGGTGACGTGACCGCAACAGAAGGGACTGTGAACTTGTGAGCAATAGTGCTGACAGGTGGGCTTTCTTATATAACAAAATCAAAAGCTTCTCTCAAGCATTTATTTCCTTTTTGAAATCTATGAACTAAAAATCTTTCAAGTGTTGTCTTGTCATAAATGCTTTGAGATTTGTATATGATACCAATCTGTGTTTGGCTATGCGAAAAACCTTAGAGTCGAATTCGAGTCCTGTGCTAGGGACCCCTAGGCAGGATTTGTGTACACAAGTGACCGAGAGTCATCCTAAAGGGGTGATCAGTCCGGTGATCGTGGAAGGAGGCCTCCTTCTCGGGACACAACAATTGTTACAAATATGGTGGTTATAAAAGAACTTAGACTGATCAGTCGAACTTTAAGATTCACAAAAGAATTTAGTAAAGCTTGGGCTTTTTACGTTAAAATCTCTTGCGTTACCGTTGAGATGGCTTGACAATTATATATGTATCTTTCGACATGTGACCACTTAGTGCTTTGTACTCAGCCTTGTTGTAGACAATTAAAAATTGTTAACAAATTATATTACACCACGTGTAAATCACGAATTAAATAATTAATTATATTTCTATTTTATTAATGGAATTTATTCCAAAATTAAATAGATATGTGATTAATATTTAATTTCATCGACGAATAGGAGAATGACATGTGGCAACGACACCTCAGAGAGGAATAACCACTCAAACTGCATCAAATAAGTCCAAAAGGCCCATAAGTCTAGGCCCAAGCTCAAGCCCATGGTTTGGTGACCTAAAAGACCCATAAGCCCAAGCCCATGGTTTGGTGGCCCATAAGCTCAAGTCTAAGCTTAAGCCCATGGTTTGGGGCCCAAAGGTCCATAAGCCCAAAAAGCCCACTAAGTCCACTAGCCTAAATCTATAAATAGAGGTGAAGTGAAGTGAAGGAAGTGAAGATTCGAAGAGCTCAAGACACTCGAAGAATCCTCGGCGAAGTCTTCTCCAACATTCGAAGTCTTCTTCAAGCATTCAAGGCGTTCTTCGTGCAAATCATCACGTTCTTCGCCAAGATCATCCTCCAAATCAAATCAAAGATGGCGTTCAATTCGAAAATATGGTGAATACCCTCCGCATTGACGCTCAAACTTGAAGATCTTCAAATGTTCTTCAACATATCAACCCAAATCCGACAGTAGATCGAAAACAAGGCCAAGGTCCTTCAGATCAACATCGTCAAATTCAACCTTCAAACTCAAGGAGATCAAGGAACTACATCCCCTCCAAACAACTTGAAGAAAATTCGAAGATCGTTCAAGAAATCCATATCGAAGAGAAGAATCAGAGGATAGATAGAGATCGAACTCATCTCAAATTCATCAAATCCAAATTCAATTAATTTTTGTATACAATTTTGTATTTATAAAATTTAAATACAAAAATTTGTGTTACAAATTTTGCACTTGGGTGGGATATCTCTACCTCTCATCTCTACTCTTGAACAAAGTCTTGAACGATGTTCACCCAAAAACATGCAACCAATGTCACTTCAAAAGCTTCTTCAGATAGCATTGGCGTCATCACGAAGCAAAGCCGAACAACTTCAAGAAGCTTCAAGTCACCATCGCATGAGGAAGAGAGCAACACATTCCCACTCTAAATGAATAAAGTGTTGGTTACGAAGGAACCTTCACATCCCCTATCGCAAATTCTATCACAAGTTACTCACTTGAGGCGCTCGTGATGATGACAAATACTTCCATCGTGAAGAGCGACTTGCAAATCTTACAAGGCGGTGAATCTTTGAACAAACACATCCAAGAGCAAGATGCCAAGATTGCAAAGCTCGAGGAGAAGAAGGCAGTCAAGCCACATCAATGATGGAGGAAGTGAGCGCAACGATGAAGAAGAAGGCGAAAGGCAAGAACTCATGAAGAAAGAGAATCGTGCGGCAAACACATCCAAATCTCTTGAATGGCTTTATCAAAGTGGACCAACTCGAGGAGTTCATCGAGGTGACCATGAAGAACAAATTTGATGGAAACTCCAAGTCATCATTGATTTACTCTAAACCGTATACCCAAAGGATCGACAACTTGAGAATGCCTCTTGGTTATCAACCACCCAAGTTCCAACAATTTGATGGCAAAGGAAATCGAGACAACATATAGCTCACTTTGTTGAGACATGCAACAATCTTTGGAACATTCGAAGATCGATCGGTCAAACAATTCGTTCACTCAAAGGAAATGCCTTGGTGGTATCTGAGACTTGAAGCAAACTCGCTTGATAGTTGGGAGCGGTGGAGCACGAATTCCTCAATCGCTTCTCTGAGACTGAAGAACGATCAACATGGTGGAGCTCGCGAGTTCTCGTCGTTCGAGGAAGAGTTGGTGATCGACTACATCAGCAGTGGAGAAACCTATGCCTCAGCTGTAAGGACATGTTATCCGAATCCTCTACCATGAAATGTGCATCCAAGGAATGCATTAGGGCTTGCAATATATTGCGAGGAATCCACCCAAGACGTTTGAAGAGTTGGCCACCAGAGCTCATGATATGGAGCTAAGTATGACAACAAGTGGATTCAAAGGGCCTCCAATCCAAGAACCTCAGAAGTTCAAAGAAAGACAAGAATTTAGAAAGGAAACCAAGTCCTTTAACAATGCTCCAAAAGAATAGTCAATGGCGACAAAAGCAACTCCTGTCAAGTTCCTAAGAAAGGATGACAACAAAAATGGCAAGCAGAATTTTCCTCAAGACATGGGGCAAAGAAGGTTGACATTTAAGGAAATGCAACAAAAACAATACTCTTTCTTGACTACGGCGTCTCGGGATCTTCGATGACACCTTTCGAAGAAGGACTCATCGATCTACCTAAAATGAAACGACCGAATGAGGCGGGACGGCGATGATCAAGATATTGCAAATACCATCGATTGATCGGGCATCCCATACACGATTGCTTCATATTCAAAGAAAAGATCATGCGGCTAGCTCGAGAGGAAGATATCACTCGAGGAGGAAAATGCCGCAACAAATGTTGTCACCCCTGAATCTAACGACATATTGGAAGGTATTGGGGCATTGTATGATCTGACGAGACAAGTAAGAGATCAATTCAAGTCAATTGTGATCAATGATGAAGATGTCTTGGCAATCACATTCTCAAGCGGTTGCGGCTTGGATCAGAGCCTCATAATAGGCCGTTGTTCGTGAGTTGCTTCACCCACGAGCAGAAAGTCAATAGGATCCTCATTGATGGAGGATCAGCTGTCAATATCTTGCCACTAAGAATGTTGAAGCAATTGGAAATTCCAGTTGATGATTTATCCAGCAGTCGACTAATGATCCAAGGATTTAACCACGAAGGACAAAGAGCCATTGGCGCCATAAGGTTGAACTTGCTAATGGAAGACATGAGTTCAACCGCATTGCTTCATGTGATTGATGCCAAAACGTCCTACAATATGCTTCTTGGTCGGTCGTGGCTGCACGAAAATGGTGTCATCCCTTCTACATTGCATCAATGCCTCAAGTATCGTCAGGATGATGTTGTGAAGACAGTGGTTGGTGATCACAAGCCTTTTACAGAAGCTGAGTCATATTTTGCTGACGCCAAATTCTACATGACAAAGACAACGAAAAAATAAGTAATTGAGCATGACAAAGAACTTGAAGTCGTTTCGATTGTCAAGAATAAAACGTCTTTCACCAAGATGGACTTATTCGAGGGACTGACGATGCCTCTGACCAAGATTGATGCTAAAAGACCAATTCATCCACCTCTTCAAGGGTTTGTTCGACCAAAACAAAGTAATGCTATCGAACATGGAGAATCTTCAGACAACGAACTCACGAAGCATTTTGGTCCAAAAGCATACAAGCTCCTCGTCAATGCTGGGTACAATCCTCAAGAAAGCTTTACGCCGGAACCTCACTTGAAGAAGAAAGATGATGTGGTCCAGAACACCAAAGTGGGTTTGGGATTTATGCCAAAAGCACCTGTTCGAATCACCATCAGAAGGGCGACTTCATCTCACTACATCTCTAACAGTATAAGCAAGTCAAACTTGGACGGCGATTTGAAAGTTGGGGCAACAACTCTAAAGTTGTCGAAGTGCTACCGTCCCTGAAATGCAGCGGTGAAAGCGTGTAGATATATGTAAATAGATTAAAAGAAAAGCACAAAAAATGAAGAAAACCAAAAAGCCAAAAAAATTTGAGAAAGAATCAAAACAGCTCCATGACGCACGAGCCTAAACTGCTTGTTAACACCAAGAGAAAATCAAAATAGCAAGCATGCTCCATGACGCACGAGCCTAAACTGCACGTCACTCTAAGAAAAATCAACAAAAAGAAGCAAGAAATCTCCATGACGCACGAGCCTAAAATGCATGTTACTCCTGGCCCGCATGAGTATAAACTGTGCACGGCACTTCCCTAAAACACAAGTTGATCTTTTGAACTACGTTTTGACTTGATCCCTTTTAAAAGGGTACGTAGGCAGCTTAGATATCTTCTAAATTCAGTCATGATATGTGTTTTTCTCATTCAAGTTATGCGGTCAAAGCTCATCATAAATTTGTGTTTCAAGTTGGGTGATCAAAATTCAAGCTCAGACTAGTAAAGAAAAAAATAATACAAGCTCCTGGAAGAGATAGTATGGTGAAAATTATAAAGAAGCAAGATAAGTGATGGGGCAACAATCAGAGATGATGAAGTATTCATTGCTTCGTTGTCAACACATTTTAAAAATGACCTCAACTTCTTAGTCTGGTTCCACGCCTCAGAAAGGGCTCCGACTTGTTAACTCTAGCTCGATGCTGTTAATCTGCTTTGAAGATGGTTCTACCTTGTCGAGTCCAACTCCACGTCATCAAGTTTTACTTTGAAGATTATCCCACCTTGACGGTTTCAATACGATATCTCCAAACTCGATTCAAAGATGGCTTCATCTTGATGAATTCAACTCCCTTCGCAGATGATACACAGCTTCTAGCTCATCCTTCATAGCCGCTTCTAGCTCGCTGAGGTCATGATGACGATCCACCAACGCTTAGGCTTCAACTCCCTTCATCGATGATACACAGCTTCTAGCTTCTTCTCCGTCAATGATAAACAGCTTCTAGCTCATCCTTCATAGCCGCTTCTAGCTCGCCGAGGTCGTGATGCCGATCTTCACCAACGCTTATGCTTCAACTCCTCTTCGTGGATGCAACACTGCTTCTAGCTTCATCTTCATGGCGGATGGCTCACAGCTTCTAACATTTCTCCTCACGGCGGATGCAACACTGCTTCTAGCTTCATCTTCACGGCGGATGGCGCACAGCTTCTAACATTCCTCCTCACAGCGGATGCAGCACTGCTTCTAGCTTCATCTTCACGGCGGATGGCTCACAGCTTCTAAGCTTCCTCTTCGTGAATGCTACACAACTTCTAGCTTCCTCTACGAAGATGGCGTACAGCTTCTAGCTTCCTCTTCGCAGATGGTGCCTGACTTTCTAGCTTCCTCTCTCTTCACGGCTTCTAGCTTCCCTCGCCGATGATACGACACAGCTTCATCTTCGCGGACGCTTCACAGCTTCTAGCTTCCTCTTCGTCGATGATACACCGCTTCTAGCTTCATCTTGCGGACGCTTCACAACTTCTAGCTTATCTCCGTCGATGATACACAATTTCATCTTCGCGGACACTTCACAGCTTCTAGATTCCTCTCCGTCGATGATACACAACTTCTAGCTTCTTCTCTGTCAATGATACACAGCTTCTAGCTTCATCTTCGCGGACGTTTCACAGCTTCTAGCTTTCTCTCCGCCGATGATACACAGCTTCTAGCTTCCTCTTCGCGGATAACGCACAACTTCTAGCTTCCTCGTCATAGATGGTACACAGCTAGCTTTCTCTTCGCGGACGGCGCACGGCTTCTAGCTTCCTCTTCACAGATGGTGCATAGCTAGCTTCCTCTTCACAGATAGCGCACAACTTCTAGCTTCCTCTTTGCGAATGTTACGCAGCTTCTAGCTCCCCTTCCATCGATGGCGTACAACTTCTAGTTTTCCCTTCGCAGACGACACACAACTTCCATCTCATTTTCTGCATCTGCTTTTAGCTCTCTGAGGTCGTGATGCCGAACGTCGTGCAAGTCGTTGCTTTTCGTGTCATGGGTGGAGTTCGTTGATAATGATGATGTCGTCTCCATTGTCGTGTTGTCATGTCTGCTAAGATCAAGACCGCTTCACATGCGAAAATGAGAACGGCGTCTGCGACAAATGTGAAGCCAAAGTCCAAAGTCGATGTAATGAAGTTGATCAAGTTTGACGTCTTTAGTTGATCAACTATTGAGTAAGAAGGCTTGAAGTCAAATTGCATGAACTTTTGCAACCTGGAATTCAATCACATGCACAAAAATTATGAAAATGTGTAAAAAAAAAAAAAACCATGTGCAAATTAAAAAATGGAATTGAGTTCTTGTACTCAAGTCATCAAAAAAAAAACTCCAAATAAATATTCCAGCACAAAAAAAAAACAAAAAACAGCCTACATTAAAAAGGGCCTTTTCTATCTCAGCCCACACTAATTTTTATTTCATTTTTTTCCTATAAAAGAGCTATTGGCCCACATTAAAAAGGGGGCAACATTTTTCTCTTCTATCTATCACTCCCCTATCTCACGTTTTTTTTTCCTCAACCCATATAGAAAAAAAGGGGAGATTCTATACATAACCCCCTTTTTACACACTATAACCCCATTTAAAATAATAATAAAATATTAATAAATAGATCAGATGTGCCCTACATTTAATTAAATTTCTAATACATTAATAATTGTAAAATTAACATTAAAGGAAAAGGAAAAGAAGAAAGAGAGAGAGAACTAGAGAAAGATCAATGGGAGACAAAGTTAAAGATGGCGTCGTCGAAAGCGCTGTCAGCGGCGTATCCTAGCGCGTCGTATCTCCGACTCGAATGCTTCCACAACACACCGCCTCACTTAAATGTAATCCTTTCCGTTACTCATCATTACCCTCTTTTCTTTTCCTTTTCCTTTTCCTTTTCCTTTTCCTTTTCCTTTATCTCTTCATTTCAAGGTTAAGTAGATTTGAGGTTCCCCAAATTTGTGAAAAATATTTCGTCGGTATTGTAGACAAAACTTTGTAGAAATCTTTCGAGGATCACGAAGATCAATGCTTTCGTTTAGTTGGGATTTTGTTAGCTGAAATAATTGCAAATTGTTCTTTGGTTGTGCTAGCTTTCTTGTATGCTGTGTATTTGTCGGGTTGCAAATTTGGAGGTCAATAGGTGAGTTTGTACTAGCAGGGGATGTCGGAGGTTGGAATCCTTCCCGCCTTCTATTTGATGAAGCCTGAAGAATTTTGTGAGTGTGTGTGTGTGTGTTTGAAAGAGAGAGAGAAGAGATGTTTGAAACTTAAAGGAATGCCATTAAATCGTTTTGTGAAGTGGAAATAAGTTACTTGATAATGTCAAGAAAAAGCTTTGTGGCATTTTCTTTGTCACTCCCAAATTGCCATCTCTTTCTGTTGAAGCTTTAGTTCATTTGATTTACATTTGTGTGATATCGGCTTCTTTTCATGGATTTGAAAGTTGACTTATTATTACGCCTTCTAATGTTTCAGGTTTAGAAGAATACAGCAATGAGAAGAGTAAATGCCAAGAACATTTTGACGTTCAGAAAGAAGGAGGTAAGGGTTCTACTATAAGACAAATGCTTATTTATTTTCTTATGTTGAATTTGGAAACCAGTAATTTACTTATTTTCTTTCTTTGTTGTGACAGAAGGAAGTGCGGCTGGAACATATTATCTTCGTTTTCAGAATTTTCATTCAGTTTTTCTATCAGAGAACTCATAAAGGATATTCAAACTACAAGAATAATGAGGAAAATCAATATTGGAATATGATATTGGATTATGTTCTTTCTTGTGTTGGTTTGATTTTGTTGATACTGCGCTTCTCAGATTTTTTGTTGGTGGCTCTGTAGATGCGGTTATCATTATTTGTAGGGTTTAATGTTTGTTTTATCTCATATATGATGGGGTAATGTGTTTTTATCTTCGTATCACAATGGGGGTTACGTTTTAATTCTTACAAATCTGTTTAATTAAAATAAATTATTAATGTATTAGAAATTTAATTGGGGCTATAGGGGCAATACAGCCAATTTATTAATATTTTTATTATTATTTTAAATGGGGGTTATGGCGAGTAAAAAGGGGGTTATGTATAGAATCTCCTAAAAAAAAAAAAGAGAAACAGAGGCCCAATCGCTGATAATTCAGTCTTCGGCCCATTTCCTAACCTCTCTTTCTCAAACACACACACAGACGCCTCCACACACCAAAAAAAAAAAAAAAACCAGCCTCTTTCTCTAAACACACATGAACACACACTGACGGCGCATTCCAGTCGTACATCCACCGTCGCCTGCATCGTCTCCACTCCAACCGCACATCCGCGCCGCTACTGCTCCGGTCAAGGTTCGCCGCCTCCGCGCCGCATCTGCTCCAGTCAAGGCGCTCCCTCCTCTCCAGCCGCACATCCGCACCGTCTCTGCTCCGATCAAGGCTCGTCGCCTCCCCTCCGCACCGCACAACTACGCCGCCTCTGCTCCGGTCAAGGGGAGCCACCTTCGCTCCGCATCGTCTCTACTCCAGTCGACGTGCGCCGCCTCCGCTCCAGTTGCAGTCGCCTCCTCTGCTCCAGGAGCCTCATCGTCAAAGCCAGCAAATCCTCGAAAAAGCCACCGCCATCAAAGCCGTCGTGGTCATCTCTGCCTTTCTTCCTCTCTTGACCGGACGACCGCGGCAGGACCGTCGCCGTTGCCGATTGTGTATTCCCACATCTTTCTCACCACCGTCGACCCTACCAATGACGTGCCGCGTCTTCCCCGGCATGGCCCCCTTCGCATCGCCATCGCCATCGCCATCTCCATCGCCCTCCGTATGCAGTAGCACCGCCGAAGTCACCGTCGTGATAGCCGAATCCCTACCATGCGCTGCAGCACCGATACACCTCCTTGCTGTCGCGCAGCGCTCAATCGAACTTCGTCCTCAAGCTTTCCCCGCCGTCAAGGTCACCCTCCATTGCGGAACATGTACACTCCGAAAGTGGTTGGCATATACGTGGAGCCTTCCGTTGAGTACATCGCTGCCGCCAACATCTCCTTCCCAGACTAGCATGAAGATTCCTTGTTGCCGCTCTTATTAAGAAGTCTGCGTAGGAGGAGAAAGAGAAGGCGAGGCTCTTGACTCTCGCTCCCACTGCCGCTGCTTCCATGGTTGTTCAAGTTTCTATCCCCCGCTTTGTTGCCACCGCCTGTAATGTCGTTGTCCAGTAACATAGGCCGCCACCGTCGTCTGTCGCGTCTTGACGAAGTCACACGAGAAGCCTGCCTCCATCCTCGACACCACAGCCTCGACGCTGTTCCAGTTGACGCACGTCCTTTTGCTCCAGCCGTCACTCCCTCCACTCTAGTCGAGCACGTCCTTCGGCTTCAGCCGTCACTCCCTCAAGCTCCGGTTCCATCCCCACTCTTAGAAAGCCCGTGGATATCATGACCGCTTCACAGCTGGTTCTGAGGAAGTCCAAGCCTCTCGGGAGCTCCCTGAAGCATCCAAGTTCAGAGCTGCATGCTGCTCAACTTTGTTCCTTAGCAGATGACTGCGACCAAGCAGATTATGTCAAATTGGTGAAAGCACTTTGCCATGATCATAATGTTAGCTTGATAAATGTGCCTTGTGCGAAAACTCTTATGAAGGTTGAAAATGGAGGAAAAAGGTAAGTAAAATGGTTGGTTGTGCAGCATTGCTCGCAAAAATGGATTATGGAGATCGATTATGTTATTGTATTGGGTTGATTAAGCCTATCAGGATATTGGTTTCAGATTTGGAGCATGTGTGCTTATATCCCTTCCGTTAAGATATTTGCAGAAATTTAAAGAAATGGAATATTTAAAATTGATATGGTGTATTTAGTTACAAAAGAAGAACTGTGGATATAAATTAAGGCACAACCTCTAAGGAGTGGGTTACCTTTATGGAACTAGTTGGCTCACATCGGCGGCTTCCATTGCTGAAGCTTTGAAGAGACGCAGCCATTTGTGCCGATGCTGCGGGACTTCATTCCCCGACGTCGACTAGTTGCGTACATAACTTCTGCTCCTCTCCGATTCAGAAGAGGTAAGGTAGATGGACTATCTCTGAAATGGGATTTGAGAGAAAAGTACTGAACAAGGTTAAAGCTAAAACAAAAAAAAATGCGAAAAAAGAAGTGAAGATATGATGATGTGAAAATGAAGTGAAGAAGCCATGGCTACACAGCTTCAGCAGTACCCTATTTATAGAAGCCTAAGGGCAAACCCTAGTAACCCACAAGCCCTCGTACCAAACCTGTGGAATGAAGACAAAAACAAAGCATGAAACTTTGTGCCAGCTATTACCCACAGACTTCAAACTGCAACGCCTCTCAACGAAGCACTGCTCTGAGTTGCAATGTTTTGACTCCTTATGTCTGCACTAAAGAAAAATGAATAAATGCAATGTGAAGGACAAGCTCCTGCTGCCTGCAACTTCAACAAACTTTATGTGTACCTCTATTTCTGCATAATAAAATTTGTCTATAGTTCAGTTTACTTGAAAAAGCAGAAGACAGTTTTATAAATTCCCAAAATAAACGTTGGGCAGTAGCGGTGATTTGGACTGTTCTAAATAACAAAAAAAAATGAAGAAGAAAAAAAAAAAAACGTGACTGTTGCAAAAGAGAAACAAGGAAAAAGAAAAAAAATGGGAAAAGAAAAAGAAGGAAAATGAAGTAGAAATGTTGGGCCGAGTGGGAATATGGTCTGCTTTCTAAATGGCCCATTGGCTGTTTTGACTCAATTTTGTTGCGCCGTAGTAATTAATCAGGAATGAAGAATTGGGCCATCAAATCTCATTGAAGAATGGAAGCAAGTCAGGCCCCAATATTGTAAAAAAAAAAAACGGGGCTGCCAATTTATGTTATTCATGTGGAAATTGGGTTGCTGAGAGCAATTGTATAAGCCCAATTTTGGAGAAAAAAAAATTATGAAGTCCAGTTCCAAATTCAAATCCAAGTTGAAGAATTCCTAAATACGAGTATAAACTATTTACAAGTTCAAATCAAGTTCAAGAACTCCTAAATACGAGTATAAACTATTTACAAATTCAAATTCAAATTCAAGAACTCCTAAATACGAGTATAAACTATTTACAAATTCAAAATTGAAGAACTCCTAAATACGAGTATAAACTGTTTACAAATTCAAATCAAGTTCAAGAACTCCTTGAAACGAGTATAAACTTTCTAACAAATTCAAATTGAAGAACTCCTAAATACGAGTATAAACTGTTTATAAATTCAAATCAAAGTTCAAGAACTCCTAAATACGAGTATAAACTATTTACAAATTCAAATTCAAATTAAAGAACTCCTTGAAACGAGTATAAACTTTCTAAATTCAAATTCAAGAACTCTTAAAATACGAGTATAAACTATTTACAAATTCAAGATCAAATTCAAAGTCAAGAACTCCTCGACAAGAGTCTAAACTATCAAAATGGATTTCGAGACTCATCCATTTCCAAGACAACTCGTCCATGAACAAGTCTCGATGGGGCAATTTGTAGACAGTTAAAAATTGTTAACAAATTATATTACGCCACGTGTAAATCACGAATTAAATAATTAATTATATTTCTATTTTATTAATGGAATTTATTCCAAAATTAAATAGATATGTGATTAATATTTAATTTTATCGACGAATAGGAGAATGACATGTGGCAACGACAACTCGATGAGGAATAACCACTCAAGCGCATCAAATAAGTCCAAAAGGCCCATAAGTCAGGCCCAAGCTCAAGCCCATGGTTTGGTGACCTAAAGACCCATAAGCCCAAGCCCATGGTTTGGTGGCCCATAAGTTCAAGTCTAAGCTTAAGCCCATGGTTTGGGACCCAAAAGCCCATAAGCCCAAAAAGCCCACTAAGCCCACTAGCCTAAATCTATAAATAGAGGTGAAGTGAAGTGAAGGAAGTGAAGATTGAAGAGCTCGAGACACTCGAAGAATCTCGTGAAGTCTTCTCCAACATTGAAGTCTTCTTCAAGCATTGGCGTTCTTCGTGCAAATCATCACGTTCTTCGCCAAGATCATCCTCCAAATCAAATCAAAGATGGCGTTGATTGGAAATATGGTGAATACCCTCCGCATTGGCGCTCAAACTGAAGATCTTCAAGCGTTCTTCAACATATCAATCAATCCGACGATCGATTTGAAAACAAGGCGAGGTCGCCCGGATCAACATCGTCAAATTCAACCTTCAAACTCGAGGAGATCGGGAACTACATCCCTCCAAACAACTTGAAGAAAATTAGAAGATCGTTCGAAATCCATATCGAGAGAAGAATCGAGAGGATAGATAGAGATCGAACTCATCTCAAATTCATCAAATCCAAATTCAATTAATTTTGTATACAATTTTGTATTTATAAAATTTAAATACAAAATTTGTGTTACAAAGTATCTAGCGGCGGGCACGGCGGGAGGCGGCGGGGGGGGGGGCACGGCAGGGGGTGGCGGGGCGGGGGTGGGGGTGGGCGGCGGCGGCGGGCGGCAGGCGGGGGGTGGCAGGGCACAGCGGCAGGAGGAGAAATTTTAAGGTTAGGGGCGAGTTATGAAATTTGGGAAGAAACCCGTTCTTTATATTTTTTTTAACGACGGATTAGCGACGGAAAACTCCGTCGTTACATTTAAAATTTGATAACGACGGACACACGATGCCAATTTCAATCGTTGAAATTCTCAGCGAAAAAAAAACTAATATTAACGACAGACAAGTTCCGTCGTTAAATTAAGCACAAAATAAAAAAAAAATCCGTAAATCTAACGACGAATAATGTTCGTCGTTAAATTAACGACGGAGCAGCGACGGATATAATTATTTTCGAATAAAACATTTTAAAAATAATATTAACGACGGAGAATGTCCGTCGTTAAATTAAACAAAAAATAAAAAATCTGTTAATCTAATGACGGATACAGTCCGTCGTTAACTTAACGACGGACCAGCGACGGTTATAATTTAACGACGGACATAATCCGTCATTAAATTAAGTGCAAAATAAAAAAGTAAAAAATCCGTTAATCTAACGATGGATACTGTCCGTCGTTAAATTTAACTACGGATCAGCGACGGTGATTACGTACGTCGCTAAAAGTTCGCGCGAGATATTCCCGCCGCAAGCCGTCGTGAACTCGTCGTTAATAAAAAAATATTAAATTCGTTTCTATTCCGTCTTTAATCCGTCGCTAAATCAAGACCCGTATTTTGACCATCGCTAATCCGTCGCTGTTCAACTGTATTTTTGTAGTGACGTATCTCGGTCATTCTTTAACTAGACTCGGCAAAAACTCATCTTTACACTTCATCATTCACATCACAACTTAACCTACACATTCAGAAAAATATATACAATGATGGGTATAAAAACACTCAGTGGACACACTGCCAAAAGATACATCATACTTATATAAACTATAAATTGTTAAGTCATCTAAATAATAACACAATGAGATTTTATCTTAAAGACACATGCTTACTAAATTCTCTTGTGAATAGGGATGGCAATGGGCCGGATCTGGATCGGATCTCGCTATGTCCAGATCCAGATCCGAATTTTTTTTTCTTTGGATCCGGTCCAGATCCATTGGGTCTAAAAAAATTAGATCCAGGTCCAGATCCATAAGATCCATAGGGTCCAGGGTCTAGACCCAGATCCATATGTTTTCGCTTCTAAAATAAATTCTAAATCAACTATAATTCATAGTACCACCATAATAATTTAAATTCACAATAATACTATAATAATTATTTAGAATTTCTACAATTATCACTATATTGGAATACGTTAGTTACAAATTTACTATAAAGTAAGAAACAACAAATAACTCGATCGGCGGTGGTGTAAGTGGCGTGACCCGCCGTGAATGCCGATTGATACATAATTGAGAGAATTTGAAATTAAATTGGGAGCATATTTGTTTTGGGAGAATTTGAAAAATGAAATTGAAGAGTTTTAAATTGGGGTTAGATATTTAATTATAATATATATATATATATAAAATAAATGTATATGCGGGCCGGATCTGGATTGGATCCGGATCTCAAAAATTAAATCCCAGATCCAGATCCGGAATATGGGAATAGGATCCAGATCCGGTCCAGATCCATCGGGTCCAATTTTTTGAGGATCCAGATCCTGAAAAATGGATCTGGATCCATGGATCTGGACCGGGTCCGAGATCCATTGTCATCTCTACTTGTGAAGCTAAAGTTCATCTGATCAGACTATATCCTTTTGTAATCTATCATATTTGAAGTTTTTGTGCTGGGAAGGTGGCCACCTTCCATGGACACAATGATCATCCAACCCGTTAAGATGACTTATGGTCCTTATGTGTACATTAATTCTGTCTAGCGACTACCAAGTACATGATCCATATTCGATTACTGTAAAATTAGCAGAAACCAATGCAGATAGGTATCATAGATACATCTCAAAATATTTATGACAAGACAATAACTTGAAAAATATGACAGATCATGCTTGAAATAAAAATTTAAGTTGTTGGTTATGTAACTGGTGACTAAAATCATAGCAAATAATACCACATCTAAACGATGCAATTATAACAAGTTAGCAAGTCGAGTGTCGTATCCACATGGAATGAAAATCGAGCACACAGTAAGTAATTATACACAGACGCATCACTATTATTCAGACTAAATGAAGCGATAAATGTATGATTTTTATTAACTAAATCGAGAACTAGAAAAAAGTAGAAAAATGAGATTTGATTAACAACTATAGGGAATATATTGACTCAACATACCAACCTATTAATCCAATTACTCATATTTAATTCATATCATATGAAAGATCTTATAAATAACCACAATCTCTCTCTCGGCAACTCTTATGATAGTTGATTAGCATAAATTCAACATTAACTGGGTCTCAAGAAAATATACTAATTCCGAAGGGGTCACTAACATTATTCCTCCTACAATTAATTCTTAAAATCCACTAAGAATTTAGATTAATCGTATTGTGTATTCTTGAATTCGGTTACTCAATCAAATCCGTTAAGTATTTAACATAATAACTAGTATGCATCAATAGTGGCCAATTATTTCAATATGAAATTAAGCACTAAGAATCACAAACCATGAAGTGAAAAGTAAATTGGTATCCAAAGGTCAATTACATAATCTTAATTAAGTAATATAAACCCTAGGATCAACTAGAAATTCAACTATGCATAATTAAAATAAACAAAACAAAATAAAAGAAATAAAAATATATTAATTAAATAAAAGAGTAAATAAAATTCGTTTTTGATTATCACGATGAAAAATTTGAATCCTTGAATCTCAAATATCTACTTAAAATGTAAATCTAAAAGCTAGTTAAAAACTATGAGAAATTGTTGTAGATAAATTAAAGGATGAATGAATGGTTCGATGGTGAAAATTTAAGTATGTGGGAAGTGTAACTATAGGTGGAGAAAAGTTATTGAATCCTAATAGGAATCAATTATAGTTGGAGAAGGAAAATGAGTCCAAGTAGAAGTCAAAATACACCAATAATAGGAAAAATCCCGAAAATAGGCAATAAAACCTAAAATTCTCGAATTGTTCGTCGCGGCCACGGTGCTGGCTACGATAGACTGCGTGAATTTCTCGTTTTGGCTTGTTCTCCCTCGTTCAACTCTGATTCAAACATCGTTTTTGTCTATGAATTCCTATCGAAATGCACTTTAATCCTATGAAGTCCAATCTCATCAATTCTTGCTCTAGTTTTATGCAAAAATGGCAAAATATGCCATCGAGTGTCATTTCTCAAAATATAAGCAAAACTAAACAAACTCTCGTTCCCAACATGATTTCTACTAACAAATTCGTCACAAATTTATGTTAAAAATTATTGAAAATTCATGTTTGTCAGTATCAAATTTACTGTTATTTGTTAACTTCATATGTATAGGACAATCTGCATTATCTATGTCGGATATGGAGGCCTATATATATGTCTGAATAAAATCCCACTTGATTTATGCTATTCTTTCACAAGTGCACATACTCATCTTCTTTGCTTGTTTCTTGCTTCGATGCTCGACTTTATTGTATGATTAAAAGATAAAGACATTCGGAAAGTACTTATTAAAAAAAATCATGATTTTACCTTATTAGGGATTTATATTAATTAGGGAATTTAGGGATTTTGCATTCATTTTTTAGACTAAATTATTTCTTTGAATTCTCGATGAAAATTCTATATCATTATTTTAACGATATAGAAGACTTAAAATGTAGTGATTGATTATGCTTAAATCGATCGTTAAGTTATTCTAAAATTTAAACTTGAAATTCAATTAAATGTTGGAAATTGATGTGCATCACACTCGTTTAAACGCATGGAAGATTTTCCTCAATAAGAACTAGAGAAGTTGATTATACCATTAAAACTACGAGAGTCTAGTTTAAGCTCGTGCAAATGGTGGGAGAAATTTCATTTTCTTGAAGAGTGGTAAAGTTGTGAAAATCGTGACATATCTATTATAGGTATAGTGGCAAAGTAGCGGCCCGGGCCCATCGGATTTTTATATTTTTTGGGCGGGCCGGCCAACCCGAAATTTTTTTCGGGCCTAAAAACATGAAGCCCAAACCAACTCCGAGCAGGGCAGTTTTAGATCATTTTTAAATTTTTAATATATAAAATTAATATTTTAATTATAAAAATAAATCGATATATAAAATATAATTAATATTACTAAAAATTATAGATATGTATATTAAGTAATATTATAAATATGTTTATTTAATAGAATATTAGCGGGCATTTTAGTCCTTTTTGGCCCGGCTTGTGAGAAGAAGGTTTTTTGAACGAGCTTTTTAGGCCCGATTTTTTTAAGCCTTTAATTTTTAAGCCCAAACCCTGGGTACCCAAGGCAGGCTTTTCAAGCCGAGCTCATTTTGCCGGCTCTAATTATAGGGCATCCTATCGAGTTCAAGCCCAATATGAAATCTCATTTCTATTAAACAGGCTCATCTACAAGTAATTTAAATAAGCTTAGGCCCAAGCTATATTTTAAGTTAGGCCCAACGCTTGAATAGTAATAACCCATTGTTCTTTATTAAAATAGGCCCAAACAATTGAACCCAAACCAACCTTCTTTTATCTCCTAAATACGTCTACCCTCACCTAGGGATGGCAACGGATCCAGGATCCGGTCCAGATCCGTGGATCCAGATCCATTTTTAAGGATCTGGTGTAATATTCCAAAAAAACGAACATACGATTACGGTATATTAAACCCGTAATTATGGTTTTTACCAGATATTTTTATCTGTATGACATCGAATTGTATTTCGATTCGGTATCGTATAACAAATTCCTTTTTATAATTCACTAAGGATTGTGAATTATGGAATTGAAATTTATGAAATAATACGACAGTATTATTTTAACGTCAAACGCGTACCAAACGTCAGTATCTTACGAAATTTTCTGAGCAATAAAGCTTGGAATTGTTTTCCATATTAATTCCTATAATAATGATATTTATTTATTTAGTAAGTATGAACTTACTGCGACCATTTTGAGATGAGTCGATTTTGAACGTTTTGAGGCGTTTTGAGCGTCAACGTCTGAGGCGTTTTGAAAAATGAGTTTAATACTGTGAAATTATAATAATTAATTTCCTATTATTATTTTATATAATTACAGTATTAATAATTATTAAAATCAATTTATATGCTATGAAAATTCGATAATTCCAATTAATGAAATTCGAAAACCCTAAGTTTATAAACTATGGTTTTTCACATGAAATGGTACCATTAAATTATCATATGGTATCTAAACTATATAATATGATATATATGGATATTATTAAGCATTAAACTCAATTTTGAACCATAGAATTCGATGGTTTCAGTTTTTAATATTTCGAAACCCTAAATTCGAAATTATGGTTTTATTTCATGAATTAATGCAATTATTTTATCCTATGCTATTATTTATTATCTAAATCATATATTATGATGTATATATGTATATTTTGATCGAATTGGGCATGATTATCAATAATAGGTGTAATTTGTATTTTTATTCCTATTTTTCCAATTTAGCTTCGGTATTTTCGATTATATACCTAAGTGATGATTTAATTATTTTTATGGCTTGTATTATATGTCTATGATCATGTATGATATATATAATGTATTATTGTACAAAAATAAAATAAAATCAGCCCCTTAACCCCCCCCCCCATGCGCCGATCCCTCTCTCTCCAACAAGCATGCATTCCACCTATTTTTGGACCAATGCATGGCTTACCTTTTTAAATCTAGCCTAATCATCACTATAATCCTCATCAATTGCTGCAGATTTTCCCATTTGTTGGCTAAAAATCGAGAGTGAGAGAGAGACATTAGGGAGAAACTCTTCACCTTACACTCTATTACACTCTACTACACTCAATAACCATTTCAAACACTCTACACTCTCTCCATCCTCTCCATTCTCCCTCTGAAAACCGAGAGCCAAACTCCTCCCTCTCTCAAAATTTTTCTTCTTCTTCCATCTCTATTTCGAAAACTTTGAATACTCTAGTGTTGTTCTTGAGATCCTATACCATTTCAAGGTAAAACAAGGCCATAGCTTCGATTATTTTACCTCCTTTGTTCAATGAAAACCGAGAGCATGCTTATATATATGTATGTGTGTTTCGAGAGCTATATATATATATTTGTGTATGTTTTAAATATTCTATGAATGAACTTTGGATGAATGTTGTTCTTGATGATTTTATTCCAAAAATATATGTGAATATATGTTAGATGAGCATAGATGATTGTATATTAAATTGTTGAAATGGATCTAGCATATATTCATGATTTTCGAACCATAAGACTTGTTGAAATAATTTTTGAAAGCTTTATAAAATAAAACGATGATGATCGATTGCATCTTGGTTAGTTTGGTAATGGATTATTGTTCTATATCATGTTTAGAGTTCATATGTATTATTTAAGAATTTTTAGAAAACCCTAGGTATTTTTATTAAAATACCGTGAGCCATTTTAAAATGTTCCATGGTGTATAAATTTTATTTTAAGCTTGTGATGACATATTAATGCTTTAATATATTGTTTATATGTTCTATGATTTGTTTAGAATTTTTGGAAACCATATGTTTAATTTTTGAATAATACTGTGAGCATATATATATAGATGTTGGTGTATGATTTTTATTTTGATCATCCAATGATATATTAATACTTTAGTATATTATTTATGTGATATATGATTTTATTGGATTTTTGAAATCATTTACCAATAAAAAAATCAAATAAGCCGTGAGCTTTGATGCTCTTAAGGTGATGATTTAATTGGTTTTTGATTAATGTCATGGTATTATATTGTTATACTATAGTATGTAAACATAGTGTATAATTGTTAGAATTTTTGGAAATCAAATACCTAATTTAAATCAAAAAAACCGAGAGCACTATGTGCATAAGGTGATGATTTAATTGGTTTTTGATGATTAAATGGTGTTATATTGTTATACTATAGTGTATAAGCATAGTATATAATTGTTGGAATTTTTGAAAACCAATTACTACATTTAATCAAAAAAGCCGAGAGCTATTGAGCTCCATATGGTGATGATTCAAATGTTTTTGGTTGATGTTATGATGTTACAATGTTATAATATAATGTTTAATCATGTTATGATTTAATTAGAATTTTTGGGAATTATTTGGTAATTGTTTGGCAATTAAATCGAAAATGCCGTGTGTATTGTTAGTTATTCATGAATGAATGATTATGATCGACTATAGGTTATATTTGTGACATATATTGATGTTGGGATGTTATACTATGTGTATATCAAATTTTGGAAATTTTTGGATAATTATTCCATATTTAATGGAATTCTTGAATTATATATATATATATATATTAATAAATGGCAAACAATATCATATGAATTTTATAAATTCATATTCTGGACCATAGTGTATATTAATACACTATATTAATTTAGAAAATTTTTTAAAAGCCATTTAGTATTTTTAAATCAAGTACCGAGAATTTTCGGTAATTAATAAGGATTTAAATCCTTTTAAATTCAGTTTATTAATAAAATATATGTCTAATTAATATTCTGGACATATTTTAAATTTTATAAAATTTTATAAACATAGATTACTATGTTTGAGACAAACGATTATTCAATAACGTTTTAAAATCGAAAATACGCGTTTTAATTATTAAAAGGATTAATAAATGCAAAAATTATTTATAAGTCCTTGATTTACGTGATAAATCGAGAAATAGGACTTTACGATTTCAAATCGATCAAATTCAATTTATAAAACGAAATAGTAAGAAATTACTTTCTAAAAGTCAAAATTGTTGACTTTGTTGACCAATGTTGACTTCGTTGACTTTTTAAGTCAAACGTACGATTATACGATTGATAAATACGTCAGTACGCGTATGATATACTAATTGAGTATGACACCTCATTAGTAAGAAAAGTTTTCACAAATGAAAATCGTATATCGAAAAACGTACTTATACGTTGAACGTATCTCGAGGAACGAGAATAATTCGATTATATACGTATTTGGAAACGTATTGAATTCATTAAGGAATTCAGTTTACATCGATATAAGATATCGAAGTTTATCTTAACTTTTGAAAGTCTCGAGACTTGAGCGACGTACTAAAGCCTCGCTTTTTCGTAAAGGTGTGGGCCTTGAACGCGGCAATTGGATATTGACGTACGAACAAACCTAGGACTTTTTACAACGAACCATAGTCCGGTGGGCTTCTTATCTTCAAAATGTGGGCCCTTTTATTACCCCACTAAGATATGATTTCTTGTTCTTCCAAAATGAGTTTCTTTACGATTCTATTCTACAACTGTTGACAAATGTTTCTGCATTACACCGCCAAAAATATTACATTTTGTGTATGGATCCTATCATTTGCCGGGTAGGGCTGTGGCGATAGTTGGAACTATATTGTGACGAGTTATGTCATCGGGTCGCACCCTGACCTTTTTATGTCGGGTCTGTGCCGGATGATAAATGCAGCTAGGATTGGCGTGAAGGTTGGAACTATTGCTATGTTAACATATGCTTGTAGAGAGTGATTTGTGCCAGCATGCGGGATTACTGACGGTCACGGCGTCGTAGATGGGAGGCCTCCTCTCGGCGTTTAATTTTATCTTGTTATGAATTGTTACTATGAGATCGAGACCATACACGCAAGAAAATGCTCGGTCGAGCTATGTTTATGAGCGAAAATGTTTTGGTAAGCCTGAGGCATTCAACTAAAACCTCGTGACTTACTACGATATTGCGGCGTAATCTTTTATGAAATGTTTTCGGCATGAGACCACTAAGTGCAATTTCTTGTACTTAGCCATGCATGTTTGTTTTTAAATGTGCAGGTTGAGCTTCGATGATGGTGATGGGGAATGTGTTGAGGAGTCCAGTGTCCTTGACCAATTTATCTAGGATTTGTGGTTTTCACCTTGAATGCATATCGTCATATATGCATTCACACACTTTCCGCTGCTACACTTTGAACTCATTTATTTATGCTTTATTGTTATGAACTATTGAGGTCCATCGGACCATGGTTAAGATTTTTGGGACTCGATGGCCTAACCCTTTGAATCGTTATGACATTATCTTATATTACGTTCGAGCATGCTAGTTTATTGTTGTTATGCATCTTTATTTTAGCCTTGTAACCCCTAAAATACTACTCCTAGTATTAGTCGCCCTCCAGTCCGGGTAGTCCGGAGTGGGGTCGTGACATCTGGATCCTCAAAAATCTGGACCCGGCGGATGCGGATCGGATCGAAACATATATCAATATTTCGGATCTGGATGCGGGTTTAGGTTTTAAGACCGGATCGGTCGGATCCGCACATGGACCCGCCAATATATATATATATATATATATATATATATATATATATATTATTATATTTAAATTAGTTAACCTAAATAATTTATATTAAATGCGTCTCGTCATTCCCAATTTCTCATTCCAAAATCCATTTATATATATATATATATATAGATATATATAGGGGTGGTTATAATGAGAATAGTATTAAGAGTGAGAAATAGGAATAAATCTCGACCATTCATTGTAATATATCCAATGGATGAGATTTGTGTATAAATAAAGAATTAAAGAAAACTGCAATTTTTTTTGAATCTTTGTAAAACCCGTCCAAGGGTAAAACAGAGATACCGATAAAAATTTACATCTGAGAATCAATTGGTAGATATTGAAATCTTTTCCAATTCCTGTAAAATAGGCGATTAATTTCGTGAGATATTGAAATCCATTTGATGCACAACCGCAAATTCACAGCACATTAATTGCTAATCTTTTCGTTTCGCCTTCCTCGTTTATTATTGTCTTTTGAAGATAGGTTTTTTCATAAGATTGAACTCGGTTTCACTATCATCACCGTGTACTGTTCTTGGTGAACAAAGAACGAAGGCGGCGGCTTAAAAAAAATCTCTCTCACACTATTCAACAGGCGATTAAAAATGGTGAAGGAAGGACGAAGCAAGAAGAAGGGGAAAGAACCACAAAGGGAAGGAGGTAAGTTGTTCTTGCGTACAATAAAAATCGATTGAATGGTTTTGAATGTATTTTGTTGCTATTGTTTTATAATTGGTTTCCATGAGCACTTTTTCCAGAATCGAACGAATCTAGGGTTTGACTGCTGTCTTTTTCAAACTCGTTTCAATTGTGTTGTCTAAAGGGTTTGATTTCCTTTTTTGGTAAAAACCATGTAGTACAAAAGTATAACAACAAAAAATTATCACTATATATGCATTATGAAACGTGTGATTGTCGTTTGTGGTCCCGGAATGAGTGGTTTCATTTGATATAATAATTCACAGTTGTTTTTTCTACTTTTTGACCTTTTTTTCATAAGATGTTTATTCACAGTGTAGTTGTTCGTTGTTGTTCTTAGTTAAGCAATGTTAATGATAGGCAATAAATAAATGTACAACATCATTTGTGTTCTCTGTATTTGTTGCATACTGCATTATAGGTAACGCATAAATTGTATATTCTATTGCATATGTATGTCCATCGTTTGTGGTATCTGTATATGTTGCACAATTCATTATAAGTATTGCATAAAGCTGTACATTTTATTGCATGTATTTAAATATTATGATGGATGCGTAGAGTTTGGAGCAGTAATATGTTGATCTTAAATTCTAATGTTGAAATCGAAAGTATCTAGATCGTTGTATATGTAATCCACGTATATTGCAAATTTTCCATCTTTATGTAGCATAATTAAAAGTAAATATTTAATATTTCTTTGCATGTATGTAACACATTACTTTACATATAGTAGCACAAAAAATAGGAGATGTAGCACATTAATAATATAATGGTATTAAACATTGCACATTAATATTATACAGTATTTAAATATATGTAGCACATTACTTACCTATATGTAGCACATAACTATTATATGTAGCATAGTAATATTATAATCACAGTGATTACCTATATGTAACACATAACTAATACTGAATATTGCATATTTACTGCATGTATGTAGCACAATAATATTGAAATATTGTAGCACGTAACCATAAGATGTAGCACATTAATGGCGTATATGTAGCACATAACTAATATATGTAGCACATGTTATGTCGGTATAATAAGTTAATGTGAAATTCTAATGATTTAATCATATGCAATATTGAATACTGCATATATGTATCATGAATATAGCACATTATTTCATATTTACTGTATGTTTGTAGCACATCACTTAAGGAATAATAGCACAAAAACTAGGAGATTGTAGCACATTAATATTATAATGGTATTAAACATTGCACATTAATATTGTACATTATTTAAATATATGTAGCACATTACTTACCTATATGCAGCACATAACTAGTATATGTAGCACAGTAATATTATAATCACATTAATTACCTATATGTAGCACATAACTAATACTAAATATTGCATATTTAATGCATGTATGTAGCACATTATATAAATATATGTAGCACAATAATATTGATATATGTTATCAGATAACTATAAGATGTAGCACATAAAAGACCTATATGTAGCATATAATTAGTATATGTAGCATATGTTATGTCGGTATAATATGTTCATGTGAAATTCACATGATTAAATCATGTGTTATGTTGAATACTGCATATATTAAGCATGTACATAGCACATTATTTTATTATATGTAGCACATAAATAGTATATGTAGCACATTATCGATTCTAGGAAGCGTCTACATATATGAATTATTATTCGATCTTGTATTCATTATACATATTATATATTATTCTAATCTTGTAATACTATCATTTGTATAGATCGAGGTAAGAGAACGATTGCGAGATATAATTAGACGAAGCAGTACTAAATTTAGAGGTTGAAAAGGAACAACGGACAAAAAAAGGAATGATACCAATGAGATACGGATGAAGTGGCCATGATGTGGGAGGCGATAAGCGGGATGAAGATGTCTGAAATCGAAAGTGATGGTTTATTTCCTAAAGCGGTTTCTAGGTGTAATTTGAATACGTTTTTAACACTCTAGCAAAATTAAATGATCGTCAGAGAGCAGCTATTGATGATTTAGGATTTGGGCATGTTAGAGATGTTAACATTAAAGAACTTCCTACGAGGCTGGCTTATTGGTTGGTGCATAACTTCAATCATAATAGTTCTGAGCTAATTCTAACCTCAAATAGAAGAATTCATGTAACCCATGAAGATGTTTACCGTGTATATGGTTTTCCCAAAGGGCGTAGAATAGTGTCTAGATTTCAGAAGACACATACAACTCCTCTTTTGATGAATGGATGGCGTTTTTCACGGTACCCATCGGCATAGAGTTTACATTGAGAAGTTACATGATGCTTTGTTGAAATTTGTGAAGATGGGGGATTGGTTTAAGCGTCATTTTATGATTCTTATCGATCCTCATTCATGGAAACCTTGCAATGGGTATATTATTCGTATATACTCAATTGTTTGGAAAACATTGGTCAAGTAAAAATTGGAATTGGGGTGAGTATGTAATCGAGTGCGATTGAGCACAAGACATCTTGGGTGGAAAAGAAAGCTTCATATTTTGTTGGACCTTTGTTATACGTAATAAACTTATTTTATTTAATGATTTATTATTCTTGTATGAATACAATTTTGTTTATCCGAACTATTACTTTATTTTATGATTTTTATGTTGATAGGGTTGTGTATAAATGCGATACGTGCGAGGCATTACCCTATAATAGGTAGCTGGAGTACCAATTCTTTGAGAAAACTAAAAGCTTTAGAAATTAAAGGGGGTTTTGGAGCGGATATCCAAATCCACCGATTGAGTTCGTGATGAAGGTAATGAAGTTGTAGATTTAGGTAATGCCGTTGGCAATGTTGTGAGTCGAATATTGAGGTTTTGACCATTGCAAAGAAGATTTGCACACTTACGATCGACATGATGAAGATTATAGAGTCGGCACCAAGAGAAATAAACATTTCTCGTTCGTTTCGTGGACAATAGAAAGCGACTTTCAAGTCCATATCATGTACGACTCTCTCATTTCTCGGCAAAAGTGCGGTCAAACACAAGACAATACTGAGAAGAAGATGATGGTTTTGGAATAACATAGATGTCCAAAAGCGTGGGATGATGTAGATTCGCTCTTGCACAAAGAGATGCGTACATGAGCAAGCTTGAAGATCGCCATCTTTTAGTTTTGGGCTAACTCAGTGTGGAGCACACCACGTGAGGTGGAAAAAATGTTGGTGTTTGATGCATGAAGAAGAGGAGGTAAAGTATTAGTTTTAAAAATGAAATGCTATTTATAACTTTTATTGTATATTTCTTTGAATAACTCATTTTAAAAAGCGGCGATGTGGGTGTCGATGTGAAGGTGTTGGTAATGATGCAACAAGTATTGTAGACAATATTGTTGCATGTCTACAAACAGAGGTTAGTATTGTGGTTGCATATTAAGTGCTTTAACCCTTGCACAACTTATATTTACTACTTAATTTCTAACATATGATATCGGTTTGTTAGTAAACATTGCACAAAATTGCCCATATGTAGCATATAAGCGTAATATTGTAGCATATATACCATGTATGTTGATAATTATTATCATGGGGTTAATAGAGCTTATCCTAGGAAAATATCAAATCAACATTAACACATCCAATGGCTATATATAGCACATAAACATTCTTTTCTTTAAGTTCCAGAATAATTTTTAAATAAAATAACATTATCTAAACAGTTAACTGTTAACGTCATATCGTTATTTATTGTTGCACTGGCAAAAGACTACATGTAGCACATAAAACTGTCTTAATGTACGTACATAATTATTGACTCTTTATTAAGCAGTTTATTAGTTCATATAAGATGATATTTAATACATTTATTATTATATATTAACAGTTTGCGAGAAAACCAGTGGGGTTGAAATAGCTAATCGTCAGGAGAATATCAAGGCAATAGTTGAACCACGGTTTTTATTTTCAAGAGCATGTTGTTAAATACAATAACATCTTTGTCAAAAATAACGATAATTTCATTGTCTTATGTAATGTTGCACATGGCATGAACTATGTATAGCATATTAACTAAAACAATGTTGCACAATACCTATATACGTTCATCATATATTCTTTTTTTTATCGGTTATTAATACATATTAGATGGTATTACGGACATATATTATTCCATATCAGCAGTTTGTTCGGCACACGAAGTTGTTGATACATCAAACACTCGGGGCAATATCACATCATTGGTTGAACCACAGTTGATATTTCCAAGGTCCTTGTTTTAAATACAATAGTATTACATCAAGTTTTTTGGTTTTATGCAACTACTATTGACCTAAATATTTGTTGTGTGTTATATATATTACTTCACACTATTTTTAAAATATTACATTGCCACTATTATTTCTTACAGACGGTATGGTTGATGAGGTACAAGGAGTTGGGCAGACACTACAATTGATTGACCTTTAGAGAACCCAGCTGGACCAACCGTAGTTGAACAAAGGAAGGTTGTTGTTTCATACAAAAGGAAAAAGAAAAACTAGATTCGATTGGGTTGTACTAAGCTTAAACAAGCAGTCTATTAATGATATTTGGAAGTAATACTAATGTCTGTAATTATATTTTGTTGCAATGTTGTTGTGCAGTCTTTAGTTATATTTTGTTGCAATGATGTGGTGCAGTATGTAGTTTACTAGTTTCGATTTGTGTTGTAGTAAGCTTAAACAAGAAGTCTAGTAATGATATTTGGAAGTAATATTAATGTCTTTAGTTATATTTTGTTGCAATCTTTGTTGTGCATTATTCATTTGTATTTTGTTGCAATGATGTAGTGCGATCATATTTATATTTTGAGACAATGATGTGGTGCGATCTGTAGTTATATTTTATTGGAATGATGTGTTGCGATCTGTAGTTGTATTTTGAAGCAATGATGTGTTGCGATCTGTAGATATATTTTGTTGCAATGATGTGTTGCGATCTGTAGATATATTTTGTGGTACATTATTAAAGATATTGTGTGTCATTTATGTGGTACGGTATGTACTTATATTATCTCATCTGATATGCAATTATGTAATTATGTAATTATATTGCATCTTGTACCACAAATATTTCAATTATAGGGTGCAAGTATGCAATTATTGTTTCTTTATGTAATATTTGTATTGTATATATTTTTTTCATATTGTCTTAATGGATTTAAATATGCTTGTAGATTTCACATACGGTGTGGTTGCGACAAACAAAAAGCGAAGAAGCACGAGTGTTTGAATAAGCCTTTGGCTTTAAAATCACCATTTTGATAAGAAAGATCGGCGTATGCAAGAGCCTCACGAAAAGGAATTAAAGTGTGGGATTTATCGCTCTACAACTCTACACCTATTGAGTATGAGTAATTCGATTCTATCACCTTTGTAGCATTGTTTAATTGAAAAATGATTTTAATATTTTGTTAACATTAGGGAAGAAACTTTGTTTGCTCATGGAGACATAGAACTAACAAGAAAGCATATGTTTACGTTGGCCAAAGAAAGCATTATAGGAGTTGGTGTAGTAGACGCATGGTGTGTAATGCTCAATAATATGGAAAAGTTTCGTGGTGATGGATCACCTAGAAGATTTTTTGCAAGCACTTTTGTTGGTGTAAGTTTACTAAACATTCTAATATTCAAATTTTTTAATATTCAACATCTTTATATTTATGTAACATCGTATGTATTGAATGATGCTATGATTGTATATATACTAACGTATCAAATTAGGAATAAATGTAGAAATCAATTATAATTACAATTATAGCACATTTAAGAATATATGTAGCATATAGTTGAAAAATGATTGCACATATAAAACATATCATACTGACACGGTATTGAGAATTGTTCTTCGAACAATTACTTTTACTCTAAGACTATGCTTTTGTTTTATAAATATCTTGTGTAATGGTGGCAAGAGATCTTTGTCACGTGCATATTCATATTACACCTATTCATCACTAGCCTTTGTCATAACATGTGATACATATACTATTTATGTGCTATGTATAGGTGATTAAAGTGCAATTTTAATACCATTATAATATTAATGTACTACATTATAATCGTTATGTGCTACATGTGGTAAAATAATGTGATACCTACATGCTATACATATTTACACGAACATATTCTTGTGCTATATATATTATCTATGTGTTTCATATAGGTGATTAATGTGCGATGTATAATATTATTATAATATTCTGTGCTACATATATCATGATATGTGCTATATGTAGTAAAATAATGTGCTATATACATGCATTACTGACAAAGAGGTACACGATAATTGTTCTGTTGAACAATTACTTTTACTCTAATAATATGCTTTTGTTTTATACATGAGGCGGACGCCTTTGGTGGCAAGAGATCTTTCTCACGATGTTAGAAGGATCGTTTTTGAGAATATTCTTCTGAGTTGGAGAGCAACCACACATCAAATTAAATGAAATTGATATCGTAAGTTATGTTTAATATATCACTATTTAGGATTCTATTTAAATGAATGAAATATAATACTAAATTTTCTATTTGTAGTTTTTCTTTCCTATATCTGGGAGCAGGAAATACTTTACAATATGCATTGATGTGAAGTGTGGTAAAAATTTGTGTTGATAGTATGAATGATCTTTGCAAGTGAATGTCAGACTGAAAAATATGACGATTTACTTACTAATTTGGTATGGTGTACATTATATTTCATTATATTTATTCATAAAAATTAACATTGATATGTTTCATACTTATTAACATTAGTTTTTATTTTTATTTTAGCGTGATATATTATCCGAATATCTAAGTTACAGAGAACAACGTTCAAAAGCTAAAATTGTGGAAAGAGGTCACTTTGAAATACCAACAATAAGATGGGGAGACAAAAGAAATTCGATTGGACAATGAGTATATTTGTTGCGACATCTTGAGACATTCATGGCGATGTTTCTAGAAAATGGGTGGTGGAATTACAACAAATCCTCACAAACAATTGTTAACCATGCGGGTCCGATACTGTGCAGAAATTATTGGTTGGGAGCATAATATAGTGAAGGATACAATAATGGCTTGTGCGGAAATTTTTTACCGTGAAGTGACTTCGGGAACAGATATGAAAGTAGAAACAATGTTATTTGGTTGATTTTTTGTTTCATAGCTACATTGAAACCACGGTATGAAACTTGGATGGTTGTTTTTTGATTTTGGTTTATTTATAACATTGAACAAATGCAATCAGATTGATATGTTGAAAGTTTTTTATGGTATATGATATGGTTCTAATTTTTATAATATATGTAGTAAAGCTGTTCATTCAATGTTTAGCCTTGTCTATCTGATTTTATGTTTATGTTTTAACTTGTTCGAGCGCATTGTTTATTAAGCGGTGATCAATATACAACATGATTGACATATTAATGAATAATATAATCTATGATACACAATCTTAAACAATGAACAAATTTATATTAATATTATATGACATTTGTCCCAAAAACAGTGCAAACATGATATATATTAATTGAATACTAATGGGTGTAATACATTGATGTAGCATAAGTTCATATATGTGTGACATATCCTATAAAAAATGAAAATATACATTGGTGTAATACATTGTCCAAACACGATTATAAGATGTAGCATATCGTTTATTTCCTAAAGCTGGTTCCTAAACTTGTTTCTAGGTGTAATTGTATATTCTGACATGTATATAGCACATTATATAAATATATGTAGCACAATTATATTGAAATATTGAAGCAGATAACTATAAGATGTAGCATATAAAAGACCTATATGTAGCATATTATTAGTATATGTAGCATATGTTATGTCGGTATGATTTGAGGATATACAAATTTTGAATAACGTGTGTAATATTATATTCTAGCATATCCTTAAATATGTGTCATATACAAATTATAAATTTTATGTAAAGATTGTTAGCATCAATTATACATGATTTTAAAATTAAATCAAATAATGAAAAATACAAAATATAACAAAGCGGCATAAAATAATTGAATAATCATTAAATGTAACAAAGCGGAATAAGCATAAAATGTATCAATTATTCAACGGATATCAATACTAAACAAATCTAAGATTTGTTGTTATTAGAGCAATTCCTAGAATCACGATTCGTTAAAGTATTACATTTCGACATTTCCTCTTGACTTGCTTGCTTCTATAGCCTTCTCCCTATTTGATTTTTCCTGTTGCACGCGCCTTTAGTACTCACTACAGGAGGCGAAGTAATCTAACGAGTTGATGGTTTAGATGAACCATATCTGCTCAAACATAGCATCTTTGGATTTTCCATTACCCTCGTGATGCACACCAAGAGAAAATTTTGCGGATGCTTCCTTAAATATAACCAACAGCTACGCTTTGTGTTGGGATCACCATCAACCAATCGATGCATTTACAAGCCTCAAAGAACAACTTGTTATTCCACTTCCATTTGAATACCATTGTTGTTTCGTTCCTAATAACATCGAACATGCATACTTTGTCCACCTCTTGCGGATATATTTTACGGTAATTCTTTCACATTCATGTTCGACATCATCAAAAAATATGGCGCACAACAATCCATTGCGTGTGTAATACTTGCATGAGCACGATATGGAGTCCTCGAAACAATCGAACTACTTCAAATATGCATCCATCGTTATCAACAAGCTGAATAACTTGACAACTCAGTTGATCAATCATAGATAATATCGACACTCATGAGCAATGACTTCAATCTCGGCTTGAACCTTGAGAATATATTATGCGTATATATAGAGGCGCATGGCGTTCGATAGGAAAATGCATCTTGAGATCGGTATACTGTTTCATCTTTGTAGTGAATTGATCATGTGTATTGCGTTGAGCATCTAGAGCACTTTCGAAATGAATATAGAATTGACTAAATCTGCGTTGGCATTGAGATCTTGCCGGAAGAAGCTGTTTTCGCTCTCGAGAAAGAGATGTAGTTTTAAATAAACCAATCATCTCACAATCGCGAAAATAAGCCGAATCAATATGAGCATAGCGAAAACATCTTACCAAACCATTTATGAGAAGACAATCCATAATCGTTGACAAAATCATTCCATAGTTGATCAAATCTTGTCGGTTCATTGATCTCGACCAAACAATGTTGTTAAATCTTTGTTTGAAATCGGGATCATCATTCAATCTTGATGGAACTTTCTCGGCAACTTTTAGCATAATATGCCACATACAAAATCTACGTGCGGTGTCGGAAGAACTACGCAATGCCTTCTTCAATGCGGGGTCCTCGTCCGTTATCATCATTTTGGAGGAAAATTCATACACTCCACAAATTTTGTAAGCAACCATGAATATGATTCAAAGTCTTCCCTAGTTAACAAGCCCGACTCAAATGTCACACACTTACCGTGATTATCTTTACGTGAGCAGGCGCAAATATCATTTTATACATGTTATATCAAAAAAAGATGTTAATTTATTAATCTATATTATAAATAATATTTGCAAAGGCTTATTAATCATAATTTAAGACAACTATAATTAATAAAAGACATCGCACATTATCAAATGCAAAAAAGAATAACATTGGCATTAAAACATCAAACTTTGATGTCTAAACACATAGCATAACGTTTTAAATTCTTAGCACGAAGTTGTAAATATGTTTCACAATTGATATTAACTATATAATATCTAATATATGATGTCAGTTTGTTAGTAAATAATCTACGTTAATTGCTGCATATAGAACATAAGGGTTATATTGTAGCACATAACTATTACACAATATCAGGTTAAAAGTAATCTGCAGTGACATTAAAATATCTAACATTGACATCAAAAATATAGCATAACGGTATAAAATCTTAGCACAATATTGTAAATATGTAGCACATAAGCAGTTGAAACAATAATCAAAAGATTTCCTTCAAAATAATATTGGACGTGTAATTTGTGATTAAAAACATTAAATATAACTTACCGTTAGTCGAATAAGTGGCATCAAATGACACGACTTCACCAAAAATATGGTAATTTACAATAGACAAAAGTCACCCAGAAAAGGCTCTTAACTTGATTCCATTCATCTTGTTGATACTCAAACTTAAATCGATACAAAACTCACGTTTGCGTTCAACCGCAACAAAATCTCGCATCAACACCATTAGAAACGCTCTCATATCACGTGCATAATTCTTGAATTCAATAGCGGTACAACCAACATCCTCAAAAGTTCAACAAGCTCTTTAAAAGTCGATATGAGCATAGGTCCTATATTAGCCCTCTGGCATTTTGCAATCATCATCTCATGTGCAGCACTAATCTTTTATTACACTTCATTAGATGTTTGTAACCATCGATACCATTTCATGATTGTGCGCCTCTATAAACATTGATACAACATAGCTACACCAAACATCTAAGCGGAATGCAACACGCCTACATCACGACCTTGTCGACATCCTCCTCCGTTTTGTAATAATAGTATGTGAATTGCTTGGAGAATTATCAACTGGTTTTTTGACACCCTCTTTATTACAAACGATATAACGCCAAACTATAGTATCGTCGTCGTATTTGACTAAAGTTGCCATACGCGTTCCAAAGCCGCATGCAACACCATACTCACGATAAAACTTTTCACCATCATTTAAGGTATTAAATACCTTTCCCACATATGGTTTCATCTCAGCAGGACAATTCGGGATAATAAGTTCATCGGAATTTCTTTGCGTACTTCCAACATCAGCTGTGAAATAATAATAATAAATAATAATTATGCAAACGTAATTCATGTAAATGCAATAAAAATACATTAAAAATGCAATAAACGATATACGGATATAAAAGGGATAATAAGATTGCCATTTAATATATATTTTGTGCGGCAATGATAAATCTGATCTTGTAGATTTATCCAACAATGCGATATATAAATTACGATGAAGCGAAACTAACAAACAAATAAAAATCGAAATCAACATCCTATGTTTAAAAATATAGAACTTAAAAATAAAAAACTAAGAGATCGACGGGAAAATTAATAACGAAAACAATCAATTTTAAAAAATTCATGTATCGTACAAGGCATATTGATACATATAAAAAACTACTCACATTTTTATCGACAAAAACAAATATGCGATGCAGAAAATCGTTGGAAAGAAAATATAATATAAGTGCAACATGAATATATTAACAGTGCAACAAACCTACAATACATGTGCAACTAAAAATCAATCAAGAACAATGATACAATATACATTAACGACTAATTACCTTGTTGTTCCAAGGAAAAAAACACGATTAAAATTAGGGATAATAAGATAACCATTTAATATATATTTATGTGCGTCAATGAGAAATACGGCGTGTTATAGTTTTATACAACAATGAAATAGTTTTATACAACAATGCAATACACAGTATTAAAAAATTGAAGAGTTATAAACCCAATGCAACGATTATATACTAATATGCAATACATACAAATTAAATGTGCAACACCAATAAATCGAAAGAAATTACCTCGCTGCTCCATGGATATAAAACTAGATGATAATTATCAACTGCGCAAATATGTAGATTTTTGCGTAATGAATAGTCTTCATCTACTGCATAATAGATATATCAAATACACTACTCCATAAATAGAAGATTTATAGATCCCTTAATTTTAGGTAATAACCGTTTATATAATGATTGGATTTACGAAATTGTCCTTCTTATGATTTGCGAAACTCAGAATTATAGCATATTTATTATTAAGTTTAGCACACCTATATTAAATCTGAATCATCGATTAATTGAGATAAATGGACAGGATTTATTCCTATTTCTCACAACATTTACCATTCCTATATGATCTATATATATATATATATATATATTATTTTTATTATAACTAAATACATAACCCCAACTTAAAACTCTTCAATTTTCTTTTCAAATTATTCCAAAACAAATATGTTCCAAATTTCATTTCAAATACTCTCAATTATGTATCTATCGGCATTTCGGTGGTTGGCGTTACTTACACCATCGACGATCGAGTTGTTTGTTGCTTCCTACTTTATAGTAAATCAGAACTAACGTCTTCCAATATAGTGATAATTGTAGAAATTCTAAATAATTATTAGAATATTATTATGCATTTAGATTATTATGGTATTCTTGTGAATTATAGTTGATTAGAATTTATTTTAGAAGCGAAAACATATGGATCCGGATCTAGACCCGGACCTGTGGATCTTATGGATGCGGATGCGGATTTAATATTTTGGGCCGATGGATGCGGGCCGGATCCGGACCAAAGCAAAAAAATCGGATGCGGATGCGGACCCAGCGGATCCGGTCCGGATCCGACTCATTGCCATCCCTACGCTCACCTGCCTCTCTCTCGTTGACGCCGCACACACAGAGCAGTCACCCTCCTCTCTCAGTCTCTCTACCTCGCGATTCACGGTAAAATCTCTTTCTGACTTTTCTGGACAGTAGCAACGACAAGAAGAGCTACCGCCATCAGCCCCGTCTGAGCAAGGCAGTCACCCTTTCCTCTCTCTACATCCGGCCGACAGCCAGCGGCTGGATAACCGCCGCCGCGGCCGCCGTGAACCTGTTCCACCCCCCACATATCATCTCTCTTGCCGTGAGCCGGCCGCCACTGACCCTGGTGTAGCAGCGGCACCACCTCCATCCACCATCGTCTCTCAACTCAAAACATCGACAACACAATAGCCGACCATCTACCCTCTATCTCACATACAAAATAGCCACACCGAGCCCACAGCCGAGAAGGCACGTGCCAAATTTGAATGAACAGGGAAGAGTTGTACTTTCCTCTATTTTAATTTGTGAACTTCCAGATTTTTTTTATTTTGTGTTGTGAGAGAAGGAATATATACTGATGTTTCTTCTTCTATTTCACATTTTACAAACTCTGCTTCCATTCCTTATTGTTTGATTCCGAGCTCACATATGCAGAGATCATGCTATGAGTTGATATGGTTTTGCTTAAGAACATTAATAAAGATAATTTACCGTGATGATAAAACGGAAGAAGAGGTGTTGAGTTAAGACAAAACTTGAAGGAAGATCATACGAGTTCAAAACCAAACTCAAGTATTTCTTTCTATATTTCTAAGTTCATGATCGTGACTCCATACTCGACGGGAATCGAAACTAAAACCATATCAACGTAGAGTGGAGTGAGACCTACTTCCTATCATTTTGGATTCTCGAAGACGACAGCTTGAAGAATTCTCCTCTTTTTCTTGTATGGGAGCCGGCGGTAATGCTGAGAAGTGGAGCTTAATATTTCTGCTCGTTTTCATTTCTCTATTAAATTTTCAGACTTTAAATTAATTAATTAGAACAGTATTTATAAAGGCCAGGATATTATAGATGTGGTAATAATGAGAAAGTGGTTTACTTGGAATATTAGATTAGATTTGACAGTATCATATGATTGAAGAACAACATGCATGAATTTAAGCTGAAGGGTATTTTTGTATTCAGTAATTTCATTGCATTCAAGCTAAGAAAAAAATTACAACCACCTCAAGTCACTTGAGCTAAAAACTGTGCACGGAAATACAATCATAGTAAAAGATAAACAAAAAACGTGATCCCATTTTTTTGTTAATAAAAAGAAACAGCTACACCCAATATGATCAAGTATCAAATCTACGGCTCCTGTTCATAGTTATGAAACGGCAGAGATAGAAAGATGGATGCAATCGATATAAATTGGTTCAGCTTCAGCTCGTTAAATTTTTATTGAACACCGAAAAATAGTTCCAGCAACCATTTAGGCCTTCCATATTCCATCATGAAACAACCTTTCAAAACTCCTATTACGAAACCACATCCATATCCCAAAACCACAGGTCGCCAAGTAAATCCATTGATAAAATTGGAGTCATCGTCACTTTCTTGAGGCGACATGGAAAGTTGCTCGCATTTTCTGGTCAACGGAAATCCGCATAATCCCGAGTTCCAAATGTAGGAGCTATTGTCAAATGTCTGAAACTGGCCGCTAGATTGAGGTATCTTCCCAACAAGATCATTCACTGAAAGATTTAACACTGAAAGAAAATTCAACGTTGTTAGTTGCAGAGGAATCTCACCACTCAAATGGTTCCAAGATAGGTCCAAAGATTCTAGGGCTTTCACGTTTCCAAGAGATGATGGTATATGCCCAGTGAGACTGTTATGAGACAGATTCAAATACTTCAGTGAATTAAGGTCTCCAATGGATTCTGGAATACTCCCACTGAAATTGTTCTCAGACATGTCAATAGATGTGAAGGTTTTCAAGATCCTCACCACTGATTGCTCTGAGCCTTTCAAAACAAAATCCATTGATTCCTCATACTTGCTGAACCAGTTAGTCTTTTCTGAAACATTTTCCTTGACATTCATCATGGCTGGAAATGTAGTCAAATATCTAGTGGGCAGGGAGCCACTAAATTCATTTTGAGATATATCCAACACTTGTAACTTGTGAAATGGAGCTTCAGTCATCTCTGCAGCGGGCAACATGCTGCCATTAAATCTGTTATAGCTCAAAACAAGGACTCGAAGATCGACAAGAGTCTGCATCCAAAAGGGAAACCCGTCTTGTATTTTGTTGCTTCCAATGTCAAGAACTTGTAGCTTCCCACAATTTGCTAGGGATTGTGGAAGTGTTCCTTCCAGATGATTGCTGTTGAGGTTGAGAGACTCGAGAGCGCAACCCTTTGCAAATGACGGTGGAATGAAGCCATGAAAGTCATTTTCCTTCAAATGCAAAACCTGCAAAGATTTACTCAACTCTCCCAAACACTTTGGAATTGACCCCTCCAAATTGTTATTCGATAGATGGAGGTGTTGGAGGGATCTTAATTTGCAAATGGATGGTGGAATCTTTCCAATGAATTTGTTTTTAGCCAAGTTGAGATGAATTAAGTTGAGGAATCTTCCAATATGGGGTATGTAACCTTCAAAAAGGTTACTGGAAAGATCGATAGACCGAATGTTGGCCGTGAACAATTCTCCAGGAAGTGTACCTGAAAGATATAGCAAGTTGGTATTTGATACTTAACATGATATTATTAGAAGGTAGGACCGTAGGAGTAAATTTGTCGATTTTCGATGATCACATCATGAAATTAATCTCGATAGTAATTACAATTATTACTCTAATGAATTGCCTTTTATATTTCGAGTCTTAAGTTGATAAAACTCCTGAAATTTAAACTAACTAATACTTGAATAACAAAGTTCTACATATATTGGTGAAGAACATATATATATATATATATATATATATATATATATATATATATATATGCGTCCCTAGATCCTAAGTTTTCCAGCCAAAAGTTAAGGCAAAAATAACTAGAACTGTGTTCCTTTTTCTTTTTGCGTCAGGGTACCTTTTCATTCCCATAATTATGATATATACTAATGATGAAACATACCTTATAATAGTTATAGGTCTAAAATTTTACTATAAACAAGAATTCAATTTGGACTCAAGGAATATTATTAGAAACAACTAAGAACAGGGGAAGATTATTGCTTGAATTAGTTATAAACAAAAACAGAAAATTCATACTACGATGGAAATAGAGAGAGCTTAGTGCCCAAAGCTAGAAAAGAGGTAGGAACCATACCACTCAAAGCATTCTTCTCGAGGGATAATGCCGTAAGTGATTTCATGTTGAAAATGACTGGAGGCAAATGGCCGATAAACTTGTTGGAAGCCATGTATAACGCAACTAAATTATTGAGGACACCAATCTCTTTTGGAATAACACCTATTAAAAAATTGAGAGTCATTTTAATCATCAAAACTTATACTCCCTCCATCCCATTAAAAGTGACTCATTCCAAAAAAAAAGAAGAATTATTTTCACACAAAAAAGTACCTAAAATTTTGAGAACTACTATTTTTATACACAAAACACAATATTACTTAATTTACGTGTTCAAAAATAACGTGCCACTTTTAAGGGTATGGGTGAGTATAAAATTATGCAGCCATGTACTTTTGGATAAAATGATATAACTGTCAGAAGTCTTATATAGTAAACAAGTGTAATTCTATTATTTGATATTTTCATTTTGGATATAAATCATCAAAAGTTATAGGACCCTTTCAATTTGGTATAAGATGGAAAAAGAGATCCTTCTGCATACATTTGTGGATGTGACCAACAATTTGGTATTTTATTTTTTTGAACACATATAGGACCCTGTACTGATTGTTAATTGTCAAAAAGGTAACGAAATAAAAAAGTTAAAGAGATGCAAACCTATAAGGAAGTCCAACTTTTATTTTATTATTTTAGCAAAAAAGATTAGAGTATTTTCAGTTGTCAAGTGACGTATGAGAAGTTTTACTAGTACTAAACGGGGTTCAAAGTATGTACAGATTTCAAAGCTTGGCTAGTTTTCGGATCAGGGTTCAATTTATTTACAGGTCAATTTTAATTGTGTACAGAAAATTTAAGTATATTATTTGAAGGTATGTAAGTGAAAATTTGAAGTAGGGGATGACTGCATGAGTAAAACTTTGAGTGATGCTATTCGGCCATAATGTGGCTGGCCATAATCAACTTTATTAAATGAAAAAACCATTGATTTAATTTTTGATCTATTCAAAAATTTCTTTTACATTAAAACCATCTCATGGAATTACAATTTTGCACCTATCGAATGAAAATTTTAATTTTAAATTTTAATTTAATATTTTTCAGAATAGGTGGGAAAAGGGTGTGTGTGGTAGTAGTAATGTGGTAGAATAAACTTTATTGTAAAACTTTCTAGATTGATATACAACCTAAAAAGCTATACTAGAAATAAAAATCTTACCGGTTAAAGTATTGTTGATGAGGTATAATTCCTTGAGTGCTTTCATCTTCCCAATTTCTCTTGGCAATGTCCCATTGAGAGTGTTATTTATTAGGGAAATATACTCCAAAGAAGACATGTTAAAAAAGGTAGGAGGCAATGGGCCTGTCAACTTGTTAGAATCCAAGGACAAATTTAGTAGATTATTGAGACGGCCAATTTCATTTGGAATAACACCTATAAAAATGTAGAATCATCAAAACTCAATCCACTTATCAAATTATTAGTGTGTAACCTGTCGAAATTCGACAAAAAATTATATTACTTTGTATCTGTGATTATAAAAAATAAAATATTTACGTATAAAATATATGTTCATTTATTATCAAAATCCGTATAATAATATTCAAATATTATAAAGTAAATATTAATAGTACATAGTATTAAAATAAATCGAGCATCACTAATTGTGAAAATATTAAAAATGGAGAAAATAACTAAACATTTAAAATATGATGAAATTAAAAGTAGGTTTGAAGATTAATGGTCGCAATCACTTTAAACATTCATAAGCATGCTGATAAATGTTTGTACCTGTCTACAATACATATACACACACTCGTCTTAAATCCGATTAGTTACCCAAACTCGTAAATTTATAAATATAAGTTATTACAGTGATTGTAATTTATATGCACGTACATATCCAAAATCTGATTGAAAAATGATTATATTACTCGTTCTTGTCCCAAAAATACGTGCTAACTACCGAAATTTATTTAAATTATAAATATAAGTTGTTACATAAATTATTTATTTGTTTGATAATTACTCGAACATTCTGAGAATAAACATTAATTAATATAAATAACAAAAAATTTAAAAATAAAGAACATGTATAGCATATACATAGACATCCATCTCACATTTGATTAATTACCTGAACCTATTTAATTTTATGAAGTTTATGAGAAATTCATGCTAGATTCGAAATTTGTTTAATTTTTAAAAAATATATATAATTTTATTTCTGTTTTGAATTGGTGAAGTCTCATGAAAAAATTAAAAATAATATTAGAAAAAATAAATTAAATTTCTCAATTAAGAGATATAACTATTTATTTGGCCAATTAATTAATTGACCAAATTAAATTGATAATGCAAAATAATTGTCACACTTTGTGATGGAAAAATACATACAACTATTTATATAGGTTTGAGTCTGATTATAAATGATAATTTGCTAATTTATTGCTCTAGCTTCTATGGATTCACATTATTTGACAAACTTAAATACTATTGACTAAAGTAACCTTAAGAAAATTAAACTTTCAAAATCAATTTTTCAATAAAAAATATAAGTATTTTTTGGTCAATTAATTAATTAATTGGTTGGATTAAATTAGGGTATAAAATAATTATGGGATGAGAAAATATATATTGATTTTAAATTTTTGTAAATAGATAAATGCAATCAAAAAGTACTCTCTTAAAATATTCTTATAACTTATAATATTAGACAAAAAGAACAAATTCAATTTCTTGTTAGTTTTGCTCTGTGGACCAATGAAAAATATTTTAAACTAATTATAGCATCATCCATAAGGTGGCATTAAATAGATAGTTTAAAATTGAAAAATATAACTATTTATTTGGTCATCTAACTAATTAATTAGCCAAAATTAAATTAGTGGTGAAAAATAATTGTAGGATGAGAAAAATATACATTGATTCTAAGTATATATATATATATATATATATATATATATATATATATATATATATATATATATATAGGAGATGGATCGGTAGGAATGGATAATTTGGTAGGAAATAAGAATGAATCTGGGCCTTTGATTTGCTATATCAATGGTTGAGATTTAATTTTAGGTGTCTTCTACAGTTTTGTGTTTTGTGTGCTACACGGATTATTGTCAAAGACTATAACTCTTCTTATGCTACGTTGCAATGAAAGATGTGCTAAACTAATATATTTAGCTATGTCTACGAATGGATGAAATATGTGCTAAACTAACATATGCAATATAGTAATACGATTGTCTTCTACACAAATATGAAAGATGTGCTACTATTCCTATTTTCGTACATTAAGAACTTTCTCACCATAACTAACCCCTATATATATATATATATATATATAAGTTGTTCAATTTATGGAGTATGATTAGAAATCAATGTGAGATAAGATATTTTAGTTTGATTAGAATTAGAATTTAAAAGACATTAAATAGAGAATTTAGATAAATAAGAATGGGGGAATATAATGGTGCCACATAAGATATGAGGATGATGTAACATTAAGTTTCACTAATCTTATTATTTATTGATAAGAAAAGATGCTACAAGTGAGATTTTTAAAAAGATAGTAAAATTCTCTACTTATTGTGATGCACTTTGAGTTCTAAATGAAATTAATAAGTTTTGTCTGTCATACATTCAATTGTGATTTTAGAAATGACCATTTATATCCGAAACAAACTGACCAAAACCACCCTACTGAATGTGATCTTGTACTGCATTTCTTATAAAACCTGTTCAACAATTTGGTTCGAACTGAAACCAAATCGTGGCCAAAATTGTTAGTAACTAATTAAATGTAGAAATTGAATGAAATTTATCTCATATAATCAAATACGACGACGATGATGATGATAATTTTTTTTCAATATTATGCGGTAGTTGTGTTTTTGAACACTTTTGAGAAATTCAGTATCCTTCCAATAGTTTGTACATTTTCTATAAAGTTTCTTTCAATATATATAATTTTCTATATTTTTTGAATTATTAATCCTATATGAGTTATTAATAAGCTTTTAAAAGAACTTATAATTCTTATGATTTATATATGCTATACGTTTTATTACTAAATTTTTGTGAATACTTTTCTCAAAAACAAAATATCCAATTTCTCCATAAGGAATAAGTTTTGCCATATTAATTTCTTGAGGTTTTTATATGAACTTTTTAAAATTTAAAGGTTTAATTTTTATATGAGTTTTCTTGAAAATAATTAGTTTTTTTTAATATATAATTTTCCCATTCTTATAATCTTGCTTATATTATGAATAAGTGTGTTCTCATTAATTTATTCATGAGTCATAGAAGATATAGTTTCTTAAAACAATAAAGAAGTAATGATAGTTCTTTTTTCTTTTGGAAAGGAACGACTACTTTTGATGAAGAGAAAGACAGCACACAATTTTTTTTTTTAGGTCAATTAATACAAAAATTTTAAAGGCTACGTCACGGTGGACTCGAACCCGAGACCTTTGGCCTCGGGTATTAACCACTCTACCATTAGGCCAACACACGCATACAAAATTTTAATCTTTTACCACTTCATCTAACAATGACAATTGCTAAAACTTAGGCTATTGGGCAAGGCATAAACTTTGCTGCGCCGTCCGCAAAGTTAGTGTAAATTATTAATTAATCATTAAGTTAATAGCTAATTAGGAGTAAGTTAATAGCTAATTAGGAGTTAATTAAGGATTTATTGGAATTTTAATAAGGTTTTAATAATCACTAATTAGAATTTATTAATATTAATTATAATTTATTAATTTCTAGTTAAAATTTATTAATTATAATTAGAATTTAATTATAACACATGCAAGCTCATTGAACAAAAACCACTTTGACCTTCCTAAATTTTAGTTAAAAGATAAAGAAAACTACAAAGCTCTGATTTTATTTTATTTTTCGTGATGATACTTATACAATTTAAGTTTAATATTCTAAATTGTAAATTAAGTCTATTTGGAACTGTTGAGCATTAATTTTTAACCAATCTCATCTTTTGTGCATTAATTTTTTTATCATGTAAATTATACTAGTAAACCAAATGCGTAAAAAATATTAAGTGATAAATGATGGCAATTTGTTTTAGTTATTCTACTAATTCCATTGTAATTGGTTTTCTAAATTATTTTAGTACATGACATGATATAAAATATTACATTTCATTTTGTATTATACCATCACTTAATTTTAGTAGTTAATAATTATATCAATTTTTTTTAGATTTAAAAAAAAAAATCAAACCTATGATTGTATAGTATTTTCTACTCTCCCCATCCACAAAAATTGTTTACTTATTTCCTCTTTGGACCTTCAACGAAAAATATTTATTTTTCTTTTATGGACATAGACCCCACATAATCCTCATAACTTTTCCCCCTATACTACCCATTTATTTACAAAAAAAACATGATGTGGCCTACCTTTTGAATTCCATTTAACATTAATATACTCATTTTTTATCCAATATTCTTTACAATTGTGGGTCCCTTCTACTATTTCTATTCATTCTGATTTATTAAAACTCCTCACTAAAATTTGTAAGCGAATTTTGTGGACGGAGGAGTAATATTTATACTTATTCATTAAATTATTCATTTCGACAATGAGACTCCTAGTTTTTAACACCCTAGCCTACAATTGAAAGACTACGTAACTTTCTTTTATTGATAAACAAGACAATTAATATAGATTAACAAAATAAAAGAGCTGAGCTAGAAAAGGACAGAACCATACCACTTAAAGCATTATTATCAAGGAATATATAACGAATGGCTGTCATGTTCCCAATTTCTTTTGGAATTGATCCATTAAGTCCGGTGGATGCCATGCTAAATGTCTCTAAATTCTTAAGATGCCCAATATCTTTTGGAATATCACCTGTGAAATAAAAAATTCATAAAAAAAAAGTAGATCAAATTTAGTAATAAGTAGTTGGTTTAAAAAAAATCAGTAATATGTAATTAAATCTATATCGGGAAACATGATAATAAATTTTAGCCCATGTATAACTAGGAGGGGGTAGCATTTTAGTCACGTTAGTAACTTAATTAGTACAGGAAGTGAGCAAATTTAGTCCTTAAAACTTTCAAAACTATGCTATTTTTTTCCACTAACTTACTATTTGTGCTTGAGAACATGAAATTTAGGACCTTCAAATGATAACACTTCAAATCTTAATTGATTTCTAGTTTCTTAGAAAATTGGCAGTCTCTTGTTCGGATTCCATGCGGACGCTCTCGATTAATAATTAATTATTTATAAAATAATATTTAATTAAAGTTAAGTATTAATTAATCATGATTATGATTAATTAAGTTCAATTAGAATTTATTAGTCTCAATTATAATTTTATGGTTGATTGATTCTCAATTATAATTTATTTAACTGCAGTATAAATTCGATTTTGATCAATCGACCACGTACGACTTTGCACCTCAACCCAAATTTCTAGCAAATTATACTCGGAGCATAATTTGCATTTTCCATTTCTTAGGCATTTTGAGTCAGAAAAATAATTGGAAATCTATCACAACAACTTAAAATAAGAATATATTTTTCTCTTAACGTCATTGTTTAAAAGTAGAAAAAAAATATTGTTTAATATTTTTAGTAACAAAAAACATACAAATAATCTTATTGTATTTTATCATGCAGGTTAAATGCATAAATTATTTTCTTTAAACAAAATAAGCTTTTTTAGTTATAATATTTAAAGGTTCATCATCTAGACTTTCAAAAACTAAGATCAACTTAATCAAATCAAAAGTATTGACGACCTTTGAGATCGTATATCTCACTTGTATACTACTCTTGATGTTTTTGATCATTCCTCACTTTCATTTGTTTTAGTTTAATTTTACAACTGTTAGTTTAGGTTTATTAATCATTTCATAATTAGAATATATAAAGTTTTTAATTTCAATTCCTAGTTAGCATATATTAAATAGAATGATTACATTATAATTAGTTTTTATTTCATAATAATTTATTAATATTAATTTGAAGATGGTATGCAACTGTGTGAAACCAAAAGTGTGGATATACGATCTTATCCCAACTATTGTCAGACAAACTTTAATCATTTTTTTACATCGCTACGCAAAAGATACCTAAAGAGTTTGTTTCAACAAACCCTTCTGCGAATCATTTTTTTTTATCTATTTGTTAAAGTAGCCGCCCCATTAGCCATAAAAACATTTTCTTATCATGATGGTTGAAATAGAATAGAAAAATTTCACTTCAGAATGCGAGAGGAGCATACTTAATTAATTAGAAAATTTAGATTTAGTGTGGTCCCTATATTTTCTATTTAAGTATGGTGCTCACATATCCTCAAATAAGGGCGTCATCACATTATTATTATTATTATTATTATTATTTAGTAATTTTCAATTAAAAATTGAGAAGCACTCCTGTGTCGTGCACTGCACAGAGCGCGTGGGTCGGCCCAGGTCTGTCTCGGATCCGACCCGACCCAAATTCAATCTGTTCACATTTGTTCATAAACATTGTCACTTTTTTTTGGGTTTTTGTCAATTAATACAAAAATTTTAAAGGCCGTATCACGGTGGACTCGAATCCAAGACCTTTGGCTTCAAGCATTAATCACTCTACCACTAAACCAACACACGCACACAATATTGTCACTTTTATTTATTAGCATTGTTACTTTTATTTAAAACAGTTGGTACTTTTACTAGAATCATGTTTTTTTGGTAAAAGATAGAAAAAATATTTAGAAAACTACATTCACTTTTTCTAATCAGAACCTCACTTTTATTCATAACAACTTTGTACTTTTATGCATAAGTAACTTTTATCCAAAATACTTTTAATTCAAAAAAACTTTTTCTTTTATTCATAAAAACTATTTATACTTTTATTCAGACCATTGTTATTTACATGTATGACGGATCACGAGTCAGGTTTTCTGGTCAGATCCGACCCAACCCCGAGAGTCATAGGGCCGAGCGTACTAGAGTTTTTGTATTAAAAACTTATTAACTTTTAATTATAATTTATTAATTATAATTGATTTTAACAAGGACGCACATCATGCAAACGGATGCATAGAAGTGTGCTTCCATCATGTATTTACTCACAAATACATCACTGTGGCCTTGGGGTAGAAATGCGGAGTGATCGCGGTGCAGAGGCATGGACAAGGAGGCGGCTCGATTAAGGCTTCAAAGCGGAGGGTACATGAATGAACCAAACACACCGGAATGAGAGGATTCGAGAATATGCGGTATGGGATTGCATATTCAAGGAGAGCTTAAAGGATTTGATATGTCTACTCATACCAACAAGATGCATCTTCTTTCTAGTCCATCTCATAAAACTCTAAAGTTAAGCGTCTTGGCTTGGAGCAATTGTGGGATGGGTGACCCCAGGAAGTTTTCTCGGGGTGTGTGAGTGAGGACAAAGACACCGAAAAGACTCGTGTTGATTGTGGGGTCGGTAGTCAATCCGAAGCCGGTCGTTCACGAGATGGTATCGAGCCGAACCTCCCGAGACGGTGTGGTTCGGGGACGAACCAGCGGAAGTTGGTGGGCATGTGGCCGGGGTAGAAATCTGGTGATCGCGGTGCTGGAGGCATGGACAAGGCGGCTCCGATTAAGGCTTCAAAGCGGAGGGTACATGAATGAACCGAAACACACCGGAATGAGGATTTGAGAATATGCGGTATGGGACTGCATATTGAGGAGAGCTTAAAGGATTTGATATGTGCTACTCATACCAACAAGATGCATCTTCTTTTCGAGTCCATCTCATAAAACTCTAAAGTTAAGCGTCTTGGCTTGGAGCAATTGTGGGATGGGTGACCCGAGAAGTTTTCTCGGGTGTGTGAGTGAGGACAAAGCACACCGAAAAGACTCGTGTTGATGCAGTGGGGTCACCGTCAATCAGGAAGCCGGTCGTTACATCACCGTAAGCGTAGTAAAGCAAGAAGAAAAGGCATTCCTAGAAAGATCTAATATGGTACTATAAATGACTAAGAGGGTATTTGGCTAAGTTTATTTTAAAGAGCTTATAAGCTCCAAGAGTTTATAATATGTTTCAAGAGCTTATAAGTTGTCCAAATGTTTAAATAACTGAGTTTATAAACTAGATAAAGAATCGTAAGTTAGAGAAAAAATCATAATTAAAGAAAGAAAATTGATTAGAGATTAAGTTGATAGTATATATATAAAAAAATAACAAATCATAATAAGGTTATTTTGGTAAATTCATTATTACTTATAAGCTTATGAAAAAAATAAGTTAAGGTTGATAATTTATTTTTAGCGGAACTTATATGTTCATTTAAGATCTTATTTTACCAAATACTTTATAGGAACTTAGAAGCTATTAAACAACTTATAAGATGTTTTGAAGAGCTTATAAGCTCAGTCAAACACCCTCTAGATAAAACTTCTCAACTCCACTGATTGTTGCAAAAAAATAGATAAAGAAAAAGTTCTCAAGAGGTAGAACATACCAGTTAAAGTATTATTGTAAAGATATAATTCTTTAAGGGCTGTCAAGTTCCCAATTTCTCGAGGAAGTGCTCCAGTAAGTTTAGTCGATTCCATCGATAATGCATTTAACATGTTAAGATGACAAATCTCTGCTGGAATATTACCTGTGGGACAATATGTGACCGAATAAAACTCACACCACATAAAACGAATAAACCATAGTTGAAAAATCACATAATCAAATGGAATGAAAACCATTAACTTACATATAGATCGACAAAAACAAAAGATGAGGGAAATAAAACAAGATTAAATATATAGATAAGAACAAATATATATATATACATACCTGTTAAACTGTTGAACCCAAGGAATAATTCCGTTAGCAGTGTCAAGTTCCCAATATCTCTTGGCACCTCTCCAACCAAGTTGTTGTTGTACAAGGAAAGACGTTCAAGGTTTGAACATTGGCCCAAGCTCGATGGTATTTCTCCAGACAACTTATTGAAAGATACACGAAGCAGTTTGAGGTTGTGAAGATTGTGTTTGCACATGTCGATTGGCAACTCACCTGACAAAGCATTACCTCTTAAAGTGATTACTTCTAACAGTGATAAGTTGAAGATGGATGGAGGAATGGGGCCATACAAGAAGTTCTCATTCATATCTAGAGAAACAAGAGAAGAAAGATTCCCGATTTCCGGAGGAATGGTGCCTACAAGTTCTGAATTAGAGATATTCAACCCAATCACACGGTTATTGAGTGAATCACAAGTAACTCCTATCCACTTACAAACAGAGGTTTGGGTACTCCAATTTTTTCTCAATAAATTGTGAGGATCTGATGTGATATGAGATTTTAAGGCAAGAAGCGAAGAACGATCGGTGTTGATATTAGTGTTGGCTAAGCCGCAGTCCATTAAACAATGAACCGCTAAAAGACGAGCAAGTAAGAAAATTTGGGAAAACATCTCTTTAAGACTTCTTTTTGCGCGGGAAAATAGGATTAAGGGAGGGAGACCTTAAATAGCCGCTGCAGTAACTGACAAAAAAGAGGTTGTTGTGGCAAAGTCATTAAAGAATCATCTATTACAAATATTAGTAGAAAACATGTATGCTTAATCTTTTATTCTAATAATCTATATCTACTTTTTATTATTAAAGACTTGCACAGACTATGCGAGTCTAAGTCAAAAGCAAAACCTTAATACTTTCCACCTACGGGCTACGACGATGTTTCTGTAATCAATTTTTGGGCTGCAGAATTTCCAATCTTGACCAAACGTTTTTCTCGAGAGGTAAAAGCATTGGAGGAATCGTCGCGAGAAATTTGATGCCGTGGAATCCATAAAAGAAACAAAAGAATAAAAGTCGAACATTTTGATGGAAAAGTCTATTCCAACGAGAGAATATTGTTGCAACTTTTGATTAATTATTATTATTATTTTGGAATTTTGGTTATTCCTACAGGAAGAAATTTGTTGGAAACTACCAACGAGAAATATTGTTGCAAGTTTTGATTAGTTGTTAGTTTTTCGTAATATCGGGGTAACAAAAATTTTAAGATAAAATAATTTTTACTATTTAGGAATTGAAACATAATGTTTTGATGAAACTTAGGAGTTTTATAATTTTTCTAACGTGTAAGAAGGAAAAGTTCCGGTTCGATCACTTTTCGATTTTCACTTTTAAGTTCTTACATTAATTTAGAATAGATACTCGATCAATTTTTTTAGATGCATAGTAAAATGAATTAATTATCTTATGCTCAGTTTATAACATAAATTAATTAATAAACATTTATACATTCTACTAGAGAATAAATATTGACTTACCTTTATATATTCGAAGTTGAGTCGAATTTGTACTTAGACTTACGAATCCATGTATTTAAGATATCATACGTTCATTAATTGTTTATAGTACTATAACTACTTAAAACAATTAATCTCTTTAATTTTTTAAGTAGTACCATTCAATCTTATTATTGTACTTGAACTAACTCAACCTATAGGATTTAATACAATAAACATTTTGGATTTCTTAAGAGGAAGTCATCATCCTAAACGGATACGGTGACTCGATACAGGTAACCAGCATGATATACAAGTACTGCCACCACCCCAGATGCAAAAAATCTTGGGTTATCACATGTAACTCTCACACATAACAAGTCAAAGTAATGGTCAATAACTCATACCCATCTGAAATCTTATCGAGGTTGAGATCAACGTAAAATCATCGAGATCTAGTTTCTTCATTACGATTAGATAGAAGAACTCATCTGACTATGATATATGAATACGTCAAGACGTACAAGTAAAGACAATTTGATGACGAGTTGTCGGTATAGGCTGTAGTATAGAGAAAAAATAACTTGACTTGGTTCCTTGTCTATGTTGGTACGTCTTGACGTATTGATGGATCACAGTGAGATAAATTCTTCTATCTGACCATCGTGAAGAATCTAGATCTCGACGATTTTACGTATAGATCTAAACCTCAATAAGGTTTCATGTGAATATGAATTACAGACCATCACTTTGACTTCGTATAGGTGATGGTTACATGGGATAACCCAATATTCTCTATTTCTTGGATGGTGGTAGTACTTGTATGTCATGCTGGTTACATGTATTGAGTCACCGTATCCATTTAGGATAATGACGTTCCCTTAAGGAGCTCAAAAAGACTATTGTACTAAACCCTGCAGGTTGAGTTAGCTCAAGTACAATATAAGTTTTAGTGGTACTACTTAAGGAATTAAATATATTAATTATTTTAAGCAGTGAGGATGTTATAAATAATTAATGAACGTGTGATATCTTAAATACGGGGATTCGTAAGTCTAAATACAAGTCCAACTCAACTTATGTAATAAATGGGTAAGTCAGTATGTGTTGTCTAGTGAAATGAATAAATGTTTATGAATTAATTTATGTTTTGGGCTGAACATAAGATAATTAATTCATTTAAGGCTCATCTTTATTCCTTGTATTTGATCACTGGACTGTTCCATTAAGGCATATTGCCTATGAAATTTTCGACCATCGCTATGGAATCCAACTAGAATTCTTTTCTGATTATTGTATTATTTATTTAATACATCTCATAATCTAGATAGATATTATCTGATACTCCCTCCGTCCCGCTTAAAGTGTCACATTTCTTTTGGGCACGGTTATTTAGGAGAAAGGTATAAAGTAGTTAAAGTGTTAAAAAGTGTGTAGGGTCCACACTTTTTGAAGAGATAATTATTTCCTAAAATAGAATGAGACATTTGTAATGGGACATGACTGATAACAACCCGCGTCCCTTTTATCTTTGTCGTGGCGGATGCCACGTGGTCGTGGTCTGTAGATCTCCTCGTCTTGGCCAAAACCTTTCATACTTGTCGTTGATCATCCATGGCATAGGCTCTTCTCCGTTTCGACCGACTTCGCCCGATTTCGACTTTGGTTGCTGGCTCGACTTAATTCATGAGCTCGGCGTCAGTCACGAACTCAACCTTGTCTGCTCCTTTCTCTTTCCTCGAATCTAGTTTCGCTTACGAGCTCGACTTTGGTTGCGAGCTCGGCAGTCTTGAGCTCGGCTTTTGATTACGAGCTCGACTTTTGATTACGAGCTCGGCAGTCTCGAGCTTGAGTGTGGTCAGTTCTCTCTTCTGGAGCTCGGCTTCAAGACTTCGCTCCGGTATCCTCAGTTTCCACTTTACCTTTGAGCTTTGACTTCGTTTTTCGAGTTCGACCTTGCTCGCATTACTCCAGCCTTGTTCATTCTATCCTTCCTTGTATTTGAAGTCAAGCTCGCTCACGAGTTCGGCCTTGTTTGCGTTCGACACGGAGCTTGGCCGACTCGTGGACTTGACATCGTCTTCACTGCCGTTCTTCCTGCTACATGCCATAGATTGATTAAATAAAGCTTTAAAAAGAACATAAAACCCCTTAGAAGCGCCCAACTCAATCCTACACGCACACACACGAAAACAAAACATAAACACACCAAACAACACAAACACACGAACAGAACACACAAAACTCAAGGTTATTATCATCAAAAAGGTTACATAATAACTCTTTTACAAGAGTTATCACTCACAAAGGTCGAAGTACCAAAACCAAAACAAGTTAAGATAGGCCCTAAAACTATTGATTGCATCTTCACAGGATATGCAAACAATCGTAGCGCATATCGTTTTTGGTACACAAGTCAAAAATACCTGACATGCATGAGGGAATGATCATAGAATCAAGAAATGCTATATTTTTTGAGACTATATTTCCCAATAAAGAAAAGAATGACGCAAGTTCTAAGAAGAGAACTTATGAAGAAAACTCGTCAGAAAAACGAGTTCTTTGGTCCAGAAAAACGAACAAAAACTGCAAAGTTCTTTGGTCCAGACTTTGTGGTTTATTCGTTGGAAGATGATCCTAAGACAATCGAGGAAGCATTGTCTTGTCCTCATGCTTCTCTATGGAGAGAAGATATCAATAGTGAAATTGAATCTATCTTGAATAATCGCACTTGGAAAATCTTTGACCTTCCTCCTGGTTGCAAACCTTTAGGATGCAAGTGGATTCTAAAGAGAAAGTTCAACGCCGATGGAACTATTGATAAGTACAAAGCACGTTTGGTAGCCAAGGGTTACAAACAAAAGGAAGGGTATGACTACTTTGATACATACTCACATGTTACAAGGATTACATCCATAAGAACGCTACTTGCTATAGTTGCGTTGCATAACCTTGAAGTACACCTAATGGATGTAAAACAGTATTTCTAAATGGGGATTTAGAAGATTAAATTTATATGGAACAACCTGAAGGGTTTGTTATCCCCGGACAAGAAAACAAAGTTTGCAAACTTGTGAAGTCTTTATACGGACTTAAACAAGCACCCAAATAATGGCATGAGAAATTTGACCAAGTGATGATGTCAAATGGATTCAAAATTAATGAATTTGACAAATGTGTTTACATTAAAGGGATATCTGATAATTTTTTCATTGTATGTCTTTATGTTAATGATATGCTCATAATGGGTAGTAATCATGATATAATCATGAATACTAAAGAAATGTTGAAGAGGACATTCGATATGAAAGACTTGGGGATAGCTGATGTGATTCTAGGAATTAAAATTTCTAGAACACATGAAGGAATTGTCGTATCACAATCTCACTATGTTGAGAACGTGCTTAAGAAATTCAAAGCTTATGATCTACCCCTGCTAAGACACTGTTGATTTAAGTCTACACTTAGCCAAAATCGAGGAGACCGATATCCCAATTGGACTATGCTAGGGTCATTAGAAGTCTAATGTACTTAGCAAATTGTACAAGACCCGACATAGCATATTCAATTAGCAATTGAGTCGGTTCACAAGTAATCCAAGCAAGGATCATTGGACCGCATTAACTAGAGCTCTAAGGTATTTAAAATACTTTGAATTATAGTTTACACTACACAAGATATCCAATTGTTTTGGAAGGATACTGATGATGCAAATTGGATATCGATCATAAAGACTCCAAATCCACAAGTGGATTCGTGTTCACCATAGGTGGAGCAAAGTGTCATGGAAATCTTCTAAGCAAACTTGTATAGCTCGATTTCACGGTGGAATCAATTCATTGCCTTGACAAAGTGGCGAAGAAGTCGAATGACTACGAAATTTCTTAGAGGATATTCCTCGATGGGAAAACCCGTACCTCCGTTATGGTGCATTGTGATAACATGTCGACCATAGGGAGAGCTAAGGAAGCATGTACAACGGTAAGTCTCGACACATTAAGTCGAAGACACAATACCGTTAGACAATTGATCACGATGGTATAATGTGTATTGACTATGTAAGGTCAAAAGACAATATAGCGAGATCCATTTACTAAAGGTATTAATCGTGATCAATTATACTGATGCGATAAGGGGAATGGGATTAAAATCCACGCTTAAAGAACGTTCATAATGGTAACTCAACCATGATGATTGGCAGGGCTGGGTATCTGGTTCGGTTAACCGAACCAAATTTTCGGTTACCCGAAATCGAAAATACAGTATGGATACATACCGATAACCGAACCAATCGGTTATTCGGTTAACCAAATAATCGATCAACCGATCGGTTATTTGGTTAACCGAATAACCGTTTTTTAAATCCAACTGTTTTTTTACAACCAAACATGCTGCATATTATAAAAAGCCTCAAACATGTTTTATCTATCTTGCTAAATTCAAAATTTTCCTCTGTATATGGTTGTATAATTTTGGACCATTCAATTCACCACAAGGGACAAGTCTAGTCTGCATAAAAAAATGCCCAATTTAATTCAAATTTAACAATTAATTAAGCATCACTACCCATGCCATAACATTCAATAACTTTGAGCAACCCCAAAGAAATTGGACCATTACCAGCGCATTCATTAATATATCATCCTTAACATGTGAAATGATTATCAAGAGGCATCTCTTACTCTCTGCAATCCAATTAATTATAATGCATATTAACCTAACATTATTGCGGATGAAGCCCAGAAAGGATTGAATTTCACTGCTGACATTGGGAAAATCTTTTCTGTCACATTGTAGCAGAACAAATGTTAAATCAAAATATAATTTTTTTCATCTTCTCACAGTGATTAAGCCCAAAGGGTGGACGTGTGCAGCCGGACGGCCATGTGCAGCGAGGAAGGCCGTGTGCAGCACAGCAGCAGGACGGCCGTGTGTGCAGCAGGACGGCCGTGTGTACATGAGGACGGACGTGTTCAGTGCAGCGAGGAAGCGAGGACGATGCACAATGATGTCACATTGATGTGGATGTGCAGCGAAGGGACGAGGGCGGTGCGAGCATCGATCTGGAGGTCCGAGGTGAGCTGGCGGTGGCGGCCGAGCAGGAGCAACGATGGGCGACGGTGGAAATGGGGCACGACGCAAGTTTGGTGGGAGAGGGCTCGATGCAGATTGCAAACTAATTGAATCTCAAATTGGGCCGGCTAGCTGTCGGTGGGAGGTGGGAGATGAACGGAGCGCCGGCTAGCTGTCGGTGGGAGGGAGAGGTGGCACGGTGATGGTGGTGCGGGAATTGAATGAAGTGAAATTATAATTTCTAAACTAGGGTTGGCTCCTGGTTGCTGTGCTGAAGACGGGACAGAGGGTGGAAGAAGCTTAAGTTAACTCATTGTAATTACTATTTCTTTTAAAATATTAATTATAAAATGAAATAAAAAATATATATTTATATAATTATTTTCGGTTATCGGTATACCCATTCGGTTATCGAGTATACCGATAACCAAAATTTTGAAAATCACATACCGAATACCAAATCGTATCCAATGAAATCGGTTATTCGGTTAACCGATATCCATTGGTTCGGTTCGATTATATAAATACCCAAATATCGATACCAAATACCTACCCCTAATGATTGGAGATCCCAAAACTTGGTTCAAAGAGACAACTAAGTTATGAAGGTTCAAGTTATACACTTGAAATCTCAATAATCCATTCTCGTAGCTGTTCAAGTGTAACCTTGCAGTTCGTGGTAAAGGGTAAGTTTTAAAAACTTTTAATGATTCTATAGTCTTATTGGTGGAGTATAGCAGGATACTCTTCATAGGAGATCACCTATCTAAATGTGAAGTGTGGGCCGCTTCAAATAAATAACATTTATGAATCAAGATATGGTCCAAGACCAAAATGGACACAACGTGAGAACGAAAGATATTGTATCTATTATTGTGTATGTGTTATTGTCTTGGTTTACACAAAAACTGGCCGGTTCAAGACATCATGTTCACCGAGCAGTGAGTAAATCCGATAACACTATACTAAGGAAGGTTCAAAGCCAACAACTACCTATCCTGATGCAATACTAGGTCATCGGGACTTTGATAAAACTTGCATTGCATTAATCGTCATTCATGTGGGGGATTGTTGGAATAAATTGTATATGAGCTTAGATTTGGAATCTACATTTTGTGTAGACCAATTTAGTGTATTTATGTGTTCAAATCCATTGTGGGATGAATGAACAATTAATGCACAAAGTTGGCTTCTTAATGGTTGAGAATAAGTTTTCTATACCACATTGAAAAAATAAGGAAGTTTTCTATACCACATTGGAATCTATATATAAATGAGTTCACATCAATAAGGAATAATCAAGTGTGCACCATCTATGGTGCACCCTAGTGGGTGTTTAATTAGCTATTTTATGGCTAACCCAAATGCCTACGAGGATGGTGTGAAGCACCATCCGAGTCCGAGAGTCCGAGTCCGAACACGTGCACGTCGCACTTGTCGCATTGGGCGCTTTAGAGGCGATACGTCAGACTCGACCACGTGGCGGGGTGGTTGGGCTCGTGCATGGACGAACCATCACGTCGGTTCGGGCTAATCTGCCATGGATCGATGCACTGGTTCGGGTCAGCAGTTGGGCCTTCGCACCACTTCACGAACATGCACCTTGGGCTATAAAAGAGACCCTGTAAAAGATGATTAAACACACCAAACAAAGATAATCAATCTATCCATTCATTCTTCAAAATCCTCTCTGTCCCGAGTATCTAGTAGTTCGTCGGAGATACATCTAGTAGTACAACTATTCGTATTTGTTAAACCGTTGTATCTTGGAGATAATTGTTGTTGAACCGCGTGCACTATAGCGGAGCAATATTATCTTGCGGAGAAAGAGTCCAACTCTTGGCTCGGTTTTATATAGCATTCTCTTTAAACGCTATATTCGTATTTCTACGTATTCACATTTCACAAATGGAGCTCCAGTCATCTCTGCAGCCGGGCAACATGCTACCATTGAACTTGTTAGAGCTCAAAACAAGAACTCAAGGGCAACAAGAGCCTTCGTCCAAAAGGAAACGCGTCTTGTATTCCATTGTTTAGATGTCGAGAACTTGTAGCTTCACACAATTTGCTAGGGATTGGGGTAGTGTTCCTTCCGGATGATTGCTATCGAGATTGAGAGACTCAGGGCACAACCCTTGCAAATGATGGTGGAATGAGGCCACGGAAGCCGTTTCCTTCAAATGCAAAACCCGCAATGATCGACTCAACTCCCTAAACACTTTGGGATTGGTCCTCCAAACTGTTATTCGATAGATGGAGGAATTGGAGGTAGGGATGTAAACGGGCGGTCTTTACCCGGACCGATCCGGAATCGTTCAAAGCCCATTAAATTTTAAAACAACGGTTCTAGTTCCGGTTCCACAACCGCTTGGACCCGGACCGATCAAGACCCGACCCGTTTTGTTCGGTTCCGGTCCGACCCGGTCAGTTTTTTTTCTTCATTCTATAGATAGAATAGCATTAACTCACTCCGTCCGATAGACATGCTTACAATTTCATTCTCGTACCTTCATGTAATCCCATAAAATATTACCGATTATATATATAGTAGTTGTACATGTATGCCAAATTTGTGAATTAAATGCGACATGTATATAATGGAGATAAGATGTAATGCTCCGAAGAAACAAAGCCTAACTACGGTATTTAAACCCGTTAATTAGGGTTTTGCCGTGTATTAATTTTGAAAGACATCGAATATTGATTTCGATTCAGTCTCGAAGTAACAAATTCCTTTTTATATTCACTAAGAATTGTGAATTAAGGAATAGAATGCTATGAAGTGGTTCGGCAGTATAATTTTAACGCCGATTGCGTATCGATAGTCTGAATTTTATGAAATTTTCTAAGCAGCGAAGCTTGGAATTAAATTCCAATATAAATGGAATATTATTTATAAAGTAAGTGCGAGCTTATTACGACCATTTTGAGATGAGTCGATTATTAACGTTTTGAGACGTTTCGAACGTTAACGTCTAGAGACGATTTGGAAAATGGGTTTAATGATCAAGGAATTATAATAATTAATTTCCTATGATTATTTTAAATAATTAGAGTATTATTAAGCATTAAAATCAATGCTAAAGCCCTAAGGACTCGATAATGACCAAGGCTAAAATTCGAAAACCCTAATTCGAATTTTAGGGTTTTCTCACATGAAATGATACCATTAATTCTTCCTATGATATAATTTAATATCTAAACCATATGTTATGACATATATATGTATGAATGGCACGAAAATGACTGATGTACCCTTGTGAATCGAAAGGGGGCGTGACTTGTGTTTTAATTGCAAATTCATGCCATTTTTAGTGTATGCTTTGCTATGCTCTGTTTTTAATTAATCAAGTGATATGTGTGAATATTTAGGATTGTATCTTGATTTATATATAGTATTAATACATGAATTAAACAAAATCATCACCTTGGAACCCCTATATAGCCGACGGCTCCCATCACCCTTTATGCTTGATTTTTTTTCCAATACCCAAACAATGAGAGGCTTTTAACACTAGCTAATCATCACTAAACCCACTATTAGGAGGCTGCAAATATTTTATTCATTTGTTGAGAAGTGCCGTGAGAGAGAGAGAGAGGGATATAGGTGAAGGACTCTTCTCATTCTTCACTTCACTCATTTCAAACACTCATCACTCTCAAACACTCTCCCATTATCTCCCCCATTTTGCTACAACCGAGAGCTCTCTCCCTCCCCTTGAAAAATATTTTGTTCATCCTCTCTTCTTCTTCCATTCACCAAGGCTTGATACATTTAACATTGTTCTTTGAATCCATACCATCCCAAAGGTAAACAACCGAACTAGGTTTCGATTTTGCTCTTCATTTTACAAAAAATTCGAAAGCTTTGTTCTTAGTGAATGTATATGTTCTTAATGTCTTTGTTTATGAAATATTGTTTATGTATGTGTTCTTGATGATTTTGTTTTATAAAAATAAGAAAATGCATGTTAGGATTGACCTATGTTATTGCATGTGTAATAATTGAAAGGATCTAGCCAAAACATGTTAAGTTTGAAGCATAGATCTTGTTCAAAATTTAATTCGAAAATGTTATAAAAATTTTGTTAATGACCGAGGGCTTTTTTTTTTAAATTATTTTGAGGATGGATTATTGATCTATGATATGATGAGAGTTCATAGTGATTTATTGGAATTTTTAGAAAAATCCTATGCCTTATTTTCGAAAATACCGTGAGCTTTAAAAAAAAATTAACTTGGTGTATGATTTTCTTTTAGACATGTAATGGTATATTGATGATCTAGGACCTTGATTATATGTTACATGATTTTATTAGAATTTTTGGAAACCAATTACTCATTTTGAATCAAATAAGCCGTGAGCTTCATGCTCAAATATGGTGATGATTCAAATGGTTTTTGGTGAATGTTATGATGTTATATTGTTATACTATAGTATATAAGCATGGTGTATAATTATTAGAATTTTTGGAAACCAAATACCCATTATAATCAAAAAGCCGTGAGCTTCGTACGTCCAAGTATGGTGATGATTCGAATGGTTTTTGGTGAATGTTATGATGTTATACTATAGTATTTGAGCATGGTATAATTTTGTTGGAATTTTTACAAATTGTTTGGTAACTATTATGGAAATTACCGAGAGCTCAAAGGTTTAGATCCTTGATGAAGAAATGGTTTATGATGGACTATAGGTTATAAATGTGTTATATATTAATGTTGGGACCTTGTACGAATTATATAAAATTTTTGAGAATTGTTGGACATATTTTGAGAAAATATCGTGACCTTTTAAATTGAATAAGGTGATGATCGATTGTTATATGGTTAGTATTAATACATATTAATGACCATAGTGTATAATAATACACTATATGAATTTAGAAAAAAATTTGAAACCCATTTGGTAATTTTTGAGAATTACCGTGAGCACAAAGGAATAATAAGGATTTTTAAATCCTTTTTAATTAAGTTTAATAATATATTATATGTCTAAACATTATTTTAGACATATTTGGATTTATAAAATTTTATAAACATAAATTACTATGTTTATAATTAACGTTATATTTAATAACGTTATAAAAGAAATATAACGATTTATGAATAAATGGATTAATATTTGAGAAAATATTAATAAAGTTTATTGATTTGCGTGACAAATCGAGAATTAGGACTTTTAAAAGAAATCGATTGAAAACCGATTTATAATATGATTAGTAAGGAAATTACTAAAGAAAGTCAAAATTGTTGACTTTTAAAGTCAACGTCTGAAATCGTTCGATAAATACGCTAATCTGGCGTAGAAGCGTACTAATTAGGTAAAGGAACCTCATTAGTAAGAAAGGGCTTCGTAATTGAAATCCTTATATCGAGAAGCGTATAAATCGTTGAGCGTTTAAGCCGGAAAGGTTAAAGCGAAATAGTTGAGCGTATCTCGAAGAGCGAGCTGTTTAATTAAAATACGCAATTGAAAAGCGTATTGAATTAGTTAAGAATTCAGTTTATATCGATATAGAATATCGAAGTTTATTCTAGACTTTGAAAGTCTCGAAAGCGTGAACGACGTACTAAACATCGCTTTTACGTAAAGGTGTGGGCCAGGACGCCGACGGTACGGACGTTGACAAGTAAACAAGTTTAAGGCGAACCATAGTCCGGTGGACTTCTTTTCTAAACAAAAATGTGACTTTGCTATACTTTCTAAATGAATTTATTTACGATGCTTATTTCAACTGTTGAGAAAATGTTTTCAAGATTACCTGCCAAAAATATTTATGTTTTATGTATGTATCATATCCATGAAATGTTATGAATGTTGTTGGGTCGCTCCCGACTTATGAATGAAATCGATATCGGATCCTATGGGAAGGCTTATACAGCTAGGATTAACGTGTACACCTAAGGTATTTGTGTCTTTGTAAGGACAATTCACGGCGGACACGGCGTCGTGAGGAGGCCTCCTTCACGGCGTTCGACTATGATGTTATGATGAAAGGATAAGGGATATGGATCATACATGCAAGAAAAATGTTTGGCCAAGCAATTGTTTATGAACTGTTGAAAATGTTTTAGTATGCATAAGGTATTTCAAATAAAACCCTTATGACTTACCATGATGTGGCAGTGTAATTCCAAAATGATAAAATGTTTTCGACATGAGTCCACTGAGTGCATTCTTGTACTCAGCCCTGCATGTTTGTTTTTAAATGTGCAAGTTGAGCTGTGATGATGATGATGGAGGGTGTTGAGGAGCCAAGACAGCCTTTTTACGTTTTATGTTAAGAAACCTTGAATACATATCGTCGTATATGTATTCACGTTTTCGCCGCTTTTATTTTGAACTATGATGTATGGTAATATGACTTGGTTGAAGTCCTTGGATCACTTGCATTCTTTTGGATGTGTTGGTCTAACCTTTCTAGTACATTATGTTAATAATGGCTATAATGTTTGAATCATGCCAAGCGACGTATTATATATCCCCGTTGTGTTGTTTCCTTTGAGTCCGCCCTTTTGTGCACCATCGGGGCGCGATAGAGTGGTATCAGAGCAGTTTGCTTTTTGAACCCAATATCTTCTTCCGAAATTAAGTCTAGATCGAGTCACTAGACTTCTAGAAACCAGCTGACTATACTCAACACCCTATCATATCCAGCTCAACCGGGACGAGGTAAATGATTTCTTCCTTAAACTCTTGGAAATGAAAAGTCTATTTATGAAAGGATTGAAATCGCGTTTTGAAGGAAAAATGAGGTTTTCAAAACTCTATTTTGAAATTAAGCGAGAAGTTATGCCAAGTGATCAAGATTTGAGATGAAAGTATATGATTTGAACTGAGTTGAATGATCAATGTTGAAAGGATGAATTCAATTTGATATACATGTATGAATTGATTATGTTGTTATGTTGGAACTTTATTTCCAAATTTCAAAGATTTGTTATGATGAATGATATGTCATCACAAGAAGAACATAGACTATATAAGGAGCATGATCACGTATTGTAAAAGGACACAGTAGTACAAACTTCCTTTCCCTTACAAGAATAAAAGAACGACAAGAAGAACGAAAGTAGCGATAGCTTCGAACACGAACGGCAAAAGACGAGTATGAAGATAAACAAGGACGACTTTGACTTTGGAAATGAACAACATCGGCATTGCATCACAACTTCGACATGGGTGAACGTCGACTTTGACTTTGACTTTGACTTCAGAATGTCAAGCATCGACTTGAATACGTGGATACGGTAGTCGTACTACGTCGGCATTTGCCTCGGATTTTGGCACGATCGCGCAAGTTTTCTGCACTGTGCAGTAAATTTAATTTATTTAATTCTCTTTCGTTAGGACTCCGATTTATGCGTGGTTTTCGCCTGCGTACTCCTAACAGCCTGAACTTCATTTGTTATGAAGGACAGAATTCCTATTTCCGTCTCCAGAATACGCTAGAGTCTGTTGAATGTTAGTTCGAGTTTTATTTAGAACGAAGATCTCATAGCATAACATATACCTTAAGACTCTGCTAGGTAATAAGTATCCAAGTAGAATAAGAATATAAGATATGATATGTGCTATACCTTATGACGTTTATCTACCTTCTAGATTGTTTAGTTTACCCTAGTTGCTTATCAGATGTACTTAAGTTACCTTATCTGCTTATCGGATGACATTAGTTTGACTTATGTTAGTTTTGATCGTGGAAGATGGAGGAGATGCGTTATATAGCTAGGAGGAGGATAGGACCACACCTTGAACCCGAGAAGTGATGCACCTATCGCGAGTGTTGGATGTCTTGTGGCGAGGATCTAGGGAATTTACGACGTACTATCTCCGACTTTGGAGGAATGCTCGGCGTATGGTGACAGTTATAGCGGTATCAAGCGTCTCTTGACCATACTTCCATGTGATTGGGAGGATTACACCCGAGAGGTATTCGGAGACTACATATACCGTGCGGTCGGAGGCTATGACTTGATCGGTGATTTACCCGTTAAATCGATCATCGGCGTATGATACATCGTCTATGGAGCTGCAGGGGACCCTATCTCCTCCACGAGTACACTGGCGCGATGAGTCGCTGAATGGTCAGACTGCGAGGTTCGCGATAGGTTGATCAGTAATACCCGATGCACATTTAGCGAGGCGGGCTCGCCTAAGTGGATAAGCGGCGAGGCCGAGAGCTTTGGGAGATCTGTCTTCCTCCGTTGACATTCGGACACCGTTGCATCCACCACTACCGCCTCTACCACCAATGACAGCTCCACTACCTCCAGTAGAGCCCTACCGCCAGACGGCGAGGATACGAGTGTCGGACCCATGGGATGGCTACAGTCCGATCGTGCCGATTACAGTCCGGTACGCGAGGACACGGGCCGATGAGTGACGTACATATGGTAGGAGATGACGGAGCAGGATCATCTAGAGTACGTGCCCGAGAGGATGATTCCGAAGAGGAAGAAGATCCTGAAGAGGATGAAGAGGAGGAAGAATCCGGATGAAGATTGGATGAAGACTTAAGTAGCTATTTATATAGTTAGCGCGTATGCTTGTTTCTATTGATGTGTTTGGGAACTGATGGAAAGAAAAACTTCACGTTTTGTTAGGCCATGTGAGCCAGTATGCATGTATTTTGTTTTAATGACTGTTGGTTTTAAACAAACTGCTTAGGAAAAGTTTTCGATATATATATATATATATATATATATATATATATATATATGACCTGAATGGGCTTTTGCGATGAAATTGTTTATGACAAAGATGAAATATTTTATTAAAGTCGTTTTAAAATGAGGCTATGATGATATTCTATATGTAAAATTTTGAAAATAATGAGTGATCTTGATTATATGTTTTATATAGCGAGAATGCCTCTAGAAGAAATCCCGAACAAGGAGTTAGAGGCAGAGGAAGAGGAAGACCTAGGGGAAGAGGTAGAATCCCAGAACAAGAAGTCGAGGATATACCTCAACCACCTCCACCTCCACCTGAGCGCAGGATAGAGGAACTGTTTCTCAAAGCAGAACCTCGCATCTTGATGGGAAAGGAAATCCCGAGGAGGCAGAACAATGGATGAGAACCATGGAACGGATCTTTAACTTTCTAAGATGTACAACGCAAGAGCGTTTGTCGTGTATAACTTTTCAGCTAAGTGGACTGTGACACGGTGGGAAGCGGAAGAAGACTTTCTGTTGAACACATGGAAGAGTTTACGTGGGAGGACTTTAACAAAGAGGTGTATGACAAGTATATACCGAAGAGCTATAGGAAGAAAAAGACACGAATTCTTCGTGCTAAAGCAAGAAGATATGTTCAGAATCGACTATGATCGCACTTTTGCGACATGTCAAGATATACCTTGGATCAGTGGACACGGACTTGAAAATGTCGGAAAAATTCAGGTCGGTCTAAGGCGAGATAAGGATCTCTCTCGATCGTGGAGACTTGACTTACACCGAGGCTCTTGCACGAGCTTTGGATATTGAGGCAGCGATGCCTGAAGACAAGTCGGCATCGACTCGGACCTACGAACACAATAGATAAGGGAAAAGGAAGTGGGAAGCAAACCAAGGAATAGCAGGGTAGCTTTGAGAATCTGGTAACAAACGGCCGTGGCGAAACACGGCACACCAGACGAGGGGTTGGAAGAGGCAGCTTTTGTTCCTCCGACAAGAGGCCCACAAGAGCAAATGAGGGCTCTTCCGTGTTCGAAATGCTGAGAGAATGCACAAAGGATGTGCATGCGGCGGTGGGAGGCTGTTTTAAGTGCGGAATGAAAGGCATTACGCTAATTTCTGCCGAGGACACGTTCGAAGCTTTGTATGGCGAACCAACCGGTAATGTCCACCACTCGTGGCTATTCAATTCCAGCCCCAACCTCGGCGACAAGCGCAACCACAACAACGATGGCAGCCACCTCCAAGAACAAAGCGGCAACCACCACGACAACGCCCGGAAGAAGAGCAGATGCAACAAGGCAAAGCACCCCGTCACCTCGGCCGGCCAGGCTAGAGCATATGCCTTGCACGGAGGCGAGCTAAGTAATCGTGGAAACACAGCGGTGGGAGTCCTTCTCAGCGCACTGTTATAATATTGTTCGACACGGGTCTTCGCGTTCCTTTATAGCAAGATCATGCGTAGAAATGTTGAATCTTAGGTGCGAAAAGGCAAATCGGGATATGAGAATCTCTTCACCTATAGGAGGGATTATGGTATTACATATATCTGCTCGAACCTAGAGTTGACACTAGGATCACTTAAGGTTCTGGCGAACAATCTGAACATAATACCCATGGGTGACGTAGATATAATCCTAGGAATGGGTGGTTAGCTAGAAATCATTCCACGATTCTCTGCAAGGAAAGGAAAATTTCATTTCACTTTCCTACTGGACAAGAAGCTACGCATTTTCACGGAATCAGCATGGGAAGGAGAATCCGATTGTGTCAGCATTGAAGGCGAGAAGGATGATAAACCAGAAAGGATGCCATGCATTTCTCGTATACCTGAATGGGAAGATAAACCAAAAACGAGGATCGAAGACATAGAGGTTGTTCGAGAATTCTCGGACGTATTTCCTAAAGATCTACCGGATTACCTCACGATGACAATTAGAATTCACCATCGACTTGGAACCGGGATCGGCCCGATGTCGAAGGCACCTATAGAATGGCTCGAAGGAATTGGAAGGCGAAGATCCAAATCCAAGAATTGTTGGACCTAGGCTTCATTAGACCTAGTGTTTACTTGGGGGCGCTGTTTTGTTTGTCGAAAAGGATGGTTCTTTGAGAATGTGCATAGATTATCGAGAGTGAACAAGATGGCGCTAAGAACAAATATCCTTTGCAAGGATTGACGACATGTTTGATCAATTACGAGGAGCGGTGTATTCTCGAAAATTGATCTCAAGTCGAGTTATCACCAACTCGAGATCTGTAGGAAGATGTACCCAAGAGCTGCATTCAGAACGGTATGGCCACTATGAATTCATAGTTATGTCGTTCGGATTAACCGATGCACCAACCGTATTTATGGACCTCATGAGCAGTGTTTCATCCATACTTGGATAAATTCGTTTTGGTCTTCATAGATGATATCCTTGTCTATTCAAAGAATGAAGAGGATCATAAGAACATCTAAGAACGGTGTTGCAAACTTTGAGAGTTGAAAAGCTTTTCGCTAAGTTTAGCAAATGCTAATTTTGGCTGAAGGAAGTAATGTTCATTGGACAGATCGTGTGCGGAAGGCATTAAAGTGGATCCACCAAGGTAGAAGTAGTACAGGATGGAAATCGCAAGAACTCGGAATGAAATCCGAAGTTTTCTAGGACTATTTGGTTATTACCGTAGATTCATCGAAGGATTCTCCCAAATTGCAAGGCCGATAACCCGACTACTCCGAAAAGGAATCAAGTTCAATTGAATTTGAAGAATGAGGCGAGTTTTCAAGAACTCGAGGAGAAGTTAACAAGTGCACGAGTGCTAGCGATTCCGGAGCGGACAAGGTATGTAGTTTATCTGGATGCTTCTAAGAATGGGTAGGTTGTGTTTTGATGCAAGAAGGAAAGGTGATAGCATATGCATCCCGACAACTCGAGACCACATGAATCGAACTATCCAACTCACGACTTGGAATTAGCGATGAGTTCATGAACTTAAAATTTGGAACACCATCTCTATGGAGTGAGATGTGAGATCTTCTGAGATCATAAGAGTTTGAAGTACTTCTTGAGCAAAGAGATCTAAACATGAGACAAAGAAGATGGCTCGAACTAGTGAAGGATTACGGTGTGGTATTAACTATCACCGGGTAAAGCGAATGTAGGGTGCGCCTTAAGTCGTAAGAGTCAAACCAAACTAGGATGTCTCCTTACACAAGAAGAAAACTCGTTGAGGAGTTTAAAAGAATGAGGATTGAATTGGTTGAACAACCAGAGACGATCACGAGTTGTATCGCTACACTCGCATTGACGTCTGACTTAAGAAAAAGAATCGTTGAGAGACAAAGGATGGAGGATAAGTTAGAAAAGATAAGGGAAAGGGTAAGGTCTGAAGGACTAAAGAACTTCCAGGAAGCATCAGACAACGCCTTATTGATTGAAGGGAGGATATGCGTTCCAGACAACGCAGAACTTCAAAATGAAATAATGAGTGAGGCTCACGACACACCCTACACCTCCCACCCAGGCAGTACTAAGGTGTATCAAGAACTAAAAGAAAAGTTCTAGTGGGAAGGCATGAAACGAGACATAGCTTCTTTTCGTAGAGCATCTAGTCCGCCACGGTGAAAGCGTTAAATCGGCGTCCATACGGAAGTTCTGCCATTGGAAATACCAGTGGAAATGGGATGAGATAACAATGGACTTAGTTCTGAATTTACCCAAATCAAGAAGAGGAACACCGCTATATGGGTAGTTGTTGATAGACTCACAAAGAGTGCTCACTTTCACCAATTCGTAATACTTATGGATCGACAAGTTAGCCCGGTGCACGTAAAGGAAATTATCGACTACTTGGAGTGCGAAATCTATTACCTCGATAGAGACTCAAGTTCACATCAAGATTGGGTTAGCTTACAAAAGAATTGGTACGAAGTTGAACTTGACCTGACGCATTTCACCCATGCATCATGAGCAATAGGAAAGAGCGATCCGGACACTTGAAGATATCCGAGAACAAGTAGTATTGGATCGAGATGCAAAGTGGGAAGATGTTTTACCCTTATTGAGTTTGCCTACAACAATAGCTATCAAGCGACGATTAATATGTTGTCTGAAGCCTTGTATGGCGAGAAATGTAGTCACCGCTTTATTGGGATGAAGTGGGTGAGAGGAGAATTATAGGGCGAAGCGTTGAGCGAGATGATTGAAATCGTCGGACAAATTAGGCAAAGAATCAAGAAAGCTCAAGATAGGCGTAAGTCTTCTTACGTCACGCGTAGGTCAAACTACAATTTGAAAATGGAGATAAAGTGTTTCTTAAAGTCTCCATCGAAAGGTTGTCGGGTTCGGATTGAAAGAAAACTAAGACCCCGTTTTATAGGACCTATGAGATCTAGAGGATAGGTCCAGTAGCCTATAGGTTGGCTCTTCCGCCAAGTCTGGGGAATGTACACAACGTTTTTCACGTGTCACAACTAAGAAAATACGTACACGATCCAAAACACGTGATCCATCAAAACGACGTGATCCTCAAGCCAGACATGAGCTATGAAGAAGAACCCGCAGCAATACTCGACCATAAAGTTCAGCAACTACGGAACAAGTCAATTCCGCTAGTCAAAGTGCTGTGGAGACATCACGGACAAGAGGAAGCCACGTGGGAACTTGAAGACGCTATGAAAGAACGATACCCCAAATTATTTTTCTAAAGGTATGCAAATTTCGGGATGAAATTTCTTTTAAGGGGGGTAGAATGTAATGCTCCGAAGAAACAAAGCCTAACTACGGTATTTAAACCCGTAAATTAGGGTTTTGCCGTGTATTAATTTTGAAAGACATCGAATATTGATTTCGATTCAGTCTCGAAGTAACGAATTCCTTTTTATATTCACTAAGAATTGTGAATTAAAGAATTGAATGCTATGAAGTGGTTCGGCAGTATAATTTTAACTTGGATTAACAGATCGATAGTCTGAATTTTATGAAATTTTCTAAGCAGCGAAGCTTGGAATTAAATTCCAATATAAATGGAATATTATTTATAAAGAAAGTGTAAGCTTATTACGACCATTTTGAGATGAGTCGATTATTAACGTTTTGAGACGTTTCGAACGTTAACGTCTAGAGACGATTTGGAAAATGGGTTTAATGATCAAGGAATTATAATAATTAATTTCCTATGATTATTTTATATAATTAGAGTATTATTAAGCATTAAAATCAATGCTAAAGCCCTAAGGACTCGATAATGACCAAATGTTAAAATTCAAAACCCTAATTCAATTTTGTGGTTTTCACATGAAATGATACCATTAATTCTTCCTATGATATAATTTAATATCTAAACCATATGTTATGATATATATGTATGAATGGCACAAAAATGACTGATGTACCCTTGTGAATCGAAAGGGGGCGTGACTTGTGTTTTAATTGCAAAATCACGCCATTTTTAGTGTATGCTTTGCTATGCTATGTTTTTAATTAATCAAGTGATATGTGTGTATATTTAGGATTGTATCTTGATTTATATATAGTATTAATACATGAATTAAACAAAATCATCACCTTGGAACCCTATATACCGATGGCTCCATCACCCTTTATGCTTGATTTTTTTTCCAATGCCCAATATAATGAGAGGCTTTTAACACTAGCTAATCATCACTAAACCCACTATTAGGAGGCTGCAAATATTTTATTCATTTGTTGAGAAGTGCCGTGTGAGAGAGAGAGGGATATAGGTGAAGGACTCTTCTCATTCTTCACTTCACTCATTTCAAACACTCATCACTCTCAAACACTCTCCCATTCTCTCCCCCATTTTTGCTGCAACCGAGAGCTCTCTCCCTCCCCTTGAAAAATATTTTGTTCATCCTCTCTTCTTCTTCCTTCACAAAGTTGATACCTTGACATTGTTCTTTGAATCCATACCATTCCAAAGGTAAGAATCGACCATGGGTTTCGATTTTCCTCTTCATTTTACAAAAAATTCGAAAGCTTTGTTCTTAGTGAATGTATATGTTCTTAATGTCTTTGTTTATGAAATATTGTTTATGTATGTGTTCTTGATGATTTTTGTTTATAAAAATAAGAAAATGCATGTTAGGATTGACCTATGTTATTGCATGTGTAATATTTGAAAGGATCTAGCCAAAGCATGTTAAGTTTGAAGCATAGATCTTGTTTAAAATTTATTTCGAAAATGTTATAAAAATTTTGTTAATGACCGAGGGTTTTTTTTTTAAAATTATTTTGAGGATGGATTATTGATCTATGATATGATGAGAGTTCATAGTGATTTATTGGAATTTTTAGAAAAATCCTATGCCTTATTTTCGAAAATACCGTGAGCTTTAAAAAAAATATAACTTGGTGTATGATTTTTATTTTAGACATGCAATGGTATATTGATGATCTAGGACCTTGATTATATGTTACATGATTTTATTAGAATTTTTGGAAACCAATTACTCATTTTGAATCAAATAAGCCGTGAGCTTCATGCTCAAATATGGTGATGATTCAAATGGTTTTTGGTGAATGTTATGAGGTTATATTGTTATACTATAGTATATAAGCATGGTGTATAATTATTAGAATTTTTGAAAACCAAATACCCATTATAATCAAAAAAGCCGTGAGCTTCATGCTCCATATGGTGATGATTCAAATGGTTTTTGGTGAATGTTATGATGTTATACTATAGTATTTGAGCATGGCATAGTTTTGTTGGAATTTTTACAAATTGTTTGGTAATTATTATGGAAATTACCGAGAGCTCAAAGGTTTAGATCCTTGATGAAGAAATGGTTTATGATGGACTATAGGTTATAAATGTGTTATATATTAATGTTGGGACCTTGTACTAATTATATAAAATTGTTGAGAATTGTTGGACATATTTTGAGAAAATACCGTGAACTTTTAAATTGAATAAGGTGATGATCGATTGTTATATGGTTAGTATTAATACATATTAATGACCATAGTGTATAATAATACACTATATGAATTTAGAAAAAAAATTTGAAACCCATTTGGTAATTTTTGAGAATTACCGTGAGCACAAAGGAATAATAAGGATTTTTAAATCCTTTTTACTTAAGTTTAATAATATATTATATGTCTAAATATTATTTTAGACATATTTGGATCTTATAAAATTTTATAAACATAAATTACTATGTTTATGACGAAACGTTATATTTAATAACGTTATAAAAGAAATATAACGATTTATGAATAAATGGATTAATATTTGAGAAAAATATTAATAAAGTTTATTGATTTACGTGACAAATCGAGAATTAGGACTTTACGAAAAGAAATCGATTGAAAACCGATTTATAATATGATTAGTAAGGAAATTACTAAAGAAAGTCAAAATTGTTGACTTTTAAAGTCAACGTACGAAATACGTTCGATAAATACGCTAATACGCGTAAAACGTACTAATTAGGTAAAGGAACCTCATTAGTAAGAAAAGGGCTTCGTAATTGAAATCCTTATATCGAGAAACGTATAAATACGTTGAAAGTTTAAACCGGAAAGGTTAAAACGAAATAGTTGAGCGATCTCAAGAAGAGCGAGCTGTTTAATTAAAATACGTAATTGAAAAGCGTATTGAATTCGTTAAGGAATTCAGTTTATATCGATATAGAATATCGAAGTTTATTCTAGACTTTGAAAGTCTCGAGAAACATGAACGACGTACTAAACATCGCTTTTACGTAAAGGTGTGGACGCGGACGCGACGACCGGACGTTGACAAGTAAACAAGTTTAAGACGAACCATAGTCCAGGTGGGCTTCTTTTCTAAACAAAAATGTGACTTTGCTATACTTTCCAAATGAATTTATTTACGATGCTTATTTCAACTGTTGAGAAAATGTTTGCAAGATTACCTGCCAAAAATATTTATGTTTTATGTATGTATCCTATCCATGAAATGTTATGAATGTTGTTGGGTCGCTCCGACTTATGAATGAAATCGATATTGGATCCTATGGGAAGGCTTATACACAGCTAGGATTAACGTGTACACCTAAGGTATTTGTGTCTTTGTAAGGACAATTCACGGCGGTCACGGCGTCGTAGAGGAGGCCTCCTTCACGACGTTCGACTATGATGTTATGATGAAAGGATAAGGGATATGGATCATACATGCGAGAAAATGCTTGCCAAGCAATTGTTTATGAGCTGTTGAAAATGTTTTAGTAAGCATAAGGTATTTCAAATAAAACCCATATGACTTACCATGATGTGGCGATGTAATTCCGAATGATAAAATGTTTCGGCATGAGTCCACTGAGTGCATTCTTTTACTCGACCCGCATGTTTGTTTTAAATGTGCGAGGTTGGTGATGATGATGATGGAGGGTGTTGAGGGCAAGACAACCTTTTTACGTTTATGTTAAGAAACCTTGAATACATATCGTCATATATGTATTCACGTTTTCATTGCTTTTATTTTGAACTATGATGTATGGTAATATGACTTGACGGTTGAAGTCCTTGGATCACTTGCATTCTTTTGGATCTGTTGGTCTAACCTTTCTAGTACATTATGTTAGTAATGGCTATAATGTTTGAATGATGCCAAGCGACGTATTATATATCCCCGTTGTGTTGTTTCCTTTGAGTCCGCCCTTTTTTGCACCATCGGGGCGCGACACAAGATCCAAAAGTCGAAAGAATATACATCGAGAAAAATTTCAATAATTGAAGTAAATTACTATAGACTCAGTAAATCACAGTCAAATTAAGTGTTAATAATCAGTACTATCTTATACATGAAAACATGATATATACACATAATTAGCTTGAAATATGATCAAGCTAGCTCTCATATATTATAATTTCAACAAAATGTGGTCGCCCTCAAAATAGTTCTTCAGCGTAATTAATTGTGTTCCATAAAATTAAAAACTCAAGTAACATACGTGTCAGCGCACCGTGAGAGAGAGAGAGAGAGAGAGCTTAATAGGGTTGTAATGGTGATGATGATGGTAATGGTAAGTGGGGCATTTTTAAAACTAAACCAGTGTATACACTGAATTGTGTAGAGAAAATTATTAAAAAAGAAAGGTGGTTAAATACAAAATTAGTTGTTGCTAATTAGAAAAATCTAAATGGTTGTATTCTAGTCTCACCGTTATCTTTTATCATTGTGTTCTACTGTTGTCCATAATTGAGAGGTAATCAAACTATAATCAAGTATAAATTTATTTTATAATTTTTTATTACAAATTATATTGTGAAATGATTTTTCGTAAATACGGACGATTTACATTTATATATTAAAGCCAGATACATGGCCTTGGTAATTGTTAATATTAGAGACGGAACTAGAATTAAAAAATTTGAAGTAATTTCCCGTCTCGAAATTCGATTAATTACATCAGTAGATAAACTTTGTTTTAGTAAATTAAAAACATGCCAGAAAATCAATTAACTTAGTGGGTAATTGGGATTTGGGAGTAATTGAGAATAAAGCTCAGTGGGTAACCGGTTAGAAATGAATAATACCCGATCCGGATCCATAATTTGATGGTCCGGATCCGGTCCGGGTTTAGTATGTACTGGACCGGTTCCAGAATCAGAATCAATACTAAATTATTGGTTCTGGTCCGAGTAAAGTCCGCCCGTTGACACCCCTAAGTGGAGGGATCTCAATTTGCAAATGGATGGTGGAATTTCTCCAGTGAATTTGTTGGAGTAGAGGATTAGATTTTTTAGATAGTATAGATTTCCAATGGTGGAAGGTATTAAACCTGACAGATTGTTTTTGGCCAAATTGAGATAAGTTAAGTTGCGGGATCTTGCAATATCTGGTGAAACTGAACCATCGAAAAGGTTATTGGAGAGATCAATAACCTCAATTTTGGTAGTGAACAACTCTCCACCAAGGGTACCTGAGAAAGATGCATCATCAGACGTATAAACGTATCCATCAATTTATCTTTCAAGTACCAGATTAATAGTTAATAGATAATCGATCTTTCAAGCATTGAGTCAATAAAACCCCATAAATTTAAACTTACTAGCTAATACTAATCGTCTGATTTACAAAGTCATAGATATATTGGCCAAGAACATATATACCATATATAACTTTTTGTCCCCTGTGTTGTATTCCACCCAAACTAAGGCAAAACGAACTTAAACTGCATGCTGTGAAAGTTATTAGGAGACTATTTATTCGTATTTTATTCCGTTTATTATGTCTAGCTAATTTCTTATTCTAATCCTAGGGTTTGTATGATTCTATCATAAGTGTTGTGATTCCTGCTGTTGATATTTACCTTCCTGGCATTGATTTGTGATTCTTGGTGCTTAATTATATGTTTTAATTTCTGATCAATCTTGATTCATATCTAGTTGCCAGTTAATTTCTTAACAGTTTTAATTGTCAATCGATCTTGAATGCATAATACGAATAAGCCTTGAGTCGTAGCTGAGATAGGAACATTCGTGGGAATCATATTCTTTGTGATCTTTTTGGAGTTACTAATTTTTACTTAGAGACGTAACAGTAATAGGGAAAATTAGTAATCTCTACAATTATCGAATGCTTGGAATTGTTGGATACATATGTGATCTTCCATCTTGTCTGGATTAAAAATTGGTTAATAGGAAGCAGGATAAACATACGATGTGGGTAGGATTAATACATCCCTAGGGTTGGTCTTTCAGTCTTATTATCTCTTTGAGCTTTTGTTTATTTGTCTTTATTGCTTTATTAGTTTTATTTGCTATTGACTTTGAATTTAATATTCGAAGTCCCAAAACCTTTTTATAATCATATCTGTTGCTTGGATAATGATGAATTATTGTTGAGTTAACTTCTGTGTTTTCGTGTTACAATCCATGTGGATACGATACTCGACTACCCTATCTACTTGCACGTTTTCGTGTTAGAAAAAGTAGCGATCAGCTAGTCATATAATTTTCTAAAATCAAATAAATTAATCATATTAAAGAACATGTTACACGTGCAACGCACATACTATCTGCTAGTCAAATACAAAAAAAGGAAAAGAAATGTTCTGCTTACTGCTATTCCTTTGGATGGCCTCAGCTGCCTATTAAAATCCAAGAAGCCATAACTCTTTATTACCAAGCTCCACCTTATACGTAGCCTCAACTGCCTGTTAAAATCCAAGAAGCGAAGGAATAACAAATTTCAGCACCTATGATATATATATACACACGTAAATTATTATAAAAAAATTTATTTTCCTACAAAACATGATAAGAATGCATTCTCCATAAAAATTAATGAACTAAACAGAAATAGTTAAATTTTCGTTACTCATGAGATTCGAATTATGGTGGTGCATAATGCACTCGTCTAGCAAAATGATGCATCACCGTAGATCTTTACAATCTAATGACTGAAAATAATTATCACGTTCTCACTTTAAATAAGATTTTTATTTGAACCAACTCATATAATATATATATATATATATCTTATAATAAGTTTATAATCGAACTAGACTGTTATCGATTGGAAATGTGAGTGAAGTACATTGATCTGCTATATACAACTCAGAAATTGGAATTGGAGATATAAAGAAAATTCTGCTATATAACAGTTAATTACCTGAAGGGTATGTGTATCATCATCTAATTGTTGTCACTTCCGTGGGCTCTGTTAGGGTATTGACATAAAAAAAATTGAAAAAAAAAACGGAATACGCGAATTTTTTACCTTATTCGTCACAATGTTACTACACGTTTGGGGCATTGTCAAGCCAGGTATATATGATAATCAACCGTTTACAATTACAATGAATATATCTGTTTATCACAAGTGAATAACCCCTAACAAATTTGATAGATATCTAATGTATTTCATCATGCCCAAAATACTATCGCAAAGTCGGATCGTCGTTGTCGTGACTGTGCGTAAGTATTTATCAGACTCAATATATCAAGAATAGAAAAGACTGATATTATATTCCAAATCGATATCAACAAAATATTTCTCATACATTAAACCTAACATGCAAGTGTCTATGTAACGCTCACATATATTTAATCAAACTTGTCTCAACCTTGAAACAAGTTCTTCATTGCTCCATATTTTCCTCCAACATTTTATTGAACACCCAAAAACAGTTCCACCAACCATTTAGGCCTTCGATATTCAATGATGAAATAACCCGTGAAAACTCCTATAACAAAACCACATCCATATCCCAAAACCACAGCCCTCCAAGTAAATCCATCCAAAAAATTAGAGTCATCATCACTTTCTTGGGGCAGCGTGGGAAGTTGCTCACATTTTTGGTCAATGGAAATCCACATAATCCCGAGTTCAGAATGAAGAAGTTATTATCAAATGTTGGGGCGGCAGATTGAGGTATCGCCCAACAAGATCATTCACCGAAAGATTTAATGTGATGAGAAAATTCAGCGTTGTCGATTCTTTGAGGAATTTCATGTTAGGATTCGTTCTTGACAACATCTAATCAGCGGAATAAAACATCAAGAACTGATCTAGATCTATAATTAAAGCATGCGATGAGCCCAGAACACGAAGATCGAAGACTTACGTGTTTATTACGCTTCCGGGTAGTAGTAAAGCTTCCAAGGAATCCTTGAGCGTTTCCACAACTATGGTATCCAAGTGTCTTTAATCAGGGGCAGGAACAATTCCTCGATATCAAAATCAACGAGAGATGCCAAGAATCTCCAATTGAGTTTGCAGTATATTTTCTTTCGTGTTTTGTTTTCTGTATTCTTATCTAACGTTAATCTCAAAGATTAACTAACATTATAAAACAAAACCACCCACTACCTAGTTTGTGGGCTTTAGGTTTAATTAATCAATGTCTAACAATTAATTAATTAGGTCCAACTTAATGTCTAGTCCATTAAGCTTTCAATCTCCCTTGGACTAGCATTAGACAACATACCGTGCACTATGCATATACCGAAGGCGATTAACAATACACTTGATAGTGTGACCCAATAGGCATCCATTACAAGCGATGATCTAATCAAAGTCTGCACAAAACTCTTGAATTGCGTTGTGCGTGAACTCGATATATGATGGACGTTACGTGGAAAACGATAAACTAACATTTACATGAAGTTTATGTAATATCCTTTCATTCATGACACACTTGATTGAGCCTAGGATTTTGTTACGTGTCTATCAATAGCTCAACCATTTTTCTCATCTTTATTATAAGACTATATGATCATATTCAATTACTTTAATTGAATATATCTCTTACATTCGCCAATGACTTTATGGTTGAATAATATAGAAAATAAGTGCTCACTCGAAATTTAATCAATGAATGAATCCCGTTCTTGGCTCGACTACCATTTTCATTTGTCTCATGATGCACCCAATCCAAGTACGTGTCTTGCCACTTGCAAGCATTGCCTTGGTCAAAATCTGATACTCAACAAACAAAATGTGAATGACCTCAAGTCTAAGGACTATTACATACTCCACACACTAAGAAATCGTAGACATCAAACAAACGATTTAATAGTGGGGTATACCAATACTCTCCAAAGTATTCATGTGTCCATCACGGATATCAAATATCTCGTAGTTGTGAGAACCACTACATTCTCTAAGAATGTGATGCAGATAACATAACATCAATATCCCGTTCTTGATGATCATTGGTTATGGCTATTTTAGAATTATACTATATCATTGATGTCTCACAAAGAAAATGCGATAATAATTCAAGGAACAAATAAGAGAATAACGACAAACATCAAAATAATTATTCAATTAAATGTACAAAACCCATAGATAAAACATCATCTTCGATTGTGATCAATAGAAATGCGTCTCAACAAGGAGTTTCTAAAACATACAAACTATAAAATCCCATTGAATCAAAGCCGATTTCCACATGTCCGACACCCAAGCCTTCAAAATGTTTGTTGTGTTTTCTATACACAACGGCTTGGTAAAAGGATCGACTAAGTTATCGTCGATGGGCACTTTTCTAATTTTACATGTCCCATTTCTATAATTTCTCTAATCGAGATGATATCGTCTTGGAACATGTTTATTTACATTTGTGGCTCTTGGTTCCTTTGCTTACGAGCGACCCTTTGATATTGTCACGAACAATGGTATCGGACCGCTTGCACTTGGAACAACCTCAATTCTTTCACAAACTCCAACAGGCAACCGCCTCTTTAGAAACTTAGATGCAAGACAATATACTCGGCCGGTGGTGGAGTCGGCAGTAGTTTTCGTGTGGGCTGTTCAACTAACTACTCCACCATTGAGGATGAAAACATATCCGATCGAGATTTATAGTCGTCATGGTGCATTTGGAAGCTAGCATCGGTGTACCCGATCCATCGATAGCTCGGCGCCCACCATAGACTAAGAAGTATTCTTTAGTCCTTCTAAGGTACTTAAGAATAGTCTTAACAGTTTTCAATGTTCCTCATGGGATTTTCTTGAAATCACTGTCATGCTAAGCGCATAGACCACATCTGGCCTAGTGCATATCATGGCATACATGATTGATCCTATAGCAGAAGCATATGGGATCCTTTTCATGCAAGCAACTTCTTTGTTATTAGAAGGACAATCCTTCTTAAACAACTTGATGCCATGTCCCATAGGAAGAAATCATTTCTTAGAATTTTCCATTGAGAAGCGCCGTAGCAATTTGTCATGTAAGTGGATTGTGACAGCCCCAACAATCTATTAGGTCTATCCGATAGATCTTGATCCCAAGGATGTAGGAGGCCTCATCAAGATCCTTCATCATAAAGGATTTAGGCAGACAGTCTTTCACGGATTGCATCATGGATCGGTCGCTCCCATAATCGAATGTCATCGACATATATTCAAGGTGAACAACGTTTCCATTCTCGCTTACTATAAGCGCAAGGATCCTCTTTGCTTGACAAAATCAAACAATTTGATAGCTCTATCAAAACAAATATTCCAACTCCTCGATCTTGCTTAAGTCCATAAATGGACTTCTTTAGCTTACATCTTGCATTGACCTCTCTTTGGATACAAAACCTTGGTGAGTCATGTAGACATCACCTTCTAGTTCTCCATTGAGAAGCGGTTTTGACATCCATTTGCCAAATATCAAAATTGTAGTATGCAGCTATTGCAAGTAAGATCATAATGGACTTGATTTTGTGGCCGTGAAAAGGTCTCATCATAGTCAATGCCTTCACGTTGGCGATAACCTTGCCACCAACCTAGCCTTGTAGGTTTGTATCTTACCATCTGCATCTCTTCTTTTGAAGATCCATTTGCGACTTATAGGGTAAACCCATCGGTAAGTCATCAACTAGTTCCCAGACTAGATTGAAATACATCGAGTCCATTTCGGATATTAAGGCTTCTAGCCAGCGTCTTTGAATCGGTGCGGACACCGCTTCATTGTAGGTCTTAGGTTCATCATCATCCGATTCGACTTCATCATCTTGCTTCTCAACCATTAGATTGATCTTTCGGCACACGACGAGGTCCTCGTGGCCTATTGAGTTGGGTTATTTCGCGCGAGTTCATGTTGTTCATTTTAAGCGTGGTGGAGGCTCTCTCCGTGTTGACTTCATCAACATTTTGGAGATTCTCAAGAACTTCCTCATGAATTTCTTGAGGTGGAGGTGTACAACTATTGTGTCATCGGATGGCACAATTGTTATGTCATCTTGTATTTGATGAGTCTCGTTGTCGTGAGGTGACCCTCTAAGAGTCATTTTCCTCCCAATAGATCGTCGAATACTCCTTTGAATTCTTGTTCACACCATTGAACAATCTTTAGTCCTCTGTGTTGTTTGTGGTTCTCGAATTTCTTTAAGATCTACCTCGTTGTGACCTTGTTCCTTGGAAACATAGGAGTCTTGAAAGCGTCACATTCTAGAAATGATCACCTTGTGATCTCCGTGCAAGTAAATTCATATCCTCTAGTTTCTTTAGGATATCCCACAAGATAACACTTCTCACTTTGGATTCAACTTATCGATCGACATTTTCTTAACAAAAGCGGGACAACCCGGTCCGCAAATAGTTAAGATTTGCTCTTTTCCATACCATATCTCATATGGTGTTTTCTCGTGATTTAGAAGGAACCTATTCAAAATATGAGCAGCGATAGTAAGGCATGGCCCCAAAGGAATAACGGAGACTTGCGAAACTCATCATGGATCGAACCATGTCTAATAAGGTTCGATTTCTTCTCTCGGATACACCATTCGGTTGTGGTGTTCCGGAGAGTCGATCGACCGATTCCATGTGATTTCAAGTAATCAAGAAATTCCCGACTTAAGTATTCCCTCCTCGATCGATCGAAGACTCTTAATACTTTTACCAAGTTGTTTCTCGACTTCTAACTTAAACTCTTTAAATTTATCAAGAGCACCGGTTGTGTTTCATTAAATACACATATACGTATCTTGAAAAATCATCGATGAAAGTTATGAAATACGAATATCCACCTTTGCTTGAGTTGGAAGCGGCACACACATCTGGTGGATCAACTCTAGCAATTCTTTAACAATAACCCTTTCCCGGAAAATGGTTTCTTAGTCATTTCCCTTTGAGACATGATTCACAAGCACCATATGATTGAAATCAAATGGTGTGAGATAATCTAATTTTCTCAACCTTGCTATCCTTGTCTCGTTGATATGACCAAGTCTACAATGCGAAGATAAGTAGCATTATTATATTACTTAGCTTAGGTCGTTTGTTTTGCACATTGAGAATATCTCGTTCACATTCAAGCACATATAAACCATTCGAAGAAGGCTTTCCATAAGACACTCGTTAAGAGAAAGCGAGCATCTACGTTTCCAAAATGGAAGGAAAACCCTTGATGTCCAACATAGGAATGAAAATAATATTCTTTGAAATCGTAGGAACGAAATAACAATCATGTAAATCTAGTCTATAACCCGAAGGAAGATCCAATCTATAAGTCCCCACGCGTTCGGCAGCAACTCTTGCTCCATTTCCACGCGTAGGTCGACCTCCCCAGGATTCACCTTCCTGCTGTCACAAAGCCCCTCCACATTATTACAAATGTGTGAGCCACAGCCGGTATCTAATACCCAAGAATGTGAATTATTTATAGACGTATTTATCTCGGCGACAAACACACACGAGCTACCACCCATTGCACCTTGTGCCTTAAATTTTAGTGATCTCTTCCGGTGCCCTACCGTGAAGTGTGCTCTTGGAGATCTCGGATATCTTATACTCGAGGGCATGCCTACGAGGCAAACAAACTTTTCAAGTCTTGAATCATTTCATAGGGTAGCATGCATTCATGTTGCCTTTGGGTTCTAAACTCATAGAAGTCGACATAATGCTCGAAATGACATAGCATCCTCAGCGTGCTTCTTATTAGCACCCGGTCAAAGCGAGGCATACTCGAGAGAACACTCATGGGGATGATATTGATTGGTTTGTCCAAGACATACTCAATCTTATCCGTCCCTAATACCAAACGCGACAACGTAGCGATCGAGATAGTTTGACCCGATCGACAAATTAGTTTCAACAAACATTTATCTAACATAGTCGACATCGTGAATCGAAAAATTAGTAAATTGGAACAAATTAGAACAAAGTAAATATTGATCACAATCGTATCACTAATCAAACAAGGGTTTATTGTATTGATTAGCTCCCACTAATTTTAACATATATTGCACCCCGAATGCAAAATACGGTTTATAACAAATATATAAATCTTAGTAGTCCAAGATCAAGTCGATATTATGTAGCCTCTGCGGTGATGACTACAAATAATATCACTCGGTGGGCCTCAAAACCAATTGCGGTGACGGTTTGCATCGATTAAGTCGCATCATTGCAGACCTCTGCGGTGATGACCACAATGATGACACTTGGTGGGTTTTGAATCGAATCAACAAAAGTCCTCAATTCTTGGTTTATTAATCCAATTAATATGTGTCCTTTGATTATTTTGATCACGAGGGTGATACAAAATAATTAAGCAAGTCAATCCCATCACACGATGCTAACCATACATCTATGGTGAGCATGGCCTTGTAGATTTGGGAGTAAACACGAGGGTGTAAAACTCTTGGTCGAAAAGGTTATTGACTAAAAATTATGATGGACGACACGTTTTGTTTCAAAACAAGACTTGTATTTAGTGGGGATAATAACATGTGATACTAATTGTTAATTGATATCGATATTAAATTGAAAACAATTCTTGGGTGCACTACCCGGGCATAAATCACGGACCACATATATTGGCGCCTACCCAAATATAGTAACACGGACTCTGATTATTGGCGCGCCTACCCAAATATAAAAGCGGTCTCTAACTACTATAGTTAAAAAAATAAGCATAAAATCAAATAGCATGCTTATCACAGAAAACAACAAATAGGGCTCAACGAATAAATTCATTAATCTAATTAATAATTTAATTCTCTAATTAAAAGTGGATTTAGGCATTTATATTAATTCCAAATCAATATAAATATTCAATTAGCATTATTATTTCTAAAATAATAATCTAATAAGATTTATTAATCTAATTAATAAATCAATTCTCTAATTATGAACATTAGCAAATCATATTAATTCTAAATTAATATAAAATCAAACTTTATACTATTATTTCAAAATAATAATAAAGTTAAGATTTATTAATCTAATTAATAAATTAATGTTCAAAATAGTGATTAAATTATTAATTCTAAATTAATAAAATTAATCCATGTACATTAGTAAATTATATTAATCCTAAATTAATATAAAATCAAACCTTTATTATTATTTCAAAAATAATAATGAAGCTTAAATTTATTAACCTAATTAATAAATTAATTTAAAAATTATGATTAAATTTATTAATTCTAAATTAATAAATTAAATCCATGTACATAAGAAGATTGTATTAATTCTAAATTAATACAAAATCGAAATTAATGTAATTATTTAAAAATAATAATATTAAAACAAAATTTATTAATCAATTAATAAATTAATTTGTGTAATTAAATTTAATTTTATTAATTCAAAATTAATAAAGAAAGCGTTTTTTTAATTAAGCTATGACCAAATGGTTGCCACGTTTAAAAGGCCCAAAAATTGGCGGATCATGCGCCCGGTAGAAAAAGGAGGCTGCCTGCCACTTTGAGCCTGCGTGGAGCGGCCCGGCATGACGAAGCCAGAGCCCGTCACGAAAAAGGTTTGGCGAAAGCAGTCGCGCCGCCCTTCCTTCATGACCTCCACGTCGCGTTCGCGTTCGCCTGGCGTCTCTCGCCTTCCCGGTGGCGGAAAAGCCCAGCCGTGACGGGACCCAGTCTTGCGAAAGCAAGCCGACGCTCTACGCCTCCCTCCTCCTCCTTCGCGCGCGACCCGGAGAAATCGCTGCTGCAATAGCAGACGCAGCGGCGGACAGCCTTGCGCCTTGCGTCGCGTCATCGACCGCCGTGTCCTCGAGTTTCAAGCAGCGGTGAGGCGATGAAGGATATCGTCGGCGTTTTCAATTTCCAAAACCGATTGATTTCGATTTTCAATTCGCAATTGAAGTGTTCGACGGTGAATGCATGGCGCTTTCTCGCGCCGTCGTCGTCGACTCGTGTCCGTGGGATGCAACTGGCGCGGCAAGGAAGGAATCCGTGACGACGACGGTAAAGGGGTTGTCCGTGAAAATGATTTCCAAAATCAATTTCGGTTTTAATTTACAATTTCGATTTTCCAAAATTAAAATTAATTTACGATTTCAAAATCAGTTATCAAAATTCAAATTTTCAAAATCCACAATTAAATTAGTGCGAATTAATTATAGATCGAGGCCAGGGCTCGATACCCTTGTTAGGATTAGTTCTTGACAACATCTAATCTGTGCCGGAATAAAACATCGAAGCGGATCTAGATCATAATTAAAGCATGCGATGAGCAGTAGAACACTAAGATTGAAGACTTACGTGTTTATTACGCTTCCTGTAGTAGTAAAGCTTCCAAGGAATCCTTGACGTTTTCACAACTATGGTATCCACGTGTCTTTAATCGGTGCAGAACAATTCCTCAAAATCGGCGAGAGCCTTGAGAATCTCAATTGAGTTTGCGGTATATTTTCTTTAGTGTTTTGTTTTCTATATTCTTATCTAACATTAATCTCAAAGATTAACTAACATTATAAAACAAAACCACCCACTACCTAGTTTATGGGCTTTAGGTTTAATTAATCTGTTGAAATCAACGTATATATATATATATATATATATATTATATATGGTCAAGTTGTCAGGAAGCTACTTTGACCAAGATTTTGAGTGATGTAACGTTTAATTTTATGAAATTAAATGACATAGGATCGATCTCGTTTTGAGTAGATGATGGTGGTGTATTCACATTCTCAAATCCGATTTCGGTGAGTGAAATAGTGGATCAAAGTTGGTCACTTAAACATGGAGTTATGTGATTAAGGGATAAGCATGGATTAATTAATCCTTATCCCACATTGATTAATGTACCTTCATTAATTGTCTATATAAGTGGTTCATTGAACACTTAGTATAATTATGTGCACAAGTGATGGTGGAAAGCCCATGGCGCTGCTGTGTGCGCCGCCGCTTATTCGCCGGGCCGGGCCAGTGCCCTTGCGCGCGCCCGCCCGTGCCGGCTCAGCTCGGCTCCGGTTCGGTTCCGTGGTCCGTGGATCGTGGATCTTGGATCTTGGATCTTGGCAATTGGTCTTTGGGTGGTCTTTGGGCTGTTCTTTGGGCACATTCGTGGGCTTGCCGTGGGCTGGTTCCGTGGCCCATTCTTGCCACATTTTGGATCAATGTTTGATCGAGCCCAAAGCCCAACTCGTGTAGCCCAATCCGTTGGGCCTGCTGTGCGATGGAGTTGGTCCGAGGCCCGACTCGTGTGGCCCAATCCGTTGGACTGCTGTGCGCTTGAAGAGGCGATGGGATCGTCCGATGAACACAGACGCGCGTTGTCCGTTAAAGTCGTCAGCGTCGGTAGCGTTCGACATGAAGGCTCTGCGGAAGCGTGGGCACGTTGTCTCCGAAACCACCGCGTAACCCTACGCACTCAATGAGGACATAACTACGTAACACCCGACATCAATGCGGTGTTGACTCCAACATGCTCCCATGAGGGGCGGCGCCTATAAATAGGACATGTCCAAAGATTAGTCACCTCGCCAATCTGCATTCCGGCATTCAAGCACTCTCTGCATACATAGCTAGTGTGCAAGCTCATCCTCGCCTCGTTCGATTCACGGAGCTCGTTGGTGCGTTGTGCCACCATGAGAAGACATCGTCGTTTATCTTTGGGGACGATCGCGTAGCCGAGAGCACTCTGGGCGTATCTCATCTTGCGAAAGAGGCCTCCTCGACTCGGCATTAGTATACGGTTTAGTTTCAATTGTATTTCAATTTTGTTTTAAGTTCATTGTTGTTTGATCTCCTCTTACATTTACATTAAGTTGTGTCATGAAACAAGTTATGCGTTTACGTACTATATTTTCCAACAATCGCAAGACGAGATAGTACTTGCCACGAAGGAGTTGAGACCTTAAAATTGACTTAAAACTTTCGTAACTAATACCTTTGCTTGGAGATGTCATTGCACCGCCACCGACTACTCTCATGCCGCTGTTCTGCCACCACCTTGCCAGCTGCTTCTTGCCGCCACTACGGCACTATAGCTCTGACCTTGTTTGGTTCGATGCCTTGGGATCAACCATTGGGCCCTTTGGGTCGATTGTTGGTTCCACTTTTAGTGGTTCGACAATAGGTTCCACTTTTAGTGGTTCCGTTGGCTCGACATTTGCCTCTTGGTGGGTCGACTATTGGATCCATGGGATCTAACTTGGTGGTTCTCTTACGAGTTCCATGTTTGACACTTCAAGTGGTGCTGGTGGATCCGGTTTTGGATCGATCTCGATGCTGTTCATCTGCGAGGATGATGCCGCTCGAGAAGCCGTCGAGTTTGGAGGATCCGACTTGAGATGGCAGCAAAGATGTTGTTCTACCTCACGACGTTGGGCTTCACCAACTTTTGGTGGAAGATGAGCCCGCCGTGCAGGGGTATGACAATGGCGCCTTGGCGACTATCTTTGTAAAACTTTATACTTGGTAGTTTAGAAGATAGCTTGTATAGTGTTTATGTTGTTGTAACGACATCGAATGTATGTGGGATGCGCTAGAAAAGAAGTACAGTAGTGATGATGCGGGTACAAAGAAGTTTATTGTGCGAATATTTGGACTACAAGATGGTCGATTCTCGACCGATCATGAACAGTGCAGAGTTTCAACTCATTGTACACGAGGTTCAACCGAAGAACACCTTGTTTGAGACGGCTTTATCGTCGCTACGGTGATTGAGAAGCTACCCACAGGTGGAGAGACTTCAAGGTCTACCTTAAGCTGGCGAAGGATATGACACTTGAAGACTTGATCGTCAAGCGCGCACCGAGTCGGCGTGAAGCAAGATTTAAAAGCGAAGGCTTGATCGATGCTAGAACCAACCTGTTGGAGGCGGTCCTCCGACAAGCGTGTTCATCCTGATGTCAAAGACTTGAGGCAGAAGGGAAGGTGGTTGCTCGTAAGTTTGACGGGCTATTACAATTGTGGCAAGCATGGCCACGAGTAAGGTATCGTCGACACCGAAGAAGAAGAAGGCTAAACAAGTTCTGAATGTTGTCGAGAAGGACTTGACAAATGGGACAAGGATGACTTGGCTACTGTGGTGACCGAAGAAGTCGACCACGTCGAGAATCAAGATGGATGGTTCATCGACTTTGGCGCAATGCGCGTATGCGCACCGAAAGATGCGTTTCTCCACCTACAAGCCTGTTGAGGAGGAAGCTCAACATGGGGAACAAGCTTCGTCAGAGGTTGCGGAGTTGGTGATGTGGTGCTTAAGATGTCGTCCGACATTGAGATCACGTTGAAGGATGTCTTTGCGTGTCCGGGACATCCGCAAGAATTTCAGTGTCGGGCTCAATTCTAGTTAACAAGGGGTTTAGACTAGTTTTGAGTCGGACAAATTTATCTTGACTAAGTTTGGGAAGTTCCTTGGTAGGGGTTATCTTCTTGGGGGTCTTTTCAAATTGAATGTAATAATTGTCTTGTTTGTGTACCCAAGATTGCTATTAATGAAAATGCATCTACTTATCTTACTTGGTAGAGTGCTCACGATTTATGGCATTGTAGATTAGGACATGTTAATCTAAATGCGATAAAAGATTAGTAAATTTAGATTTACTAAAGTTAAATGAAGTTAATACACAAAGCGAAATGTGAGGTTTGTGTGGAAGCTAAAATAGCTAAGTTACCGTTTCATTCGGTGAAACGGTGCACTAAGCAAGCCTCTAGAACTTATTCACACTGATGTGTGTGATTTAAAGTTTGTACAAACTAGAGGTGGTAAAAAGTACTTCATCACGTTTATTGATGACTGTACAAGATATTGTTATCTTTACCTTCTAAGAAGTAAAGACGAGGTTATTGAAGCTTTTAAAACTTGAGAGCGAGCCGAAAATCAACTAATTTGTCGAATTAAGGCATTGAAGTGATGAGGGGAGAATATGTAGCTCCGTTTGGGGCATTATCTGTGAGTGGTATAATACATCAAGCGACAACTCATATTCACCTCGGTCTAATGGCGTTCTTGAGCGTAAAAATCGAACACTTAAGGAGATGATGTGCCTTGTTGATTAGTTGAGGTTGCCCAGAACTTGTGGGGGAAGGCTGTTTGACGACCGACTACATCTTGAACAAAATTCCATCGAAGAGTAAGGATGTTACTCACTACGAGTTGTGGAAAGGAAGAAAGCCATCGTACAAATATCTCAAAGTGTGGGGTGTTTGGCGAAGGTTGAGGTGCCTCTTCTAAACAAGTTACAATTGGACCTAAAGCGATCGATTGTATCTTTATTGGGTATGCATTGAATAGCGGCGCTATCGTTTCGATCCACGGTCGAGGTGCGGATATATTGTGGGGCGGCGATTGAATCAAGGAATACTATATTCTTTGAAAGTGTTTATCCTGCAAAGACAAGGATAAAAGTGAAGCCACTCTAGCAATAGGCGATGGTGGCTTCGAGTTCTAAACCTTTGGAGGAAGAACCGATATCTTATAGCGATCGAGTGCGATCCGGAGGGTCGGGCGAGACGAGGCGATGAAGTCGAGCGCTAAAGTTTTGGTCACGACTATATTGCGTTCATGTTGGACGAAGAACCAACGTCGATCAAAGTAGCCTATGCTCGGCGAGACGGGATGCTGGCGAGAGGTCATTCAAAGTGAGATTGATTCTATACGCAAAACCACACATGGGTCTTGGTTGATTTGCCGAGAAGGTTGTAAGCCCTTAGGATGCAAGTGGATCCTTAAAAGAAAGTACAAAGACGGATGGATCGATTGAAAGTATAAGGTCCGTTTGGTTGTCGAAGGTTTAAACAAAGAGAGTACGATTTCTTGATACCTATTCACTGTGTGAGGATTACGTCTATTGGGGTGCTTCGCATAATTCTTGCTCTACACAATCTTGAGATTCATCAAATGGACGTTAAGGCTGCGTTTTGAATAGTGACCTCGAGGATGAGGTATATATAGAGCAACCCAGAAGGGTTTGTTATACACAGTCGAGAGGCGGTATGCAAACTCGTGAAGTCTCTATATGGTTTGAAACAAGCGCGTTGCAATGGCATGAAATTTGACAATGTAATGTTGGCAATTGGTTTCAAGATCAGCGAGTGTGACAAATGTGTCACGTTAAGAGCGATAATGGTTATGTTATAGTGTGTACGTATGTAGATGACATGTTGATCATGGGTATGATACTCAGTCATTAATGACACAAAGCGCATGTTAAAAGAAATTTTGACATGAAGGACATGGGATTAGGTGATGTGATTCTTGGAATCAAGATTCTAAGAAGATCGAGACGGAATTATCTTGACACAATCTCACTACGTCGAGAAAGTGCTTAAGAAATTCAACGCGTTTGACAGTTTGCTGCTAAGACCCATTGGAACTCGATGTTCACTTGGTAAAACAGGGTGAACACATTGGACAAGAAGACTATGCTAAGGTTATCGGGTGTTTGATGTATCTTACAAATTGCACCGACCCGACATAACTAGCGGCTGTGAACAAATTGAGTCGTTACACGAGCAATCGAGCAAGGAGCATTGGAAGGCTCTAGTGAGGTTTTGAGGTACTAGTATACTCAAAATCATGGGCTGCATTCACGAGATATCCCCGGTGCTTGAAGCGGCACCGTGATGCCAATTGGATATCGACACGAAAGATTCACTTTCTACAAGTGAGTGCGTGTTCACGATTGGGAGGTGCTTTGTTTCTTGGAGATCCACGAAGCAGGCGTGTATAGCCCGATCCACCATGGAATCGTAATTCATAGCTTTGGATAAAGGCGGTGAGGAAGCCAGTGGCTCCATAATTTTGGAAGATATTCCATGTTGGTCTAAACACATGCCACCGGTGATGATTCCTTTGTGATAGCGGCTATTGGAAGGCGAAAAGTGGTTTGTATAATGGTAAGTCTCGACATATACATCGGCGACATAATACCGTGAGGCATTTGATCTCAGTGGGGTTATATCAATTGACTATGTCAGTCGATATATAATCTGGCGCATCCGTTAACCAAAGGTTGAACAGGGATCAAATGATCAAGTTGCTAAAGGAATGGGATTAAAATCCACATCTTAAGAACAATCATAGTGGTAACTTGACCATGATGATTTGGAGATCCCAAAACTTGGTTGATGGGAGAACTAAGCTATAGGAGTTCGTGTGTAAACACTCGAGTTAGTATGTTCCTAGAAAGCAAGCAGTGTTGAAAAAACTTGCCTAGTGGTGAGGTTGGTCGTTGACTCTTAATGATTCCTAAGATACCTCGGGAGGTTGAGTATGGCAAGATACTCGGTAAAGAATCACCTATGTAAGTGCGAAGTGGGGCCGCTTCAAACAAAACACTTATGAATCGAAGTGGATGTCCATGGCCAAAATGGAATCAAACATGAGAGCGGATGAGGTTGAGATGTTAAAGTGTTAATACCATTGTCTCGATTGCGTTGTGGGGAATAGTTCAGGCATCGTGTCCACTAATCCGCTGTGTACTCGATGGTACTAACTATGGAAGGTTGAGCCGTAAACCACTGTCCAAATATTTTAACATCTCTTGAGGGGGTAAGGTTGCGCATACATACATATGACTATTTCCACTCATGTGGGGATTGTTGAAATCAGCGTATATATATATATATATATATATATATATATATATATATATATATATATATATATATATATATATATATATATATATATATATATATATATATATATGGTTATTAGGAAGCTACTTTGACCAAGATTTTGAGTGATGTAACGTTTAATTTTGTGAAATTAAATGGCATAGGATCGATCTACGTTTTGAGTAGATGATGGTGGTGTATCACATTCTCAAATCCGATTTCGGTGAGTGAGAAATAGTGGATCAAAGTTGGTCGCTTAAACATGGAGTTATGTGATTAAGGGTATAAGCATGGATTAATTAATCCTTATCCACATTGATTAATGTACCTTCATTAATTGTCTATATAAGTGGTTCATTGAACACTTAGTATAATTATGTGCACAAGTGATGGGTGGAAAGCCCTTGTGCCGCCGCCGCTGCCGCCGGGCCGGTGCCCCGGCCGGCCGGCTCGATTCGGTTTCGTGGTCCGTGGATCGTGGATCTTGCAATTGGTCTTTGGGTGGTCTTTGGGCCTGTTCGGTGGGCTTGCTTCGTGGGCTTGCTTCGTGGGCCATTGCCCACATTTTGGATCAATGTTTGATCGAGCCCAAAGATGGAGTTGGTCAGGGCCCAACTCGTGTAGCCAATCCGTTGGGCTGGCTGTGCGATGGAGTTGGTCGAGGCCCAACTCGTGTGGCCCAATCCGTTGGACTGTTGTACACTTGAAGAGGCGTCCGGATCGTCCAATGAACATGGGCACGCGCGTTGTCGATTCGTCGTGGCGCCGATAACGTTCCGACATGAAGGCTCTACGGAAGCGTGGGCACGTTGTCTCGAAACCGCCGCGTAACCCTCTGCGGTCGATGAGGGACATAACTCCGTAACACCCGACATCAATGCGGTGTTGACTCCAAGATGCTCCCATGAGGGGGCGATGCTATAAATAGGACATGTCTCCCCGGCATTAGTCACCCCTCGCGACTGCATACCAGCATTCCAAGCACTCTGCATACATAGCTAGTGTCAAGCTCATCCCGCCTGCCTCGTTCGGTTCGCGGAGCTCGTTGGTCTCATGCTGCGGTCTTGCCACCCCACCGAGACAGCTGCGTTTTATCTTTGGGGACGATACGCGGAACCGAGAGCACTACCGGGCGTATCTCGTCTTTATGGAAAGAGGCCTCCTCGACTCGGCATTAGTATACGGTTTAGTTTCAATTGTATTACAATTACATTTTAAGTTCATTGTTGTTTGATCTCCTACTTCTACATTTTTGTTAAGTTGTGTACGCTTAGGCAAGTTATGCGTTTCGTACTACATTTTCCAACATAATCAATGTCTAACAATTAATTAATTAGGCCCAACTTAATGTCTAGTCCATTAAGCTTTCATTTCACCGGTCAATTGGTTTGAAGACAAGTCTAGTGATTCTAGTGCTTTCACACTTCCAAGAGATGATGGTATCTGCCCGGTGAGACTGTTATGAGACAAATTCAAGTATTTCAGTGAATTAAGATTCCCTATGGAATCCGGAATCTTTCCAGAGAATTTGTTCTCGGACATGTCAATAGTTGTGAAGGTTTTCAAGATTCTCCCCACTGGCTGCTCTGAGCCTTTCAAAACAAATACCATTGATTCCTCATACTTCTTGAACCAATTACTATTTTCTGTAACATTTTCACTGGCATCCTTCATGCCTGGGAAGGTAGTCAAATATCTGCTAGGCAGGGACCCACTAAATTCATTTTGAGATATATCCAACACTTGTAATTTGGAAAATGGAGCTTCAGTCATCTCTGCAGCGGGCAACATGCTACCATTAAACTTGTTGGAGCTCAAAACAAGAACTCGAAGAGCAACAAGAGCCTCCATCCAAAAGGGAAACGCGTCTTGTATTCCATTGTTTCCGACGTCAAGAACTTGTAGCTTCACACAATTTGCTAGGGATTGTGGTAGTGTTCCTTCCAGATGATTGCTATTGAGATTGAGAGACTCGAGAGAACAACCCTTTGCAAATGATGGTGGAATGAGGCCACGGAAGCCGTTTTCCTTCAAATGCAAAACCTGCAATGATTGACTCAACTCCCCTAAACACTTTGGAATTGGTCCCTCCAAACTGTTATTCGATAGATGGAGGAATTGGAGGGATCTCAATTTGCAAATGGATGGTGGAATCTCTCCAGTGAATTTGTTGGAGTAGAGGATTAGATTTTTTAGATAGTAAAGATTTCCAATGGTGGAAGGTATTAAACCTGACAGATTGTTTTTGGCCAAATTGAGATAAGTTAAGTTGCGTGATCTTGCAATATCTGGTGAAACTGAACCATCGAAAAGGTTATTGGAGAGATCAATAACCTCAATTTTGGTAGTGAACAACTCTCCACCAAGGGTACCTGAGAAAGATACATCATCAGACTTATAAACGTATCCATCAATTTATCTTTCAAGTATCAGATTAATAGTTAATAGATAATCTATCTTTCAAGCATTGAGTCAATAAAACTCCATAAATTTAAACTCACTAGCTAATGTTAGAAAACGTTGTACAAAAACAGTACAGAACTTGTCGGGCGTATTACAACGTGAAGCGAGAAAGGTGAAAGAGATCAAACTAACAAATGATAAAATTGTATTGAAACTAAATGAAACAAAAACCGTAGCTAATGCCGAGTCGAGGAGGCCTCTTTCCATAAGACGAGATACGCCCGGTAGTGCTCTCGGTTACGCGTATCGTCTCCAAAGATGAAACAGCGACTTCAGTGGGTGGCGCACCGCAGCACCAACGAGCTCCGTGAACTGGATGGAGGCGAGGGCGAGCTTGGACACAAAAAATTGTATGCGAGGAGTGCTATTAGGAATGCTAGAATGCTTTTGCAATGGGTGGCTAATCTTTGAGGAGACATGTCCTATTTATAGGCGTCGTCCCCTCGTAGAAACATCTTGAGTCAACACCCGCATTGATGTCGGGTGTTACGGAGTTATGTCCCCTATTGAGTGTGGCGGTTTACGGAACAACGTGGGCACGTTTCCCACAGAGCCATCATGTCGGGCGTTCGCAGATTCGACGAATAACGGACAATGCGTGCGTCGTGTTCGTTGGACGATCCGGGCGTCTCTTCAAGTGCCGGCGAAGCCCAACGGTTGGGCCACACGAGTTGAGCCCGGACCAACTCCATCTTTGGGCTCGATCAAGCGTTGATCCAAAAAGAAGCGATGGGCCGCGGAACCAGCCCGAGCGGCAGACCACCCAGACCAATTGCGAGATCCGAGATCCAAGATCCAAGATCCACGATCCACGATCCACGGACCACGGACCACGGACCACGGAATCGAATGGAACCGGGCCGAGCCGGGCGGGCGGGTGTGGGCGGCGCGGGCGGCAGCCGGGCGTCGGGACCGAGCCAGGCGCGGCGGGCGGCGGCGGCGGCGATGTGCGTGTGGCGTGGGCTTTCCACCCATCACTTGTGCACATAATTATACTAAGTGTTCAATGTACCACTTATATAGACAATTAATGAAGGTACATTAATCGATGTGGGATAAGGATTAATTAATCCATCTTATCCCCATAGCACAAAACTCCATGTTTAAGTGACCAACTTTGATCCACTATTTCTCACTCACCGGAAATCGGTTTGAGAATGTGAATACACCACGATCATCTACTCAAAACGTAGATCGATCCTATGCCATTTAATTTCACAAAATTAAATGTTACGTCACTCAAAATCTTGGTCAAAGTAGCTTCGGCAACGACCACATATATATATATATATATATATATATATATATATATATATATATATATATATATATACGCATGATTTCCAACAATCCCCCACATGAGTGAAATAGCCATATGCATGTATGCAGACCACGACTCGATCCTCAAGAGATGTTAAAATATTTGGACGGTGGTTTATGGCCTGAACCTTCCATAGTTAGTACCATCGAGTACAGGCGGATTAATGGACATGATGCCTTGAACTATTCCCCACAGCGTGCAATCGAGACAATGGTATTAACACTTTAACACCTCAACCTCATCCGTTCTCACGTTTGATTCCATTTTGGCCATGGACATCCACTTTGGATTCATAAGTGTTTTGTTTGAAGCGGCCCCACTTCGCACTTACATAGGTGATTCTTTACCGGTTTCTTGCCATACTCAACCTCCCCGAGGTATCTTAGGAATCATTAAGAGTCAGCGACTCAACCTCACCACTAAGCAAGTTTTTCAACACTCGTTTGCTTTCTAGGAATGTACTAACGAGTGTTTATACACGAACTCATATAACTTAGTTCTCCCGTTGAACCAAGTTCTTGGGATCTCAGGTCATCATGGTTGGGTTACCACTATGATTGTTCTTAAGATGTGGATTTTAGTCCCATTCCTCTAGAACTTGATCATTTGATCTCGGTTCAACCCTTTGGTTAGCGGATGCGCGGATTATCTATTGACTTTACATAGTCGGTTGATATAACCCCACTTGAGATCAAATGCCTCACGGTATTATGTCGTCGATGTATATGTCGAGACTTACCATTATACAAACCACTTTTCGCCTTCCAATAGCTGCTTGGCTATCACGGTGAATCATCACCGTGGCACGGGTTTAGACCAACATGGAATATCTTCGAAAAATTACGAGCCACTCGGCTTCCTCACCGCCTTTATCCAAAGCTATGAATTCGATTCCATGGTGGATCGAGCTATACACGCCTGCATTTCGTGGATCTCAAGAAGCAGCACCTCCCCAATCGTGAACACGTACCCACTTGTAGAAAGTGAATCTTTCGTGTCAGATATCCAATTGGCATCACAGTACCCTTCAAGTACCGGGGGATATCTCGTGAAATGCAGCCCATGATTTTGAGTATACTTCAAGTACCTCAAAACTCTCACTAAAGCCTTCCAATGCTCCTTGCTTGGATTGCTCGTGTAACGACTCAATTTGTTCACGGCGCAAGCTATGTCGGGTCGGGTGCAATTTGTAAGATACATCAAACATCCGATGACCTTAGCATAGTCTTCTTGCCCAACAGGTTCACCCTCGTTTTACCAAGTGAACATTGAGCTCCAATGGGGTCTTAGCAGGTAAACTATCAAACGCGTTGAATTTCTTAAGCACTTTCTCGACATAGTGAGATTGTGTCAAGACAATTCCGTCTGATCTTCTTAGAATCTTGATTCCAAGAATCACATCAGCTAATCCCATGTCCTTCATGTCAAAATTTCTATTTAACATGCGCTTTGTGTCATTAATGACTTGAGTATTGCTACCCATGATCAACATGTCATCTACATACACACACTATAACATAACCATTATCGATGTTCTTAACGTAGACACATTTATCACACTCGTTGATCTTGAAACCATTTGCCAACATTACATTGTCAAATTTCAGTGCCATTGCAACGGTGCTTGTTTGAACCATATAGAGACTTCACGAAGTTTGCATACCTTCGCCTCTCGACTGTGTACTACAAACCCTTGGGTTGCTCTATATATACCTCGTCCTCGAGGTCACCATTCAAGAACGCAGTCTTAACGTCCATTTGATGAATCTCAGATTGTGCAAAGCGGCAATTGCGAAGCACCCTAATAGGCGTAATCCTCGTCACGGTGAATATGTATCAAGAAATCGTACCCTCTCTTTGTTTAAACCCTTCGACAACCAAACGGGCCTTATACTTTCAATTGATCCATCGCCAGTACTTTCTTTTAAGGATCCATTTGCATCCTAAGGGCTTACAACCTACAGCAAATCGACCGGCCCAGTGTGGTTTTGCGAATGGAATCAATCTCACTGAGCGACCTCTCGCCGAGCATTCCGTCTGCCGGCGTGAGCTACTTTGATCAGTTGGTTCTTGGTCGACATGACGCAATATAGTCGGGACCAAATCCTTTGGAGTTCGACTCTCGCCACGTCTCGGTTCCGACCCTCGGATCGGACCTTGATCGCTTATGCGATATCGGTTCTTCCTCCAAAGGTTTAGAACTCGAAGCTTCACCATCACTCTATTGCTAGGCGGCTTCATTTTATCCTTGTCTTTACTGAGGATAAACACTTTCAAAGAATATAGCATTCCTTGACTCGATCATCGTCCCCACGGTCATATCCGGTACCTCGACGTGGATCGAAAACGATAAGCGCCATTGTTCGGTGCATACCAATAAAGATACAATCGATTGTTTTAGGTCAATTGTAACTTGTTTTGGAAGAGCACCTCAACCT